>CM040246.1:99817171-100172836 GCA_022545495.1 Chrysanthemum lavandulifolium
GACTGTGTCTTAATATTTATAGTGTCTCGCTATACCTATGGTCTACCCTAGTGCACTAATCGGGCAAGGTACCCGGTCGCGTGTAGTGTAGTAATCGGTAAAGCCGAGGTCGTCCCAAGAGCTATGTGTGTTGGATTATTACTAAGTCTAGTGTCACGATTTAATAAAGGTTTCGATAGGAATTTAATCAATTAAACTACTAATACGTAATAAAATAAAGCATATAAATGGATAAAGGAAATCAATAGCGAGAGTGGTGCCAACCTAGTTAATCCTCCTAGCTAGTTATGTCTACGCCTCACCTACTTCCAATTACTTCGTGGGGTCAAAGTCGAGAGGACAACATTTGGTCAATTCGCCTAAACTATCAAAGAAAGATGCCACCACAGAGAAATCAGTGCACCATCATAAGTCCTGTTGTTCCCGGTCCCCAAGCCAAGTCATTAAGTACCGCTACATGCTAGATTCATAATAGTGAGTGCCCGGCCGTTAGGAACTTAGACACTACACCCCCAATTCTTAAGTTCATCCAAACGATAGTGATCACTTGGTCAAATCGACAAGTAGAAAGGGTCGCCATTGGTCATATCTTACCCTTCCCGTCTCAATCCGCTCACCTAGGGTCATTGGTCATATCTCCTAGGCAATTGGCCTCACCGCCATTCAAAACTACCGAACCAAGGGTGGCTACCAATGAACTATGCATGCATACACTTAGAAATAATTGTACGGAAGTAAAGGTAAACGCAAACAAAACAATTAAGAATCATAACTAGGCTAGCACCAAAAGGTACTTAGCCGCTCATATTAATTATGCAAATCAATTCAATATTCAAAAGTACGAAATACATGAATTGAAAGTAAAGAAATATAAAACGCTAATGCTTATCGAGTGGAGTGACTTCTCCTTGAAACAGCTCCGATGCTCCTCTAGACCGCCTTGAGCTTTTTCCCACGCTCGTGAGTGTTGTGTGTGGAATGGGATGATTAGAAATGTTGGAATTCGGGGTATTTATAGGCGGATCCGGGTTATGGCGTAACCAATATAGGAGTTACGCCAGAACCTTCTATTCCTTCGTAAAATGCACTAGATCTGCTTAGTTACGGCGTAACCTCATAAGTGGTTACGCCGTAGTCTTCAATAAAATCGGTTACGTCGTAAGTGATGCGATGAGTTACGGCGTAAGTATCGGCGTGGAACCTCATTTGACCTAATGTGGTTACGTCAGAACCTTTGGGAAGAGTTACGCCAGAACCTTCGATAAGTTGGCATACCGAGTCACGCAATAGTTACGACGTAATGTGAGAGACGAGTTACGCCAGAACTTCTTCAAAATAGCATATTGTTTTTAGATATATTTCCGCCTCAGCGCCTCTTTAGCTCCAATGCTCGTAATTTACCCGAAAGTGGAAAATAATGGAAAACAAGCGTAAATCCATATAAATGATATAAATAACGAGCATTATCGGGAAATTGAGACTTAATATTCGTGACTATTTGATGTTATCAAATATCCCCCACTTGAACTCTACTTGCCCTTAAGTAGACCTTATTAGATAGATTCCTAAAAGATATCTCCCATAACCTCGAAAATATGAGTTTACAAATCCTTTATGCTAGAATAAAACAAAGCCGAACACCTCACGAAGGGGAACAAACACTCAAATCTCTCAACTATTCTAAGTGTCAATTTCGGGTGATCACCAATCGCACACTTATAGCATGTATTCTATCATAAGCTTGGCGGTTACACAAATCTCCACCACTAGAGTTAAGGGCTAAACAATTCTCGAAGGCAATATGGGTAGACACGACAAAGGTTAAGGGGTGATTCGTCATTACTAACATGTCACGGCGAAGTGGACAAAATCAATGATACATGACCAAATCCATGGCCAAGACACCAAAGATTGCTCACTGCATCACCTAGACACGCTTCATGACTAAAGGGTAGGATAAGACATGGAATATATAATTGGTGTAAAATGAAAAACAAGCAGGTAGTCTAAATCTACAACCAAGTCATCACCACTTACCGTCCGTCCAAAGTTCAAGCTTAGAAGTCAAGAAACCGGATCATGAAATGCAAGGTAGATGTGTCATTAGAGGACGTCGTGATGGGCACATTACCTTTTCTTCAACTGTTGGCATAACTACCAACTCCAATCTTCAAATGTGACCAAGGTGGCCTCCTCGATACTAATCAATAAAGCTCATACTATAGTGCTTATAACATCGCACTTTACATAATCATAACAACTTTTTTTCAACATAACATAACATAATATCCCCCCACTTGAGATGAACCATGGGAATTCGGGGGGTCTTCAATGATCTTCAGAAATGTTGTCGATGAAAGCGTGATTTCCGAACCTTTCCACTCGAACCTTGAACTTAGGCAAATGATGACTTCCCAATCACAAATAAAGACTACAGGGTAGGCTAAGGTGTATAGGTGTAACGAAACAGTATATTGGGTTGACAAAATGAAAGGAATGGCTCATAAGGGTTTATCTAGGGGTATCTTGCACTAAAGGTGAGTGTAACAAAAGGGTTTCACATGGGGGTCGAGAAGTCGAGGTGACTAATCGATAGACACACAATGGTAGGCTGTTTGGGTGATATTCCTATAATATTGCCTTCTAAAACCGAAAAGTCCAAATACATCGAGCTAACTCAACATACCTCGCCTATGGTCTCGAAATGATGCAAAGGCCAAGTTCTAAAGTTTACAAGCTACCCAAGACACTCATAATTTGGTGGACTTGGGGTAAAATATTGGAAACGGAATAGGCTAATCTCACCATATAATATCAAGGGTTGTATGTGCTCGACTAAGGTCTAATCTAGTTAGGTTAAGAAAACATGTCAAAATTTTAAAATGGCATAATTTTTCAAAATAAACTAGACAAATGAGCGCTAAATAAAGTTCAAGAGATAATTCTACTCCGTCCCCACTTGAATTGTACAAAGTCCCTTTGTACTAGGCATTAAATAAAGGTGAAGAGAAAGGTAGAATTAGAGCGAGAACTTCCCGAATTTGCTCTATAAAGAAGGAAGGCTCACGAACAAGAGACGTGCCTTCATATAAGCGCCATGAACAAACTTCAATCCTCGAAATCACAACACCGACAAGCATAATTCTAAAAAAAAAATGAAAATGAAAACAAACCTAACTCACTTTCAGAGGAATCACGGTTGCATTTAGCGAATGCAACAAGCATTTTAAACCACTTGGTGTCCCAAGTGGAAGAGTGAAGTCTCGTGAGGGTTTACAGAACACACCCACAAACTTCATTTAAAATACTAATACATGGTTATTGTGTTTTAAAATGAAAGAATTAAAGTAGAGGAAAGTTACGTCAGAACTTTTTGAGGAGTTACGCCAGAATCGCAAAACCTCGAATGAGTCAGAAGCGAGTAGTTACTGGCGTAACCATCGAGATGGTATTACCGTAATTGGTAATGCGTCAAGAATTCTGCCGCTACAAGGTTGGTTACGGCATAATCACCAAGATGAGTTACGCCAGAACTCGTTCGAGATCAAGAATCGCAGCAGCAATTAGTTCCTCGCTTCGTAAAAATAGTTAGAAAACACAAAACCCTACAGAATGGAAATAAAACAAAAGAAATGGATAATTTGGGTTTTCTCCCAAAGAGCACTTTTCTTTATTTACGAGTCTTTGTTAGACTCGAGTCATTGGGCTTTTAAGGGGCCTTTGGACATGCCCCACTTCTTCAATATCTTTCATCAAGTTATTCCGGATCCAGTGACATTGGGAGTCGTGCGGTCAATTCCTTGATTCCCTTTTCAAAACCTTTCAAAACTTTTCATCCGGTCCTAAGTAATACCTAGTGAATACGAACCTTTCGGTGACAATAGGTGGAGGTTTTCTATATTGGATCCCAAGTAGTTTGCATCTGTTTTGCTCATACTCCTCATCATCAATGTCAGTCATACACGCCTTGTACTGTGGTTCATTGTCAGTGGTTCCTTTAATGCAGTAGTCTTTAGTTTCAATAGAGTTGTTCACAATCACGTAATTGCAATCTTCTCTCGTGTCAGTCTCGTTATCAACTGCTGAGTTACCAGTATCGTGAAGAGTCTCATGATTATCTTTATTTATGCAGTCCTTCCAAATTTTGTTTTTAGTGGATGTATCCACTTTTCCATACTTGATTTTCACCCAATCATTAAATCTTAATCGGCCTGACCATTGCACCTTGGTACGTTTATAGTCATTTGTTGAAGTCCAAAGAAATTCGTTAGTTCCCACTCTTTTTGTATTACTTACTCCATTACAGAAGTTTTCGTAAGGATTACACGAAGCCCAAGAATCCCCATCAGCAGTTTTAATCATTTCGCACCAATGCTTTCGACCGATGACTCCCTGGCCAGTGGTTGTTGTCTCGTGATTATTCTCATTGTGTTTGCTAAGACAAGGATCAGCCCATATTTTCTTTTTATCATCATTGCTAACTTCTCCATACTTAATTCAGATCCAAACTTCGAATGTCATCTCCTTGTCATTGGTTGAGGACCATAAGTATTTGTTGTTTTTGTTCTTTCCTTGTCTTGTCCCACGTCACGCACGCCCCGAGTACGGGTTGCATGAAGCCCATAGATCAAACTTTATCGTGGTCAATAGGGATAGCTCGCACCAATGATATTTTAATTGGGAAGTGCTTGTAATCTACTTTCAAATTCGTGCCATATTTCGTCGGACTCGTTCTTCAGATTATTTGATGCGTCATCGCGTTGTATTCTTTCATTGTTGAATTCCTTGGGTTTCTTATCCCGCATGTTACGATGATTAGAAGCGCGAAGGTTTGTGTGTGATGGAAGGAGGAATAGTTTTGCTTTTTCCTTTCTTGATAGCACAAATAGATTCAATCGGTGACATTTTCCAACGCCATCCATATTGAGTGTAAGCTTTCGATCGCTTATTTTAAAGTGATGATTTTTTGAAAACATTAATCTTAGCACGAGCAAGAGCTAGAAGGGTCTTCCTAAAATTAAAGGAATGTCTAGGTCTTCTTCCATGTCTAAAATGACAAAGTCTGAGGAGAGTGAAATTATTAATTTTGATAAGCACATTCTCAACAATTCCTCTAGGTATGCTAACCGTTCTATCAGCCATTTCAATGGTCATGCAAAGGGGTTTGATGGGGCCTAGATTCAACCTTCTACACATAGAGAAAGGCATAATACTAATACTAGCCCCTAAATCAGCTAAAGCATTTATATTATGTAAATTATTAATAGAGCAAGGGAGAATGAAACTTCCTGGGTCCTTTTCCTTGAGAGGGATTTGATTTAGGATGACTGCAGAGCATCTGGCGTTTAATTTAACTTCATTTCCAGTCCCTGCTTTGTCATTAGTTTGTACTTCAACCTTTGGAAGACTGGTCTTGTTGTATATGGTTTCATCTAGTATTTGCAATCCGGAGAGCTCTTCTTTATCGTATCGGAAAGGGGTGTAGAGGGTTTTCCATTGCTGGAGTATATGGCATTACAGGAACTATCATCAAATGAATTGTCTCGATTAACATCATTTTTCACAATCAAGTTCTTGTCGTCCTCCACATTCATATGTTGTCCCAGGAGAGCGTTTCTAGAGTCATGGAATCTTTTGAACAATGCGTTCTGCTCGGCTTGCCGCTTATCATCTTCTTCAAGATAATTTTTATTGATTCCTCGAGTGAAGAAGTTCTTGCCTCGAAGGGTCTTTATAGAACGATTTCCTTCTCCATACTTAACCTTCTCGACTCGGGGTTTATAACATCCATAGGAAATTTCCGGTTGGTCCTAGTCATCATTATTATTGCATCTAATCCGAATAGCATGAACATTTTCTCGAGTTTCTTCATATCTCTTCCAAGGTTTTCCAATTTGCTAGAAATGGAAGCAATGCTTATTGAACCTGTCTTAAAGCTTTGGCTGCTCCCCCCATCATGCCATTTTTGAGAGTGATCGGCAAGTCTCTGAATGGCCTCAAGGGCAAGGGTAGGAGTCATGTTCGGAATAGGTCCTTAATAGTCCAGCATTTGCCTTGTAGTTACGTTAATTCCTTTGTAGAAAATATTGACCTTCTCTGGTTGTTCGTGTCATTGGTAGGACACTTGTAGAGGAGATCGTTGTATCTATCCTGTGCTTGATACAAGGTTTCATTGCCTTCTTGTTTGAAATTATGGATCTCTAAAAGTGGTTAGAAATCTTTGATGGTGGACAATATCTTCGAATAAAGTGCTTCTTTAGTAGCGCCTAAGTATTAATTGCCCGGCGGGCAATCTTTCGATCCATCTTCCGGCGGCCCAAGAAGAGTCATAGGAAATACCCTAGCATAACAAAGATCATGAGACACGCCCGAATGTTGAAAAGGCTTGCAATGTAAAGGACATTTTCAACGTGCTCATATGCATCTTCGCCCTGCTTCCGAAAAGGGTTAGCCAAGCTCCTCATAAATTGGTCTTTGATTTCGAACGGACATCCGCTCCAATTGCCGGTCTTACGAGACCCGCCCTTGTTCCGCTTCTTGTCAACGCCAAGTATTCCTCAAGAGTGAGGTCATCGATGTTAACAACTTCCATGGTACCGAAAACTTGAAATATGATCGTGAGAAAAGTTTAAAATGAAATTAAAGACTTAATATCAATCCTAATATAACTCCCGCAACGCGCCAAAAACTTGATGCAAGTTTTACTTGACTGTGTCTTAATATTTATAGTGTCTCGCTATACCTATGGTCACCCTAGTGCACTAACAGCAAAGCAATTCGGTCGCGTGTAGTGTAGTAATCGGTAAAGCCGAGGTCGTCCCAAGAGCTATGTGTGTTGGATTATTACTAAGTCTAGTGTCACGATTTAATAAAGGTTTCGATAGGAATTTAATTAATTAAACTACTAATGCAAAATAAAATAAAGCGATAAATGGATAAAGGGAAATCAATAGAGGAGAGTGGTGCTAACCTAGTTAATCCTCCTAGCTAGTTATGTCTACGCTCTACCTACTTCCAATTACTTGGTGGGGTCAAATTCGAGAGGACAACATTTGGTCAATTCGCCCTAACCTATCAAAGAAAGATGCCACCATAGGAGAAATCAAAGCACCGTCATAAGTCCTGTTGTTCCCGGTCCCCAAGACAAGTCATTAAGTACCGCTACATGCTAGATTCATAATAGTGAGTGCCCGGCCGTTAGGAACTTAGACACTACACCCCAATTCTTAAGTTCATCCAAACGATAGGTGATCGCTTGGTCAAATCGCACAAGTAGAAAGGGTCGTCAGTTGGTCATATCTTACCCTTCCTCTCGATCACCTTCACCTAGGGTCATTGGTCATATCTCCTAGGCAATTGGCCTCACCGCCATTCAAAACTACCAACCAAGGGTGGCTACCAATGAACTATGCATGCATACACTTAGAAATAATTGTACGGAAGTAAAGGTAAACGCAAACAAAACAATTATGAATCATAACTAGGCTAGCACCAAAAGGTGCTTAGCCACTCATATTAATCATGCAAATCAATTCAATATTCAAAAGTACGAAATACATGAATTGAAAGTAAAGAAATATAAAACGCTAATGCTTATCGAATGGAGTGACTTCTCCTCGAAACAACTCGTATGCTCCTCTAGACCTACCTTGAGCTTTTTCCCACGCTCGAGTGTTGTGTGGAATGGGATGATTAGAAATGCCGGAATTTGTGGGGCATTTATAGGCGGATCCGGGTTACGGCGTAACCAATATAGGAGTTACGCCGTAACCTTCTATTCCTTCATAAAATGCACTAGATCTGCTGGTTACGGCGTAACCTTATAAGTGGTTACGCCGTAGTCTTCAATAAACTCGGTTACGTCGTAAGTGATGCACTAGTTACGGCGTAAGTATCAGCCGCGTGGAACCTCATTTGACCTAATGTGGTTACGTCGTAACCTTTGGGAAGAGTTACGCAACGTAACCTTCGATACGTTGGCATACCGAGTCACGCAATAGTTACGGCGTAATGTGAGACGAGTTACGCCGTAACTTCTTCAAAATAGCATACTGTGATAAATCTTTAGATATGTTTCCAGTTCCGCGTCTCTTTAGCTCCAATGCTCGTAATTTACCTGAAAATGGAAAACAATAGAAAACAAGCGTAAATACATATAAATGATATAAATAACGTGCATTATCGGGAAAAATTGACACTTAATATTCAGGACTATTTGATGTTATCAGGGTGTTAAGTGTGAAGTATAAAAAGTGACGGTTGGGTGTCAATAAAACTTAACTTGTCCTGTCAGGGGAAGGGAGACCGATTAATGACCGCAAGCGACGGTTGGTCGTGCCGACTCCAAAGACTACAAACACACATATTTTCAAGAGCGAGTTTGCTTTAAACTCGCTCGTTAACTCTTGGGATGCCTATCTATACTACTATATAAAGCATTTAAGTTGTGGGCTCCACAAAAAATTAAGATTAGGAGCTCCAATCAATGAGTGACATGTGTCACTTCTAACTAAAAAATAACAAAAAGGAAGAACTTTAACAAACTAAAATAAAGAGCTCCAATAATGGGGTGACACATGTCACTTAACTAATTAATCACTTTTATTTTTAAATTTAAATATCTTTTAATTTGTTTAATTTTTTATGATCTAATTTCACCATATTTTTAAAATTTTGTGCTCTTTAATTCAACATCCATTTTGATATACTTTTATGAGTTTTAGTTTTTCATTTTAGTAGGTTTATTTTATTTTGATTCAAATTTTTATAACTTTAACCTTTATTTCAATCAATACAAACTTTATTTATCAAAATCATTTACTTTTGGGAAAGTGTTTGATGGGTAAGAGATTGTGAAGGTCTTTTTATATGCGGGAATAATGATGTCACGGGAAAGATACGAAAAACCCAAACAAACACATACAACTAACACATATACATTTGGAGTGTTGTGAAATGAATTCACTAAGCGGGTAAGGAATTGCGAGGAGAGTTGATTTAGCAATTCATTTGCTATATTTATTATATAACTAAGTATCCAACTAGTTCTATTTAAATCGGCTTAATAATCATTAACAAAAATCTTTTGCTCGTCAATTTTTGAGATGCACATTCTACTTAAATGGGCTTAATAATCATTAACAAAAATAAAATAAAATAAAATAAAACATTTTTATTATTAAAACTTAGTTTGAAAGTATTTCATTATTATTTAATTCGGTTGAACTAATAATAGTTTTAACTTCATTAGTTAACAAGATGATTTTGTTGCTATTTATGGTAAGGAATATATCATTCTAACACAATTAATTTTATTTTAAATATGCCAAAACAGTTTTCAATAACAAGATTATCTCTACTATTTAATTAGAAAATTTATTGCTTAAAAACTCTCACAAGGAAATGTTGAATTACTATAATTGTTTTGTTTAAAATGATATTTTTAAAATTATTGTTGTTCTTAAAACTATATAATATTTGCTATTTTTTCTTTCTTTTTTATAGATTCATCTCAATCTCTCTCTTAATCCTGATTCATATTTTAATCTCAGTTTGTCATATTTGATGATAATGAAGACTTGACAACGTCAAATATTAAATATTACATGAAACACTTAACCCCAATATCTCAACTATAAGTATTCGTCGCTATAACATTTTGTCCCTATGTGTGGATACACGCAGTAAAAAGAGATAATTTTATTAGGATGAAGTATAGGAATGTTGATGTTGTGTTCAATCATATTGTTAATATTATTAAGATGAAGCTTATTAGTCTTAATGTTAAGTGGTCTAGAGACGTGGATAAGATTGCTAAGATTTGGCAGTTACCTAGACTGGGATTGAGGAGGGGTGGCAATGGCATGGACTTTACTAATTCTGATGATAGGCCTCCATAGTTCTCTGTTCTGGTTCTGTTTGTATTGGTCCATTTGGATTAGCATATATCTTGGTTTTACTTGTTTGTTATGCACCCCAGCAAATGGCAGATGTTGGCTCAGGTTACTATTGGTTGTGATTTTGTCCTCTCTTGGCTATCTACTATGTGTTCTTGGTTGTTTTGGATATTGGAATTATAAAGTTCTTTGTGTTTTGGGTTCCTTGGAGGGTATATCATGGACTATGCACCACAATTGAAAGCGAGAACTCGGTATGTTTACTTTTAACTTTTTGGTGTAGATGAAGGGCCTAAGGTTTTTAGCAAATATATCAATGTTTCTTTAGCAAATAACCTGTGATGGTCTACTTTTATGGATGTTTGGTTGGGAGATGGTTTGATATGCACTACAGATGATGGTATGGGGTGGTTAGAGTTATTTATGGTTATACTATTATCTGCGCTGGCTTACTATAGTGTTTTCTTGGTTATTTGGGAATGTTGGAGTATTGGTTATATCTTTCAAAGAAGGGTGAACCTCTGGGCTGGTTCTTGGTCATGTTTTTTTGGAAATATTATGGCTGATTTTTACTACTTATGGCAGATCAGATGGAGGATTGGTGTCCAGTGGAGGGCTAACATGTATATGGATGACTTCTTTTTATGGCTTTTCTACTATTCTGGTCTCAACAAGTGCCTAAAAGAGGGGTATGGTTTGACTGGTAATAGTACTAAAGCTCATACAAATGATAGTCATTTCCATGTATCTCTGTGGTTTCCCACTAAGTGGTGGACTGATCAGTCCCTTGCTTGTTGGGAAGCCTTGTTGCGTTTAATGTTGTGCAAGCTTCACCTTCAGTTTAGCACCAGTGTTTGGATGATTGCAATTAAGCCTGTTGATCCTTCTTATGTGATGACTCTTGGATTCTTTGGATTATCTGATATTAGTTCTTCTGAACAGCTACTGATACTTCTTAATTTTCAAACTCTGTACTCTTTTTCCTTGTACAATATTTTTCCCACAGGGTTTTTTGGTTGGGAAGGTTTTTTAATGAGAGAGGTTTGGATGATCACTTATCTGGTGTTCATTCTATGGCAAGACTGCTCCATTTGGAGTAATACAATCTGGTTCAAGATTATGGATTATAGAGTTACTTGGAAGATCATTTGGTTTCATGATACTGCTATGCCTTTCTGTGTGGTCAGCTCTTGTTCCATTTATTCTAGAAGTCTAGCTATCTATTTGTCTTCTCATATGGTGATGTTTTGGTGGTGCATTGGTTGGTCCCTTTGCATTCAATCCATGTATTCGAGTATGATAAAGCGAGATATGGCTTGTTCTTCTGCTAGGATTGGTGGGTCATGGGTGACTTTGGTTATTCTTATTTCTTTGGGCTATTGTTTATGTTGGTTATATTTAGTCTGGTATTTCTAACTTTTGGCATAGTTTTAGTTTATGGTTTGTTGATTGTTGTTCTTACTCTTCTAGGTAAGGGATGGGATACTTAGGGGTTGTCATAGTAATTTCTATCTCTTGTGCTATTGTTTGTAAATAACTCCATTTTATTTATCTTATTTTACCTTTTGAAAAAAAGAGGTAATTTTTTAAATGAACATATATACACAAATATTACCAAAATACACCCTCGAAAGGAGAGTTACAGAAATCGACAGGGTGAGCAAATGGTTTTACTCGCCATTTGGTTTTGCTCGCCCTCCTTGTTTGTTCTTTATCAACCACCAAACACTTGTTATGTAAGTTTTAACCCGCGAGCATTGGGAGGAGAGCAAACATTTGCTCTCTGTATTTTGTCTTTAGCGAGGATATCATTTGTCACTAGCAATAGGGGCGAGCAATTGGGAGGGATGGGCAAATGCTTTTGCTCGATGCGTCGATTTTGGTAAGTCCGGTTTATATTGTTCCGTTTTGATATGTTTATTTTGGTAATTGATTTCAGTAAAAACTTAAAGTTCTAAAAATAAGATCAAGTCTAAAAAATCACTATATATATATAATGAAACTTTATTTTCAGAACCCACTTTAAATGGGAGAACTGCGTGAACCACTTTTAAACCGTCAAATTATTTGATCAATGGATGAGATGTAGGGGTGTGCGGTTCGGTTTGGGTCGGTTTTGGCTAAAATCGAAACCGAACCACAATGTTCGGTTTTGTAGAACCCAACACCGAAACCATTCGGTTTTGACGGTTTGGTTTTTCGATTTGTTATCGGTTTCGGTTCGGTTTTCGGTTTTCGGTTTTAACCGTTAATATTTAGGTATGACCAAATTATACAAACAAACTTGTTTTACATACAAAATTAGTTATTCTTCTTTACTTTTTTTTTCAATCTAAGCATAATAATGTTTCTTGCATAATTCTACAATTACAAACATATAAATGAGACATAAACATACAAGTGAACATACATGTAGTATAATCATTATCGAATACTTATTGATATATTCACACAATACAAGCGACACGACAAACACACATATAAATGTAAATGTTAAGATAAATATATTATAAATCCACTCACAAAATGAATATGAATTTATAAATTTGATTCATTTAGTTATTTAATCATATTATATTAATTAGATATTATTATATAATAAATGGTTCGGTTCGGTTCGGTTTTGGACGAAAACCGAAACCGAACCGCATTATCTCTCACATATCTTCTCTTCAAACCCTAATTCACTTTTATGAGTCACCACAACAATCTCTGAAACCAAAAAAAATAACAACGAAAAATCGATTGTAGATCTGACGACAACCGCCTACCACCAACGAACCATGAAAACCTCCCATAAGATCTGACGACAACTGGCGCGATCCGGGTATCTCGTTCAGATATGTAATCCGTTGGAAACCTTGACCTTTTTAGGATATCAGTTGTGCTACGACGCCATACAGTTGCCAAAGACATGGTTTAAATCAGTTTTGTTATTCTTATTAGCAGACCCAACTATGAAAACATCTCCAAAAAGGTTACTCATCGTTTTAATTTTAGTATTTCGTTGATTATTGTGTATGTTTGATCCATGATTAACATTTAAAAAGTTGGTGATGTTAGTTGATCTGGTGAGTAATATATTGTTATCTGTCTTTTAATATGGTGCATTTTCAACTGTTGATTATTAATAATCTTAATATTAAGCATTATATACTTGTTATTGCAGTGGATTGCAGAGTTGAGACACTATGCTCCAACCGTGCCCATTATGCTCGTGGGGATCAAACTAGGTAACTTTATATTGACGTCATATATTGAGATTGATATTGATTTAACAAGTTAAACCTGTTATTGCTACGTGAAACACCATACAATTGCCAAAGACAGGGTGTAAAGACGTGAAACCTTAACCTTTTTAGGATATCATTCAACTATTCTTTTCCTAATTAATCAGGTAATATGAAACTTGGTCTCAGTGTCGCTTTGAAGTATCAAGGGTGCAACCCAAACATGTTTTTTAATGTTTTCATGTGGTATAAACATATTGAAAATGATGACATACTATTGTTGGAGTATAGTTTGCCTTTATTTTGCTGTTTTGTTTTAGTTCTATCCAAACATTGATATAAGGCTCACTTCTTCTGAGAATATATGTTTTTTCTTCATTTTGGTCACTTGATAAGTGAAAGATACAATAAAGTTGCTTTTGCTTTTTTGATCCCTATTTTAATATGATATATGATGGGCGGTACGCTTGTCTAACCATGTTCAACTTGTTGGTTTAAGTACGCATTTCTAACCATGTAATGGTTTTTATATTAAGTTTGTGTAAGTGTTCGAAATGGTGTGTTTTGTTAATAAATTTTAATTAGATAAATTTTGTAAAGACAACAAGCTGTTTAGTATAAGTGGTGTATACATTTGTTTTTAGGCTCGTACAAAATAAAAATGGCGTACACTTGTACTTCAAGGTTAATATAAAATTAATAGAATGGTGCATATTTTTTTTATGGTTGGTATGAAATTGATAAAAATGTGTGCAAATGTGTTTTAAAGTTTATATAAAATCAAGAAAAGAGTTTTGTTTAGGTGTTTAGATTGTGCACATGTGTTTGCTAGTTGTTTATAGTAAAAAAAATATATTTGTATCATTGATTCTAATAAAGATTAATGTTGCTAATTCTTATATTTTATGCGTTCATATACTAGTTTTAAAAAATAGTGCATACATGTTTTAAGAAATAGTGCTCACATGTTTCAATAAATAGTGCATAAGTGTTTTAGGGTGCATATATGTTTCTAGTGGCGTTCATTGTGTTTTAAAAATAGTGCATACGTGTTTTAGAGTGTGTTTTAAGGTGAATATGTGTTTTTTGGCTCGTTCAAAATCAATAAAGTGATGTGCATATGTGTTTTAATTAATTTGATGAGAATCTCAAAGTACACATGTGTTTTTTTTGAAGGCGTACATGTATGTTTTTTTGAAGGAGTGCACATATATTCGAAAGAATCTGATGATAAACTTGCATACATGTTTTATGGTTAATATAAAATGAATTAATGGTGCATATATGTTTTTATAGTTGGTGTAAAAATTTTTAAATACTGTACATATGTGTTTTATGATTGATATAAAATTAAGGAAAAAATATGCATATATATATTTTAAATTGTGCCAATGCATCTTATATTGTGCATATGTGTTATCATAGTTATTGTGATTAAACTTTGTTTCCTATTTATTTGTTGTATAATTGTTTTTGTGTATGCTTTTTTCGGATTGATAAAGATGATGAACATTGAAGATTTGAAGAGATGCGAATATTGCATATGTGTTTTTTGCATTTGTAATTAACGAAATGTAAAATATAAGAATATGCATTTTATTTATTTATTATTTTTTTAAAGGTACATATTTTTTATTTGTATTTTTAGAAATTTATATTTTTATTGTTTTTCAATTAATATTTAATTTTGTGTATATAAGTTATGTTTTTTGTTTGTTATTAATTTACATTATTTAAAAAAGAATAGATACACCTTACTATTTGAAAAACATACATGTTAAAAAAAACTGTTTCAAAAATTAAAATAAAAATTTAATTCCAAAAATCACATATGCACTGAATCATTCAAAAACATGCATGCCAAAAAAAAAAAAAAAAAAAATCTTTCGAAAATTAAAATATATAAAAAACGGGATTTATTAAAAAAAACATAAATAGTATGAAAATGTCTTTTACTATTATACCCTTTTGAATTAAATAAAAATAACAAAATGCTATGGAGCATTTAATTGATGTACATTGTGTATTATTAGTTGTAGAAAAGTGGTTCTCGCACTTAAAGTGGGTTCTGAAAATAAAGTCTCTCTCTATATATATGTATATATATTAGATGGTTTCGGATGTAAGATTATACACTAGTATTATGAAGGACATGATAAAAATGAGGTATATTTGATTTTTTTTTTGTTAAAACTCAAAATTTTAGATGGTTTCGGATGTAAGATTAGATGTGAGACAACCCCATATTCACTTTCCTCATATATTAAAAGGCATTTAATACGTATTGTATATAATAAAAAGAATTGATACCTACACCATATTTTTTGATTAATGCACCACAACTTATGCATTACAACAGACTGCATAATAATCGTGAATACACAAATCACAGACATTAATCAAAAACGCGATGAGATCACCCCTTATAATAAAAGACATTTAATACGCCGTTCTATTTGTGGCCAAACAACATGCCAAAAAGTCAGGCTCAAAAAAGAAGAAACGATTTGTTCAAAAAAAAAAAAAAAGAAGAAACGGGCCCAGAAATTAATTTACAAAACACCCCCTACTATGTAACAACTTACAAAAACTACCTTAAACTATTTACGACTTTTTTATATAGCAAATTTTATTTATCAAAATATCTAACATATATGTAGCGATTTCTTTGATAAAAAAAAATAACTGCTAAAAGGTATCTCAATAACGAACAAAATGAGGCTAGTATTGAAATATTTTTGACATATGTACGATTTTATAAAAAATGTTGAACTTTATTAAATACTCATATAAAAAATGTTGAACTTTATAAAAAATATTTTTGACATACGTACGACTTTATAAAAAATCTCGAAAACGAGGAATGGTAAGCCTCGCATAAGCAATGGCTGCAACCCACCTCGTTAACATAATAATTTTAAAGTCCCAAAATTAAATACTCATATAAATGAAAACAATTTAGTATAATTCTACACAATTTTTGAAAACATGTAGAATAAGGTGCTAGAAAATAACACGCTATTGTAATTCAATTTATTTGATATTATTTTTGGAGCAAGCAATTATATCATATCCCCTTTGTATACACATAATACTATGCGTGAGGAGCGAAGTGAGGGTGCCTTATCACGTGTTAGCTGCGTTATGTGGGTATCTTCTATGCATGGGGAGCGATTTTTGGAAACAATGTGATAAGGATAGTAATCGGATGAAAGAGTTGCATGATAAGGTGTTTTCGGTATGTACGTGAATGTGTTGTGTGTATCGGTTAAAAAGATGTGAATGATTAGCGAGAAAGAGGAAAAAAGATGACGATGGTGAAATTAATGTTAGTGCCCGAGGGCTATTTTTAAAGTAAGGACTAAACCCACTCTAAAGTTGTTTAATTCAACAAAGAATAAAGAATGTGAATTAAAATAAAAAGCCAATGATGATTGGGGTGCCTAATTCAAGGACCTAAAAATATGCTTAAATCGAGGTGTTATCTCCTGATTGGTGACATTAGAGGGACCCACTTCTTTATATTTTATCTTTCCTTATCTTCACCATTTATTTTTTCACTTGTCTTCATCCTTTTATTAGGCCTCTTTTTAGGCATACCAATTAGGTCCCTAAATCATTTTTCATAAAAAGCAAGTAATATATATCAACTAAAACTTGCATATTTGCATATATATCTAAAACACGATCATTATGCATAATGCATTAAAAACTTATACTTTAAAAAAATATGTGAATATTCATGTTTAATTCCCATAAAAGTTAAACAAACATGGAATTTTAGTGAAAATTCAGATAACTTGAAGGACAGAATTTTTTTTTTTTTTTTGAACGTTGAAGGACAGAATTGAAGCATATAATTTTTACCAATTCTTCTGGCCACCTTTCAATAAGGAGACCCCACCACTTCATACAGAAATTACACGTGGCATATGAACAAAACAAATCACCAACAAACGTTTCCTCATTTTCATTTTCATCCTCTGTTTCAGATATTATTATCATCTTTTCATCCTCTGTTTCAAGATCCAATACAACAAAATCATCTTGGATACGCAAACAACACCAGGTAATAATTCTAACCATTTATTTGTATTTCGTTTGGTGATCATGAACGTTATGTTTTATTTAAATAAAGAATGAAATAATTTGTTGTGTATGATTTTGGTAGGATAAGACATTGCACAAAAATTGTGAGGAGTATACATGGCAGATGCGAAAAGCGAAGCAAAATCGAAAGTAAAGGAGTGTGAGAAATCAGATGTAACAGAATATGATGCATATTTTGAGATGGTTCAAAGCAGAAAGAAATTGTCTCCTTCTTTACAGGAGAAATTAACAGCTGCTTTTACACGAATTCCTGTTTCCTCCTTCCCTCAAGTTCCTAGATGCAAAGGTATATTTATTCATGCTACTCATGCTTTCACATTGTTTTCAACAATTAATGTTTTGTTATCTTGTTTAGACTATATTTGAATTTCCTAGGGGCAAATGTTTTGTTATCTTGTTTAGCGGCACAGTTTGTTGCTCGTTTGCCTTCTACCTCTATGTAAATCCAAATTGAAATACATAATTATAACAATTTAGGTTAACTAAATAGAGTATTTAATGGTTGGGTTGCCGTGAGTCGCGATTAATCCAATTTGTGTTCCTTGACTGAGTAATTTTGTTTTACTATGACGTAATGCATTTTTTTCTATCAGATGGTCAAAATCTAATTTTCGTAATCACGTACTGCAAGTGTTCATCATAATATCAAATGCATCGTACTTGTATGTTATTCAGTTCGTCTATTTTTTGAGTATCCAACTTGATCAGTTTTAATGTTGATATGGATATTTTCAGTGTAGTGGTACATTGTCATAGTTTAGTGTTTGATGTAATAAGCACTTTTTTATTATAGTTTATTCATTCATCGATTTTCATGTTAAACAACTCAAATGACACCATAAAGCTGTATATGTATGTACATGTTTGGCAACAGAGGAAGCATTTCAAACTTGAGTGTGCGGTGGCCTTTGCATTAAAAATATACCTCTTTCCGAGCAAGAAAAAGAATGTTTTGAAACAAAGTGTTACTTGATACAATGTTGAAAATCTTCAATTCAAGTCTTATAGCAACAATCTCAAACTTTTACTTTTAGAATGACTTCTACATAAAATATCAGCACTGTAAAACATATTTTACGGTAGTTAAGCTGAAACCTTGTTCTTTTTGTAGTAATTGAAATTCTAGCTGATACCACGATTTCCGATGCGGTCAAGATTCTTTCTGAATCCAATATAGTATCAGCACCAGTAATGAACCCAGAAGCTGATGACAGTATGGACTGGAAAGAAAGGTACTTGGGAATCCTTGATTACTCTACTATAGTTTTGTGGGTGTTTGAAACTGCAGATTTAGCAGCTGCAGCCATAACTGCCACATCAGCAACCGCCGCAGGAATAGGTGCTGGTGCTGCAAGCACTCTTGGAGCTATAGCTTTAGGTGCCACAGGTCCAGTTGCTGCAGCTGGACTAACCGTCGCTGCAGTTGGTGCAGCCGTTGCTGGTGGTGTCGCTGCTGAAAAAGGTATGGGAAAAGACGCTCCTACTGCGGCTGACGAATTGGGAGAGGATTTCTACAAAATTATTCTTCAAGAAGAGCCTTTTAAGTCTACCCAGGTTTGTTTACCTTTAAACAGCTGACACATTGCACTGCAATATTCACTAAAAACAAGGCCGTTGTTTATTGTAGGTAAAGTCCATTGTGAAAAGTTACCGCTGGGCACCTTATATTCCAGTCTCGACAGATAGTTCTATGTTAAGCGTTCTACTTCTGCTTTCCAAATATAGACTGAGGAATGTGCCTGTCATAGAACCCGGGAACCCATTGATTAAAAACTTTATAACTCAGTCTGCAGTTGTTCAGGGTCTTGAACAATGCAAAGGAAGAGATTGGTTTGATGCTATCTCTGTCCGTCCTATAACTGAGTTAGGACTTCCGTTTGTTTCCAAAGATAAGGTCAGAGTTTTGGTTTTAAGTTTTGACGCTACTTTGATATTTCTGGAACCTTGAGTTTTCACCCTCAAATTTTCTTGTTCTGATCAGGTTATTAGTAGTCAAAGCGATGAACTGATTCTCGAGGCATTTAAGAAAATGAAAGATAACCAAATCGGAGGTCTCCCAGTTGTTGAAGGCCCTACAAAGAAGATTGTGGGTAATGTGAGCATAAAAGATATCAGATTTTTGTTACTCAAGCAGAAGCTTTTCACTAACTTCAGGTAATTTTGTCTATGCATATCACATTCCCAAGTGTCACAATTTCCTCATTATTTTTCTTGGGTGGCAGTTTTGACTCGTTTATAGTAATACGGGTTGGGTAGTACTATGTCCCTGCGTATAGGTGAAGTTTAAAACATTAGTTAAAGTGTAAACTTGTGGAGCTGGTCAAACGGGTCAAAAATCATTCAAAGTTGTATTCATTGTACGTAATGAGTAAATCTATGTAAAATCTATAAATCACTGGAATAACATAGCATTTAAACCATATATAACAGATTTGATTTATCAATAGAACTTTAAAAAAAAAAGAAAAAAGAAAGTGGTGTTTGCGGGGGTCGCTTAACCTGTCCCTTTTTTTTATGAGTACTATTAAGCCACCCATTACCCAGCCTGCCCAACCTGTTATTTTGTCACCTCTACTCTTCTAGAAGACCCATGAGCCAAGGGTGATTTTATCAGTTACTAGTACTATATTATATTCATGTTTGCTAATTCTTTGGTTTCAGGAAGCTGACTGTTAAAGATTTCTTGAACACAATCGCTGCAACATCAGAGGAGAACATGAAGGTTGTGTCACCAATAACATGCAAACTTGGGTCAACTCTTGGTGACGTGATAAGCACTCTCTCTTCAAATTCAGTTCATAGGATATATGTCGTTGGTGATAGTAATGATGTCATCGGCATTATTACACTCAGAGATGTGATTTCTTGCTTCATCACCGAACCTCCAAATTACTCAATGGAGGTCCATGGATATGATGTTAAAGACATGTTAAGCAAGGAGAAGAGTAGAAACTATGGTTAATTAGATGGAATTTAGCTAAAACCTCCCAGATTGTTCAGAGTGACTATTACTAAATCAAAAGTACGTTTCTTTCCGTCTCTTCTGATTCAGAGTTTGGTAACAACAGAAACTTTAGGGATTTTGTTGCAACGGTTTCTTACCTTGGACTTTCGTTTCATTTAAGGTATAGCATTTTTTTTACTGTAGTTTTTTATGCTTAGAAACTTTACGATTACGATTCGGATATCTCGAGATCCCAAATTAGCATTTAAGATGTCCTATGGATTTATTTGGAAGTGGTTTTATGGTGTTTAGTTTGGCGTCATTTGTAGGTGGTATCTCTTTAGGAGTCTTGGGGGTTTTATTAATCTTTGTGTGTTGTTTGGCGTTGAGCAAATTGCCTCTAGCCATTCGTCTTTGGTTAGCATGGATGTTTGGTTTCAATTGTTTTGATGTTTTGTAATTTTCTACCTTCTTGCTAGTCTTTTAATAAAATAGTACGCCGTTAGAGAAAAGCAATTAAAATAAGATAAGCGCAAAAGTATGAAAATTACTAAAATAGTATAACTGATTATTATCTTTTTATTACGATTTGATCATTGTCTTAGAAAATACAAAAGGCAAACACATAACTGCCAGGAGTCCAATTAGGATGAAACTTTGCTAACCCAACAGTATATCCATGGCCAACATATATACACCCATAACTTGCAGATACTCCGCCATATATAGTAGCTCCGGTCTCATACGACCACAACACGGTCCCTGTTCTGGCATCTAATGCATACAACGGACCTTTCGCAGACACTGAACCTGCAAACATGACACCCCTAGTTAGCGACACCGGCCATAGAGGCGTATCGTTCCTTGGGTCTGCCGTGGTCCATAGAATCTGGCCTGTGTTTGCATCCAAAGCCACCCATCCACCTGCTGTCGTGGTTTGGTTAGATGGTGCAAGTGTGAATGGCAACTGATCACCATTGGCTATGTTAGTGTATATCCTCTTTCCGTCTGTAGCTGCACCCCATATCCCTCCTCCCTCGTCGCTTCCTGGTCCTGCAAGCTACAAAAAGTCAAATGCAAAAGCTTTTATCAGTGTCACTAAAAGAAAAAAATTATGCTGTTGGTTGAAGATATTTTTTT
This sequence comes from Chrysanthemum lavandulifolium, assembly GCA_022545495.1. Classification (NCBI taxonomy): domain Eukaryota; kingdom Viridiplantae; phylum Streptophyta; class Magnoliopsida; order Asterales; family Asteraceae; genus Chrysanthemum; species Chrysanthemum lavandulifolium. The sequence continues at coordinate 99,838,492 of CM040246.1, forward strand.
AACTGGCATGATACTTTTTCGCTAAAGAAGTTGGGGTATAAGGAGGGTATTTACTTTGAACCAAACAATATCGCCATTGTCGCGATCCAGAGCCCAAGCGAAGCCACTTTTTTGTACAGCTACAACAATATCACGCTGTGTTCTGTTTGACGTAACCGTGAGCAACATTGGCTCTTCACCAAAGTCAGCGTCAATGTTCGGTCCAGGTGGACAATCAGGATTATTAGGAACCAAACATGCAAAATAGAAAATGTCGTAACCTCCTAGTTGTCGAGACCAAATAACTTTTCCCGAAATAGCATCCAAAGCAATTATGGAATTAAACATAACATCTGGCCCGGTACATTGATCGGGTTTGTCGGGTTTCTTGGTTTGATTGTTTTGCTTCTCTTGACATGCTAAAACTTCAGGCGGGGCAGTGTAAAGGTTTCCGGTTGCCACATAAACGGTTCTCCTAGAAACATCGATGGCTGGGCTGCTTCCCCATACGGCTCCACCTGAATAACGTTTCAGCTGACCGCCATTATCAGGAACCGTGTATGTCTGCCATTGGATCGCTCCAGATTGAGTGTCGAGCATCACAATGCTTCCTCGAAACGTACAGCACTTGCCAGCAGGTAGTGTTTCTTCCAATGATGATACTCCCACGTAAAATCCCCTACAGAATATCCAAAAGAAATCAGCCAAAATTTTCTATAATTCACATCACTAGTCTCATACTTATGGGAAATAAGCGACGAATTGCGATGGTTAAGCGTAATTAGCGGCAGTGAAGAACTTTTATTGACTGTTCTAGTCAACTGACCTGGAATAAATGGTTCCCGATGCTGTGATGACAGCGAGAGGACGAGGATCAATCGTAGTTGACCAAACGAGCTGACCAGTGAGACGACTAACAGCAATACAAACAGCAGGTCCATATATTCCTACAATCAAAAGATCACGTGCAACAACTGGAGTAGCTCTTGCGACAGTTACATTAACATACACTCCAGTTCCAGACAAGCCAGTTAGTTGAGTAAGATTTTGTTTCCATATCAGATCACCAGTGAAAGCGTTTACTGCATACAAAAATCCATTCCATGCCGGGAAGTAAACCACTCCATCTGCGACAGCTGGCGTCGCTGTTGTGTCGACTCCTGTGAAGAATTTCCACCTTAACTTGAGTTTGTGAACCGTTGAAGGGTTGATCATAAATTCATCCCTTGCGTACCTCCCATTCGTTATATCTCTTCCATGATTCACCCACTAAAAAACCAAAACAAATCAAAACAAAAGCAACACAAAACTAATTTTATGAGCCTTATATAACAAAATAAAATAAAAATCAGCAACATCGGAAATTTACATCAGTAGCTGCATAATGCACCAGCATGAGTAGCCAGATTGGGATGATAACGCTAGCAAGATTCCCATACAATGACATATTTAAGATGACACAATGAGCAACAATGATAGTTTGTGTATTTATAATCATCTGTGATTAGTAACAGAATGTCACTAGTCACAAGATATCGACCATGCAAAACTTACTTTTGGTGCATCAAATGATCAAGTTAATTGCATATTGACAATCGAGTAATGTTACAGTCGCGTGCTAGTGTTAGATTTTGTGACTATGAAACGTGCATTCTAAGGAACTGTCGTGTATAAACATCACAAGTCATATGTTACTGCACCTAATGATACGACTTTTTTCCACACTGACTCCTTTTTATGCGATTATTTCATTATGTATAACTTTACAGCAAATTAAAAATAGAGCTATTGTAAACTACATGTGAAAAAGTAATAATTTGATTTAGACGATATTGTTTCGGGGTAAAATAGGGATCAAATTGCATGAATGTTCTGTTTCTTAAAATCACGTGTTCTTCATACACATGTAAATTTTGGATTCCCTTACATGAGTTAATCATGAACAATTTGGACACCAAATGTTAACATCTCAAAGAAATAGAAAGATTAGAGAAGTCCTCGTTTCAGAAAAATAAACATATTACAAGTACAAGACATAAAAACCAATATAACTACAGATACCGCCTAATACATAAGAAAAAAGGGACCGAGATCCTCCCAAGTTGTGTTATACAATTGAAGTCAAATTGTGTAATTATGAGTATTAGAAGGGTACCAAGAATGCGGCATGGTCTTAGATACTATTTCAGCGAAACAAATGTTTTTCATTTTACGCCTAAGTCAAGTAAGTTTTCTTTTCAACTCCGCTTCTTCCCGACTACTAAAGAAAACTCATAAAATATATCAAAATGGATGTTGAATTAAAGAAGACAAAATTTTAAAAATATGGTTAAATTAGATCATAAAAATTAAACGGATTAAAAGATATTTAAATTTAAAATAAAGGTGATTAATTAGTTAGGAAGTACGTGTCACCCCATTATCGGTTTCTTTATTTTAGTTTGTTAGAGCCCTCCTTTTTGTTATTTTTAGTTAGAAGTACACACGACACCGACGATTGGGCTCCTTATCTTATTTTTTAATTTTTCCATAATAAAGCAGTAAAAGTCGAATTTTTAAGCCTTCTAATTTTAGAAGCCTAAACGATTATAAAGTAGTATAGATTAGGTTTGATCCAATGGCTAAAAATCAAAAGAACTTTTTTTGATTTGAATCATCTATCAAATCCAATGGCTCATAATGACATAACTTGACTCAAATTGTATACATAACTTGAGAGGATCTTAGTCCAGAAAAAAGATAATTGTCTTGTATGATTTTGGTATAATAACTTGTTAGGACATTTCAGAGCTCAATGATATTCGACTAGGATTTGAACATAAAATACGTTAAATGTAAATGAAGTCCCTAAATGATAGAACATTTAGGAAGTCATTTTCAAGAGTTCTTTAGACCAAATGTAAAGGTGACCTGTTAAGAAACACAATTAAACCCTCAAAAGAGACTTTATTACTCCTAGAAATCAAATCAATGCATTAAATTGATCTCAATCAGTTAACAACAAGTACAACACAATATGCTTGATCTCAATCAAGTAATTAGAACAACAACAAAATATCAAAGTGCTTGATCAAGGTGATCGATAACAAAGCTAGGGTTTACAAAAGAATGAGAGAGTATCAATCGTAGAGAGAGAAGAATACCAAGTTATGAATAAGACACAACTTGTCTTTTTCTTTATATACCAGCTCCACCGACCTAGTTTTATCTTGACATCTTCAGCCCTCCATCTTCCATTCCTTTGCTATCAATCTCCCAAACTCTCACTAAAACATAACTGAAAATTAGAAAATGACAAAGTCAGTCCCTGAACTTATTTGTTCCAGATTTGAGTTATATTTTAACATTCCTCCTTAACTCAATTCTGGAACACATCATAAAGCCCCGGTTAGACACCATTTATTCATGTTGCAGTCTATTTAAAACTTTTGTGAACACATCTGTTGTTTGTTTAGAAGATTGAACTTTTCAGTTTTAATAACACCAGATGAAATTTTATCTCTAACAAAATGCAAATCAACCTCCAAATGTTTTGTTCTTTCATGAAAGACATGATTAGCAACAATCTTAAAATCTACTTGACTGTCACAAAAGAGTTTTACAGGTAAAAATGTTTCCCAGTTAAGATCTTTTAAAACCCAAACAATTTCTGACATGGCAGAGGCCATGGCTCTGTATTCAGCCTCTGCACTAGACTTAGAAACGGGATTTTGTTTTTTGCTTTTCCATAAGACTAATGAACCATTCAAAAATAAGCAGTATCCTGTAATAGATTTTCTAGTAACTAAACACTTAGCCCAATATGCATCTGTATAAGTTTTTAAAGACTCAGTAGAACTTTTAACAATATGTATGCCTCAACTAGGAGAACCTTTAAGGTATCTCAAAACTTTTAGAGCAATCTTAAGATGTGACTTAAGAGGCTTGTGCATAAATTGACTTAAACAATGTACATCATAAGATATATCAGGCCTTGTGTGAGTTATGTAAATAAGTTTTCCAATAAGCTTTTGATACTCTATTATATTATCTAAAACAAGATTTGCTAAAGTTGGTTCATCAGTAATACTTAAGTTTTGATCTAGAGGAAAAGCAGAAGACTTACAAGCAAGAAGACCAAACTCAGGTAATAAATCTAGGAAGTATTTCCTTTGAGACAAGCAAAGACCTTTATCAGTTTCAATAACTTGAATTCCCAAAAACTATTTAAGTTTGCCTAGACTTTTTATCTGAAACTTGGTCTTAAGAAAAACTTTAAAATTCTCAATTTCTTCCAAGTTATTACCAGTGATAATGATATCATCAACATACACAAGTAAGGTAACAAAACTACCTGATTCCTTCTTAGTAAATAAGGAGTAGTCACTCTTACTCCGTTTAAAGCCATTCTCAAGCAAAGCATTGGTTTACTTAGCATTCCACTGTCTGGGTGCTTGTTTCAGCCCATACAAAGATTTTTTAAGTCTGCATACTCTATTGTCATTCACATCAAAGAAACCATCTGGTAAAGACGTATAAAAAGTTTCCTCTAGATCCTGATAAAAAAAGGCATTATTAATGTCAAGTTGAAAAATTGGCCAAGACTGTTGGACAACCAAGTTAATAACACATCTGATAGTAACAATTTTAACCACTGGTGAAAAAGTTTCATCAAAATCAGCTCTTTCTTTTTGGTTAAAGCTTTTAGCTACAAGTCTAGCCTTGTACCTATCAACCTCATCACTAGACTTATATTTTATTTTGAAAACCTATTTAGAACCTATAGCCTTTCTACCAGCAGGTAAGGCTATAATTTCAAAGTATTGTTGCTATATAAAGCCCCTATTTGCTTATTCATTGCCTCCACCCAGTGCTGAAACTTACAGGTTTCTCAATAAGTTTTGGGTTCAAAAGCCTTATTTAACTCAGTTATAAAACAAAGATTTTCAGAGCTTAACTTTGAATAACCAACAAATTTTTCAAGACCATATTTGACTTTTGAATCACCAACAAATTCAATGTATTTGTTTAGAAAGACAAAAGTTCTTTCAGACCTTCTCAAAGGCTGTTTTTGAAAATTTTGAACATTTTGACTTGCTTATGTGTTTTGGAAAACTGTATTGATACCCTCAAAGTTGCAGTTTCATTTTCATTTATAGGGTCCAATTCATTTTCATTCTCATGAGTTGCAGCCCTCTCATTCTCTAAGGTAGACCCATTGGAACCTTGAAAGTTCCCTAAATCACTTTCATTTAGGTCAATGGTTGGACTGCCATTTAGAGAAGAGTTGTTGCCCTCTACATAAGGTGTTGCACTTTTATTTAGATTATCATTAGGTATGTCATGACCCTCATACACAATTTCATTGAAGAAATTTGTATGATCGAGATCATGACTCACTTTTATCCATATTAACAGTTTTAATCTTGAAAGGAAAGAGTTTTCAAAAGAGTTACTATCTCTGGAATACAAAAACTGTTTCCTTTCAAGACTATATAACTTATACCCTTTTTTAAAAGAAGCATGCCCTACCAAAACACATTTTCTGATCTACTACTAAATGTATTAGAATTATTTAAAATAGTAGCAAAACAGAGACATCCAAAAGCTCTTACATGATTTAAAGAACATTTTCTGTTAAAAATCAAATTATAAGGTGATTTTCCATTCAGCACTGAAGAAGGAAACTTGTTAATCAAATAACAAGTAGTAAGAATACATTCAGACCACAAGTTTAGAAGAATTTCCCCTGAAACAGAAGGGATCTGGCAACATTAAGCAGAGGCCTATGTTTCCTCTCCACAATCTCATTCTGCTATGGGGTGTAAGCACAAGATTTTTGATGTATAATACCATTTTTAGCACAAAACTCGAAAAATTTATGATTGATAAACTTAGACCATTATCACTTCTAAAAGCCTTAATAGTCTTGTTAATCTGGTTTTTTTAATCATATTGTGAAAGGTAGTAATACAATCAAACACCTCATCTTTAGTTTTAATAAAATAAACCCACACATCTCTAGTAAAGTCATCAACTATGGTCAAAATATATCTATCACTCTCCTTACTAACAACCTTGTAGGGACCCCAAAGGTCAATATGGAAAAGTTCAGCAAGCACAGTAGTTTTGTGCTCACTTAAAGGGAAGAGTTCCCTGGTTTGTTTAGCTTTTTGACAAATTTCACAAGGTTCATTATCAATTTTGTTTTCAAAACAGGTTTCATTTTAAACCACGGCTAAGTCTTGATCAGAAGGATGACCAAGCCTGTAGTGCCATAATTTTTTTGGATAAATTGCAATCAGACTTAAAATTCTTAAATCCCAAGTCAATACCTTGATTTCTATCAAAGTAATATAAACCATCCTTTTGATTACCAATCCTCAGAACATTCATTCCCTTCAAATCCTGAGGTAAAACATAACACTTTGACTCATGAAAAACAATAACAAATTTGTTGTCTCGAGCAATTTTATGAACAAACATTAAGTTAACATAGTATTCTAGTACAACTAGAACATCATATAGAGTTAAGTGTTTGGTTAAAACCATATTTCCAACCTTAGTAATTAAAGCTTCAGTTCCATTAGGATGTGAAACTTTAATTCCTAGTTTGGAAATATCAATCCCATTAACCAAATACTTATCAGTATATGTTAGGTGATGGTTAGCACCAGAATCAACAATGATACCAGCTGCAACAAGTGCATACCTGATTTTACTATTATTACAAAAAAAATATGTTAAGGTTTTGATTAAAAAAATTGCTGTTATTCAAAACTATACCTGCCATATTGGCATGTACATCTTTTCCTTTTCCATTATCAGTAACGGATGTATCCCTAATCAGAGATAAAAGTTTTGAAATTTGTTCATCAGAAAAAGTAGAAAAAGAGCTAGAACCGACAAAATTGTTATTAACAAATCTTTTGTTAACATTTTTAGTACCCTGATTGTTATTATTACCAGAAGTATTATTTCTTTGTCCAAAATCAATAGGGTACCCAATCAACTTAAAACATCTATCAACAATATGCCCATTAAAACCACAATGCTCACAAACTAGAGTAGCACCACCAGCAGTCCTTTTATTCCCATTATTATTATTATGTCTAGGCACATTATTATGTCTAAAAGAAGTACCAAGGTTTGGGGCCTCTGAAAACTTCCTCTGTTAGGCACACTAGAATTAAAAACAGATGATTGAGACCTCTGGGAGGTGCTAGCCTGTAAACCAGCAACAACACCTCTATGATACTCTTCACTAAAAATGATGGCAAAAGCCCCTTTAATATCATGTAAGGGTCTCTAGACAAAATATTACTCCTTATTTGCATATATGAATCATCTAACCCCATTAAGAACTACATTAATTTCATAAGTTGATTATATTTTTTAAAATCCTTAGATGCATGACATGTACACCTAGGCAGTTTCACAAGAGCATCAAATTGTTTCCACAGAGTACTCAACTTATTAAAATACTCAGCAATAGTAGTACCATTTTGGGATATATAGTTAATTTTATGGTGTAGGTTAAAAGTAACAAAACCATCAACCCTATCAAAATTTTCTGGTAGTTTAGTCCAAACAATTTCACAAAACAAACACACAAGAAAGAGAGAGAGGGTAGTTCCTAGGCGTTCCTTGCCACTTAAGTGGTAGGTCAAGGGCGCACACAAGCAAATTAATCAATAAAAAATAAAACAAATAATACACAGAAACACCACAACAATCAATCCTCAACTTCCAATGTGTCCCAATCCTATCCTCCAATAGTCTATTGCAAGAAAATAAAGACAAATTAAAGAGAGAGCGTGAGAGGTGTTACAGTGCACGCAAAAAGAAACAACAACAGTGGAATAACAAACCTACTATACTCTTGATTCACTTAGTCAAGGGATATAGCAAATATCAACCCAGATCCAAAAATCATCAAACTATAATTCCTCCAAATTAGGCAAACCACTCATAATCACTTCCAATCAACCAAAGAACACCATATCTATTGATTAAACCGACTTAATCAACCACAGAAGCCTTTAGATAATAAAAAACCCAAGTTATCCCAAACTCTAATTTTTCAAAAATTAGGAGTTTTACAAAATATTTTAAATTTGACACTAGATCTATCAACTAACACAAGTTAATTGAAAGATATCAAAGTATTTTAGAAAATCTCCAATTTTTTTAAAAACCCTAATTTTCCAGAAAACGTTTTTAGAGCAAGATTAAAAAGCCTTGCTCTGATACCATGTAAAGAAACACAATTAAACCCTAAAAACACTTTATTACTCCCAGAAATCAAATCAATACACTAAACTGATCTCAGTCAGTTAACGACAAGTACAATACAATCTGCTTGATCTCAATCAAGTAATCAGAACAACAACATAATATCAAAGTGCTTGATCAAGGTGATCAATAACAAAGCTAAGGTTTACAAAAGAATGAGAGAGTATCAATCGTGGAGAGAAGGATAGCGGGTTATGAATAAGACACAACTTGTCTTTATATATATATATATATATATATATATATATATATATATATATATATATATATATATATATATATATATATATATATATATATACACACACACACACACCAGCTCTATGGACCTAGTTTCATCTTGACATCTTCAGCCCTTCATCTTTCATTCGTTTGCTATCAATCTCCCAAACTCTCACAAAAACATAACTGAAAATTAGAAAATGGCAAAGTCAGTCCCTGGACTTATTTGTTCCTGATTTGGGTTATATTTTAACATGACCACATTGTGACCCTCATCATCCCCACTGCCATATTAATTTTATCTCTCCAGGACAACTTCATGATAAAGTTAGTGTAACAAAGAGACCGAAGACACCAAAAACATACCCACAAAATCAATAAAATAAACAACGCCACATACAAACAAACGCTTATGGAGCGCTTCAAGGACGAGTGCATGCAAGTAAAAGCATGTCCAGGTATTTAAAATCTGTGGTTCATGAATGGAATCAACAACCCCGAACTTATTAAAAGGTTAAATGATGTGATTCCCCAATCCTTCGATGAGGTTATGGCGCGACACGGTCCTTCGTCAGACAAGGAGAAGTCGCCGCAATGGATAGCAAGAGAAGCTACTCCATTACGGCCACAGAACAACTCGGGAGACAATCCACGCATCGAATAACAACCGAATCGAACTATCGCAACCAAGGGAATGGACGCGACAATGACAAATATACCCGCTACTAAATCACCAAGGAAATACTCCGCAAATGAGGGTGCTAACTTCCCAAGACCACAAATGCGCACCTCGGAGGAGAGGCGCACGGCGTGGATACCGTGATTACCACGCCGCGTAAAAGGCCACACTACTAACGAATGTGTCCAATTACGTCAACTCATTGACAAAATGGTCAAAGAGGGAGATTGGACCATCCGGTCAAGAATATCAAGGAAGGGAAGGACAAGCAAAAGTAGCAATAAGAAAGAAATGCTAAGGACAAGCCCGACACCATTTACATGATACAATCATGGCAATGGGTCACAAAGCGTAGGTAAGTCGATTTTCATGGGAAAAGAAATTTCATTCCCCACCTTAACCGCGAACAACGCGTGGTAGAACCACTTACTATAGAGATAAGCGCGGGGGTCACGATATCCACCGCATGTATGTTGATGGTGGAGCCCACGACATCATGTACGAAAGCATCGCTTAAGCATCGCGTCTCCGAATACGCAACCGCTAACCCGGCTTGGAAATAGGCTGACCGGTTTTACAGGGAGAAGATATGGCCCATGGACAAATAAGATTACCTGTCAAGATTGGAAACGCAGTAACACCCGCTACGGCATGGATGGAATTTATGGTGATTAAATCTCCTCGCCATATAATGGCATTATTGGGAGACCAGAATTTCAAATATGCGCTGAAGGTTGTCATTAACGTGCGCATGGGATGCTTAAGTTCAGTGGAAGGTGGTATCGTTACTCTTTACAATACCACTATACCACAACGAGAATGCAACACGATTGCATGCTAGATCGCACCAACCCCAAAGACAATGTGACTACTGAATTCCACATCCGAAAGTATCAATCCACCCGTAATACCCAGAGGTGAAATTGCCATTGAGGATCACTATCGACACGGCAAATCAACAGATGCGCGCCGCAAAAGAACTTAGACATTTTTGCATGGGAGCCAAAACACATGACTCGAGTACCGCTTCAATCACGAGCATAACCGCGAATCCGACAAGGATACTACGCCGCTGGCGCTAAGAAACGGGCCAAGCCCCAGAGCGCGTAGCAATCCCGTCAAGTACACAAGTTGGTAGATGCGGGATTATGCGCGAAGTCTATTACCACGACCGCTTTCAAACCAAAGAATGGTCAAAAGCATTGACGGTAGGTCATGTGTCGAAACATCATCACGCAACTCGGTCGCATGTCTCTCCTTTTCTCCTCCAGCGAAGCGTCTCAAGTTGAACGGTGTAATGGTGACCGACACGTTGGTGGTGGCGACCGACCGACTACTCAACCACCCACTACACCCAACCTTCATGACTAAAGAGGGTCTCTCTACTTGTTTATGCGGAACTCAGCAAAGTGAAGCATGAACCTGAATGAAGATGATGGAGTCTGTGAATGATGACAATAGCTCACCGACTCCGCTTAATTTCCTCAACAACAAAGACATTTTGAACTTAGATATTTAAGAAAAGTATTTAGGTCTTTGTAACACTTTTGAACTTTATTGAAAAGATAAGTGATAGCTACTTATCAAAGAAAGTTAATCAAGTACAAGAGTTGTTACAAAAAGGAAAAAAATTGTCAACACTGTACCGTAAATTAAAGTTGGACGTGTTCCAAAAATAGAAGTATTTAATGCAGTAAGGTACCAGTGTACCTTCCTAGTCAGATGCTTGACATGTCGCTATTACCCCATATGTATCCATTCCTATATAACAGAATATTGTAATTGATTAAATGTTACCTCGTACAATTAACGTGTTAGCATTTACGAGAGCATTTACTCCTTCTAAATCTAAGTAACTGAACCTTTTTAATGAGTTAGCGTAGTTCTCACTTAAACACATACTTTGGTTTTTTTTAAGAAAGTGAGAAGATCGCTATACTTTGTCATTTAACTTTAATTGTTATTCCACAAGATCTTAGTAAATTTTCTGATTCATTTCTAATAAACTTTTAAACATTGAAATCTTAATTATGTATTTGTTTAAACTGTTTTTAGAATTATTGTTTATAAATTGTTAAAACTTACATAAGATTATATGAAGATTACTGAATTAAATTAACTATCTTAAATTATATTTACTCTAAAGGGAACAACATAAATAGATCCAATTATCATTGCACTCACATTAACGAAGTGTTTATTACGTAGGAATTGAATTTGTAACGGAATAAGTGTTTGTTTGTTTTTGTGTTTTGAAATGTAATAACTTAGTGTGGAAGGTGTGGGCTTCGGGAAACCCAAAAGAAACATCAATATCTACCTTTCCTTTCGGGACACCATACCCACTATTTGGGAAAACACTTTTTTTTTGCATACGGGACTTGAGTCCCGAAAGGATGAAGAGAGATGTATGAGAGAGAGTGAGTTGATGGATGAGAGAGAAATGTTTTTTTTATTATGTTGTGAGTGGGTATTTGTATTTTGATGGTATGTGCTGTAATAGTTGAGAGAAAGTTGAGAGAAAATGTTTAAGAGAGTGAAAATGCTGACGTGAAGCTGATGTGCGAAAGAAAAACCTTAACCACACCCTCTACCCTTATAACTTAATTTATTTCAATACGCTCATAACCACCATTTTCATTTCATGGCTATCTCTTGTTTCTGATGCATTACATACACGCAATGCCATTTTGGTTATATTTTATTAATTTCATTCATTTTCAGTGTGCATTACAACATACAAAATAATGATTCATCTCATTACTAAAAAAAAAAAAAAAAAAAAAAAAAAAAGGAAACAAATCAGTAATGACTCATTTGATTGCGATGTTCATTTTATCACAATACCGTTTATTCCATTCCATTATTGTTCTATTGGGTTCTATTCCGTCTAACCAAACTAAACCTTAGAGCAGTTGGTATAATGACCTAGGTTAAAGTTTAACCTTCTGTCACGTCAGCGCCACATCAGCTTTAGCATTTCACCTTAATTCACCCAAAACACCCCTTATCATAACATTCCCAAGGTTAAACCTTAACTAACATATTTTCAAATTTAACCCCTAAACTAAAACAAACACTTCATTTATTAAAAAACATATCATTAATTTGAAAACATATTACAATACGAAAAAAAAAAAAAAAAAATTACAACGAAATAAAAAGACACTGCAAATTAAACGTTACAACATAAAGAAAATGACGAAAATACAATCTAGTGACGAGGTTGCAAGTTATATTTTTGATGATTTGGTCTTTTTCGTCATTGATCCAAACCACGGCATTTGGATCTTTGCCATCAGTGTCAATCATCAAAAATTTCATCTCTTCCAACCTTGTTATTGTTTTATCTTTGACTTGTTCGGCCCGATACGCCGCTTGGGCGTTTTCACGTTTGATACGATACTCGTTTGTCATAGTTTCGGTGAATTGACTTGACGAGCTCGTTCCTCCGGTGCTCGCTCCCCCAATACTTGTCGTGCTCTCGGATCTTGCTTTCTTGGAAGCACGTTTTTTTCCCATGGGGCGTGGTTGTTTATCATGACCAAACAAAGCCTCGTTTGTTTGGCTTGGGACATCACCGGTTAAATCAACCGGATCCGGCGAGTCCCATATCTTATGATGACGCAAAATCTCCCAAGCATCATCGAGAGAAAACGGCGCAGATTTGTGCTCGTCACGATACATTTGCTTCTCCCGTTTCATGACATCCATCTCACTTTCCCCACTTCTCTTTTCCCGTTGCGCACGTTTGAAAAACCCGTTGAACTTTGTGCAATCACGGTTCAACGTTTTCAACTTGCTTGTTACCATATCCTTGTTGCGTCGTTGAAAATTGAGTCTATTGAACTCATTTTTGACCCGATGCCAAAACGTATCACGATCTTATGCACGCCTAATCATCGGATCCTCCGTAACAACTACATAACACTTGGCAAGTAATTCTTCCTATTTTGGTTGCCAACGCCCAGCAACGCAGTTTTTGTCATCATCATCGATTGGTTCGGGGTCTTTAGATTTTTTGGTCTTTCGTTTACCATGACTTTTGGGCTTTGGAGGAGAAGTGGGTGTTTCTGGAATATCTTGTGTTTCAGTTTGTGATTGTTGTGAGTGTTGTAAGAATTGTAGATTTTGAAAGTTGGTGTTTAATATGTTTTGTTGATTTTCTTGTCAAAACAGATATTGTTGATGTTGTCGGAAAAGATCTTGGCTCGACAAGCCTAGTGGGTTGGAAAAAGAGACGCTGGGGTTTGAAGATGAACCCGCGTTCGGGGTTTGAAGATGAACCCGGGTTTGAGGTATTCCACCCACCACCGAGAAGATTCATGAATATATCATCGTTGTTGCCTCCCGACATTTTTTTTTCGTAATTGAAAGTATAAGATTGAGAGGATTGAGTAGTGGAAGTGTCGGTTATTTCAGAGCCATTTAGTAATTGTTGCCACCCATGTCCCTCATGGCTCTGAAATAACCTCTAGGTTCGGCGATTTGTGTTTTATTCTTCAAAAGTACCAGTAATAACTACTAGTTGATAAATCCGACAAAACTGATTTAATGTATGTTTACTTTAGATTATTGTGCAAAAAAGAATTTTCTCCGTGTATTCTAAACTGATACATGAAAAATATAGCTTAACCTAAAATTAACTAGCTCATTCTTTCTCATGTGTCAAGTTAAATCACGCAAAATGCCAGACAACAATATCCGAAAAGAATTGTTACTGTGTGTCGGTTGGACCATGATTAAAAGTTATGAGTCTCATTTTATAAAAATAATTAAAACAAACGATTTTATGTTTTTTCGAGAACATAAGCTCTAATAAAAACGCGTAGAGAGCTAGAATTAGAATAGGCGGCTAAAAGGTCTAGCTCGTTTAGAGCTAGAATTAAAATAGGCGGCTAAAAGGTTTAGGTCGTTCATGCTTTCTAGGTTATTTTTAGTAGTCGTGGTATTTATCTGCCTTGCATTTTAGCTTTTTGGAACTTTTTATCCGGTGCTTTAGGAATAGAGAGCCATAGATAGTTTTCTATGTATGCTTTAAGTTTTAGGAAATCTCAGTAGCTTAAATAGTTGTATTTGTTTTTAGTTTTACGGTCCCCTTAGGACATGTAATCGCTAATAGGCTCAATTTCTTTGCACATGTTTATGCTTTTATGTTAGTTATGCTGGTATGCGTTTATTCTTATGTATGCCCCTTTTCTATATGATTTTATTTATATTCCTGAAGTTGGGGTATGATCTGGCTACATACTACTTCTCGCATTCTCGGATCCGCGAGATTGGATGTTGTTGTTGTAACACAAAAATCCGAGATAAGATGCATTTATGAGAAATCGGTGTTTTTGACAAACTCTATATTACTCTTGTGTAGGATAAACCCAGACGGTTCACGGATATGTCTGAAAAGCCCCCTTGGTCCGCCCTGGTTTGAGCAATATTTCTGCTCAATTTCATGTATACAGTGCATAAAATACTGTAGTTTTTACTTCGAAGAGTATTATTCTAACAAAATGTTTGCTTTTATTATGCACTATATTACATCTTTCAATGCTTTGTGGAGCTTATTCTTTCTGGAGTTGTGATGCCACAAAAGTATGTAGTAATCTTACATCTTTCAATGCTTAATTACCGGAAAAGCTGTGTTGCATATTACCCACACATAGCTACATAACCATTTACATTGGTAATTTAATTGTTGTTATGTACAATAGTGTTTTGTGAAGTCTACTGCCCCAATCTACCATACATATAATATCCATTTATCCTAAAGTATAGAACATCTTTTTTCTTTGGAACTTGATCAAGATTGTCTTATTACCAATCGTTGGATTGATAATAGAGGGAGTTGGCAATGGAGACATGCGGTTTTAAGGGGAGCTTCATGCTCTCAACTTTCTGATCTTGAAAGGCTCCTATCAATTGTGAACCTTGGAAACTCGATCTCCTGATTACTAGATTTGGAATATTGAGAGCGATTTATGCTTCTCAGTTCGTCAAACTCGTTGGACTATTGATAATCACATTCTTCCAAACGGGCTATTCAAGACTTCCTAAAAAAAATTTGTTCCCCGGAAAGTTAATATATATTTTTGGAGATTTCGTCTGGATCGACTTTCTACTAGTTCTAATTTGGACTCTCGAGGTATAGATGCTCCTTCTACTCTATGCCCCATTTGTGACTCTCATATTGAAACCATTGATCATATCATCATTGCATGTCCTGTTGCTTTGGATATTTGGGCTTTCGTCTATAGTTGGTGTGATCTAACTCCGCCTACTATACATTCTATCCTTGACTTAGTTCATTGGATGGAGCAAGTTTGTCTTACGAGTTCTCGGAGATTGATTCTTCAGGTTATCGTGTTGACAACAAGTTGGTTTCTTTGGAAATTCAGAAACAATTTTATCTTTGACGCCAAAAAACCGAAGAGAGATATATATGCGGATTGATTCTATAGTTGATTTATCTTTTTTTGGTTTGCTAATAGAAAGAGCTAACTTCGTCCCAATTGGACAACGTGGCTTCAAAAACCGCTTTTTTATATTTCCTTGTAATTGTCGTTAGCTTTTTGTTAACTTTTTAATAAATCGCAGCCATTCTAAAAAAATTAAAATAGAAAGAACATCTTATTTATGGAGTAATCTGTATAGCATCTTATCGACCCTAATAATCTGTTGGTTAATTGGTACTTTGAGGCTAATATATCATATTTGGAAATATACTTCACTTATAGACGATTTTATGACTTCAAAAACCTTTAGATAAGAAGAATACTAAGGAAAACATATGATGATAACAAAAAACACTTATAAACCCTTCTAACTCATCCGTATAGATTAAAAATTGAATATTTAAGAACAAGTATACCAAAAGAGTGTCATGGAACATGCACTTGGAAGTTGTACCAATTAACATTCCAAGTTGTACCAATTCATGTTTAATATATACAAACACATGATGTCACGACCTTATATATAAGAGCAACCTCCATGAGCTTCAACTCACTCAAACATATCCCAACAATTATCAAGCTATATTCTTCAAGTAACCATGGCCTCCAATCCGAAAGTGATCTCAATTTTCTTAATCTTTATGGTGTTTCTATGCACCAAAGCCTTGTCACAATGTGAAGATGAAACAAATAACCCTTGTAATAACAAATCCAACACACCCAACTTAAAGATCATCGGCATTGCCACTATCCTCATCACGAGCATCATCGGGGTATGTTTACCTCTAATCACGCGTTCTTTCCCTGCCCTTAGTCCAGACCGTAGCCTTTTTGTTATCGTTAAAGCTTTTGCTTCTGGCATCATTTTGGCTATTGCATTTATGCATGTGTTACCGGATTCTTTTGACATGTTAAGGTCTAGTTGTTTGGCGGACAACCCGTGGCATAAGTTTCCATTTACGGGCTTTGTTGCTATGTTATCTGTTGAACACAGACAGACCTTGACAAGATCTTGAGCACTCGTGGATCGTTAGTGTTGCCTATGTAATCATAAGCAAACTAATAGAGAATCTCTACAACCCGTATTCTATAGCGGAAAGTAAATACAAGTTGTTATAACTAAGAACACTTAGATCCTCTATGGATCTTTTATTAACTGAAACACTATGTTTCAGATGAGTTATCTATTACAAACTATGAGGTTCCTTTTATAGACAAGGAACCCTAAACTATTACTTCTCAATCGACTAAACATGCAAGCATGCATTTAATGACTAAAACACTAAACAATATTGAGCAGTACAATAATACCCATGCTAACCTCGGGCCGTTCAAAGATAATGATGGGTTAGCATTTAAATAATAAAGCGCATGTCGATCCTAGTCGACTTCCACCCTTCAAACAGAAACACGGCACGGCTTCTATACTTCAAAGAATCTCTTCTTGACAGATTCGCTTCTACTCAATGAGAATCCTTCACAATATTGATGCCAGAAATCCCACTGCATAATTCCCAACAATCCTCCCTAAACCGGAATTTGACTTGGTTAAGTTCCAGTTTCCTACCTTGATAGATCTTAGAGACTTCAAGATTAGAGGATTGTTCTCAAACATCGAGCAAAGAACCAATAATAATCTCATCTCTATGATGAGCAAACTTTGAAACGCCAGTCTTTGCAAAGAACACATGACATATTGTACATCAAAACTTACTAGTTGCATACTATTCTCATCACATCCGGTGTGTTAACTCCTGAGAGAGTGAATCATTGAAAATAATGGATTTGATGTCTCTTACCAATAGCCATCACTCTCGGAGTAGCCGATGTTTAAGTCCGAAAACTATGGTACATTGATAACCATCGATTTATGAGCAAATCAAGAACTATATAAACGGATTTGATGTGTCTTTACCGTAGCCGCTTGCTCGGGACTAGTCAATTCTTAGAATTGATGAATTGATAACCAAATATGGAGTCATTGCCTTTACCACAAGCCATATACTTGTGGGCTAGCCAATTCTTGGATTCCAACAAGGAATAGACCATGGTGAATTGATTACCATACAACTCTCAAGAATTAAGCATGGGTAGTTGCAGACCCTATGATTTTGAGCAAATCATTACAATTATCAACAGATTTGATGTGTCTTTACCAAAGTCACACTTTGGACTAGCCAACTCTTTGATACACACAAGGTATATCGGTGAGTTAAAACCATCAACAAAATGCAACAAACCAAAGAAGAGAAAGTTTTTTTTTTTTTTTTTTTTTTTTTTTTTTTTTTTTAACTAAGAATAACAAACAAATCAAACAAAACAACATAAAATCCTCCCGAGGCATATGCCTCCCGAGGTTTATGCCTCCCTTAAACTTTGCGCTAAGGGTTAAGCATTCCAATATTAACCACGAGGTGTTGAAACCTTGGTCCATCAAAAGCTTTTGTTAACAGATCCGCCACATTATCATCTGTATGAATTTTCGCCACATTTATCAAATGTTTTCATATGCATCTCTTATAAAGTGGTGCCCGATTTCAATATGTTTGGTTCTCTTGTGAAAATTGGATTTTGACAATGCATATGGTACTGATTATCAATAAAAGAGTTGTGTTCATGAAGTTATACCCATAATCCAAATAGCTTGGTTTTGAATCCAAAGGACCCGTCTACAACAATTTGCGCAAGAACATACTACGCTTTAGTAGTTGAGGTGGCCACAATGGTTTGTTTCTTGCACTACCAAGAGATCAATCTTGTTCCAAGGAATTGACACCTCCAGTTGTGGATCTTCTATCCGATTTGCACCAAGATAATCACTATCACTATATGCTTCCAACTTAAAAGGAGACTCTTTGGGTACCAAAGGCCTAAATGAGGTTGGCCTTGAGGTACTTAAAGATCTTCTTGACCGCATTGAGATGGTAAGTAAGTGGAGTGACTTGATGTCGAGAGCAAACACTCACAAAGAAAAGTAATATCGTGCCTTGACGTTGTTAGATACATTAATGAACCAATCATAGATCTCGTATAAATGAACATTCACAGAAGATCCGTTCATTGTTGGCTTTTGTTTTGGAGCTTCATAAGGTGTTGTAGCGATTCGACACCTTCCATACCAAATTTCTTCAACATGTCCTCACATATTTATCTTGACCGATAAATATCCCATCTTGTTTCTCACGAACTTGGAGACCCAAAAGAAAGTAAGCTCCCCATAGCACTCATCCGAAATTCTCCTTCATCGATCCTCAAATTCCCCGCACCAAGCTTCTTTAGTGGATCCAAAATGATGTCATCCACATACACTTGCACAAGTATGATGTCCGCCGAGTTCTTCTTCGTAAAAGAGTCTTATCAATGGCACCTCTTCTCGTAGCCATGCTTCAACAGAAATGATGAAAGCCTAGCATACCATGCCCTTGGTGCCTGATGAAGTCCATAGAGAGCTTTAACGACTTTGTAAACATGATTAGGATGATCCGGTCTTCAAATCCTTTGGGTTGAGTGACATAAACTTCCTCTTCTATCTCACCATATAGAAAAGCACCTTTAACATCCATCCGATACAAGATGAAGCCCATGTAGGATGCATAGGCTAAGAAAATTTGAATAGCCTCTACTCTAGCAACAGTGCAAACACTTCATCATAATCAATCCTTCCTCCCGCTCAGAACCTTGAGCTACTAATCTTGCTTTGTTTTGATAACCACACCCCTTGCATCTCTTTTGTTCTTCGTAATCCATTTAGTTCCAATAGCATATTTGCCATCCGGTTGGTACCAAGATCCAAACTTGTTGGTTTTGAAACTTTGCATTTCGCCTTGCATTGCCTCAATCCAACTAGAGTCTTCAAGAGCTTGAGAGACACCGGTTGGTTCTACTTGAGAAAGAAAACACGCAAATGCACAATGCTTGTAGTCGTGTGATTGTCTCTTTGCCGATTTGAGACATAAGAGAAAAAGCAACTCGTCCAAATTTAGGACTAGAGATAGCCCTTCGAGTTCTAACAGAGCTAGAATGTCACCAATAATGTTGGATTGAGGGTGAGTTATGTTGATTCTTTTAGTAGCATGGGGTTGATTTCAATGGTAGGTTCAAGATTAGACACGGTTGGTACAAAAGTTGTGTCATAGGAAGGTGAGGTGAAAATGCCGATTGGGTTGATGATTTCCAAGATCCAAGGACTTGGAAAGCGAGTATACGGTTCACCAAAGTCTGTGGACACTCTATTAGGAATAGGAGTAGTAATGCAGACGAGCTTTCAGCAGATTTGATGACGATGGGAGATCGCATCGTCGTCGTAAATATGGTTTCCACCGACAACCTCATTTGCAAACTCCCATTCACCTTCTCGCTTCAAGCTTAGTCAGCAAACTCTTGAGTCTCAAGCCTAGCAAGGTCCTCAAGATAGTGTGATTCATCTTCAATCTCACCAAGTATCTCTAGAAGAGTTACCCGCAACATTGTTGGGGAGAAAGAAGGCACAAGAATGGGTTGTTCATCATCTTCAAAATCACTTCCAGTCGAGATCCAAGGTACCGCATTGTTAGTAGGAGATTCTTGAGAGCCCGCACTTTGGTTAGCCATATGTCTAGTATACCCCGATAATCGCTAGGTAGTCAAGGTCAAAGACCACACATGACCCCGTCCTTGAACATTGGGCTTATCTTCCGTGTATCTCGTGTTCAAAGTCTCCTCTATCTTCTTGGCGATAAGTTGTACACTCAGAAGCCTTGCTATTAGTCAATAACCCACAATATAACCATCATCGCTTTCTCATCAAACTTCCCCAACGGATCACCGGTGTTTAGAATGGTCACTTGACAACCAAAAGGTTTGAGGTAATGAATGACCGGAACCTTCCCAAAGAGAAGTTCATATGGTGTTTTGAGGTGAGGTCTAGTAATGGAGACCTCATAAGCACATAGCAAGTTGTGCCAACAACTTCAATCCGTAACATAGTGGGCAATTTAGAGTCTGCAAGCATTGATCTTGCACCTCTATCAAGGTCCTATTCTTTCTTTCGCCTACCTCATTTTGTTGCGGGTTCTTGGATTGCTATAGTCCCTTTTATCCTTTAGACCTACAGAGTTCTATAATAATAGCATTCTTGAACTCGTCCCATTATCACATCGAATTCCCTTAACCTTCTTGTCCAACCGATTCTCAACGAGGTGATGAAGTCTTTCAAAGACCGGAATTGTTTCATCTTTAGTCCTTAGAAAGAACACCCAACAAAATCGCTATATCCATCGGTGATAACCAAACAAAAGTACTTGTGATCAATGCTTCGACTTGAGTTGGACCAAATAGATCCATATGTAACGCCCAAGAGGCTCGAGATAATGCTCACTGCAGTGATGACTTTGTAGGAGGCTCTGTTTCTTCCTTTGTTGCATGCAACACAATTATGATCATTGGAGAAAACTTTGGAGGTAGACCTTCAACAAGACCCTTTTAGAGAGTATGTTTATGGTTTTGAAATTCACATGAGCCATTCTCCTATGCCATTTGTTAGACTCATCCAATGATGCTTTTAGCCAACAAACAAGTGAGGTCACCTTCGTGATAAACTTCATTGAGGTTGAATGTGTATAGATTGTGAGTTCGAGGAACTCTCAAGAGAATTGAAGTATCTTCTGAAGCTTGAACTCTTTAGAAAGCACAAGACATTCATCTTCGAGAAGAGTAACTTGTTCTTGGTGTCACAAATTTGTGAGACCGAGAACAAGTTGAAGTTCAAGTTCCCTAACATAGTACACATTCTCAAAGTTCAAGAGGGAGTCTTGATGGTGCCTTTCCCAAGAATTCTACCATCACTTCCACCAAAGGTCACATTGCCTCCTTCTTCAATAGGAACAAAATTGTGCATCATATCTCTATTTCCGCATACTTCTTGAACAACCACTATCAACAATACCAATATCTTTATGCTTAAGAGGATGATCCTACGAAACAAACATATATACAAAGGAATGTTAGTATATGAGAGGAGGCTCAAGTCATTTCGACTTGAACCGCCTTGTGGATCATAAGATTTATGTCTAGCATATGAGAAAGATCCACCATTGTTCTTGGGTTTCCATTGAAATTTAGGTCCCTTATTATTCCAAGAACAACTCACCGAGGACTTGACAAGTAGCATCTAACATCTTTCCCATTATTCATAGAGTCAACATATGCAGCCAATAACCATGTTTAAAATATGGGCTAGTTGGTTGCACATAAGGTCTATCAGCTGAACTCCTCCAGGAAGAGTCAGTATAAGTAGCTTGTGGGACATAAGGTTGAATATTCTTAACATTGGTCCACACAGGTCTAGGTTTCTGCTGAGTAGCACATACACCCAATCTTTGCTCATAGAAATCACAATCCTTAATTAAATGAAATTTACTTCCACAAACAAAACATGTCTTCCTTTTGGAAGATTGATTCAACAAAGAAGATGTTCTATTACAAGTAGAAGAACTTAAACCAGAAACATAAAAGGAATTGTTTTTAACAGACTTATTATTCAAAGATTTAAAAGACAAGTCTTCAGAGGAAACATGCTTGGAAGTAGATTCCTCGTGACTATCTTAGAAGGCTTGTAGATAGGCTTGGGTGTAGGCTCGTGAGGGCTTGGGAAGGTCCGACTTATCACTTGAATCACAAATAAAGTAGACCCTTGATCCGATGAATTGTCACCGTCGAGAAAGAGACAAAGTCATAAGATGAAGCATCGGTGTCGTGCAAGTCTTTTGACTTTTGCCATACGATGGTGTGATCCATCAAAGTCAACAAGAATGGATGTCAGTCAGTGGGCATGAATTCACCTCTAATAGGTCCAGGGGACGATGTAAATCACCTTCCTTTTAAAATGTTCTAAGCCTGCAGTGTAGATTTACGCCCATCTTGCCTAGCTTCCAATCCTACATACTTTTGAAAACCTAAACCTATTCCGAGTTCATCGACCGACTATTATAGAGTTCTCTAGCTAGATTGTCACCGATATTAACCATTGTTTATGTCTAGCTATTTCCTCAAAGAAGTTTCTCTTTAAGCTCTAGATTCTCAAGAATGGTATCGCCTTTTTCCTTTTCAAGTCGCTTAAAGTTAATATTTGCAATATCTAGATCAAATTGTAGCACCTTAATCTTTTCTTCATAAGCTATCTCGATTCTTTTGAAACCATACCTTTTGTCTTTCTAATGTTTTTAACGAAAGTTTATAAGCTTCATTATCAACATAGCATTCATTGTATTTAGGTTTTATAGTATCATAAGCTTCTTTAAGTTCATTGTATCTTTCACTACAACAAAATATACAAGTTGTGTACCGAGAAAGTCCCATTAAGGCAAATTGATCATGCCTATCTTCCAAGTGCATCTTGCCAAGAATCCAAGCTTCTCAGATCGCAGCCTTCCTCATTCACTGTGTTCATGTGCAACCCATTGACTGTTCATCCAAGGTGACAAGAGTCAAGTGCTAGCTCCTTCCGATTCTCACGATAGGAATTGTAGTTAGCTCCTCTCCACTCTTCCTGTCTTTGCATTCCTTGAGAAATGACCCATCCGATGACAAGAGAAACACTTGACCTTTCTCCCGTCAAAGCGAGTGGATCCTTTCCTTGAAGCCAAACTTTCTTCCCGCCTTCTCCTCAAACCTCTTGATATTCATCGAAAGCATGGCCACATGCCATTTCGCCATCTCCTCCATCTCAAGAGGGTCCACCGATCAAAATCTTCATAGACAAGATGTCACCGAGTATCATAATCAAGAACAATGAATGAAGAACATCCTCCAATATACCGCCGGCTTTAGCTCGAGGATGTGATGGAGTGGGACGATAAGATGATGATGGTAAGTAGGATGGACTTGAAGCATGCATCATCATATTGGAGTGAGATGTCCCAACAAAGGTGAATAACCGTAAGAGGATGCACGGTAGGAGATCCGACATCGTGTTCAAGAGATCCGAGTTTGTTGTACACCATCAAAGGTGAGTATGTCCAACCCACCTTTAGCTTTAAGGGCTATACTCACATGTAACCATGATGGAGGCAAAGATCGAAGGAACTTTGAATTGCTATCATCATTGTCGTTTAGCATTCACCGGTTTAGTGACTCGAGAATCTTATGAAACCCGTCGATCCCTTGTGGATACCTTCTTCTTCGTAGATATTGAACTCTTGGAAGTGTTGTCTCAAAGATGGACTTCCTCATTCTCCTGGACTCTTCATTGCCACCGAACCTTGCTTTAAGAGCCATCCAGATGTCCTTTGCATCAACTATGTGGTGAAAATCACCCAAGTGATCTTCGTGAATAGATTGAAGAAGGATGGTTCTTACTTTGTGCTCTCTTTGCACGCCTAGAATCTCTTCAGCAGCTTTGGGAGGAGCAATGGTAAACTTACCATCAAGATCCGGGATAGTCTTCTTGATCTGCTTCCATTCTTCACAATCTCCCATGATTCCAATCAATATTGAGATCCAGCTCGCATCTTCATGGTCCATGATCATATTCTTCCTTCTTCGATAAGGAAACTTACCATTGTTGTTGGAGAGACTAAGTTGTTTGCATAGAGGTGGTGTTTTGATGTCGTTGTTGGTGACTTCGATTCATCATCGCCTGCATGGTGAATATGTTTTGGTTGTATGGGGTGAGGTAAATATGGTTCTCGAGATCGTAGAGACTCTCCCGAGGCTCGATACCACTTGTTGAACACGCATGCACCTTGATGATCTTGAGCACTCGTGGATCGTTAGTGTTGCCTATGTAATCATAAGCAAACTAATAGAGAATCTCTACAACCCGTATTCTATAGCGGAAAGTAAATACAAGTTGTTATAACTAAGAACACTTAGATCCTCTATGGAAAACACTATGTTTCAGATGAGTTATCTATTACAAACTATGAGGTTCCTTTTATAGACAAGGAACCCTAAACTATTACTTCTCAATCGACTAAACATGCAAGCATGCATTTAATGACTAAAACACTAAACAATATTGAGCAAGACAATAATACCCATGCTAACCTCGGCCGCTCAAAGATAATGATGGGTTAACATTTAAATAATAAAGCGATGTCGATCCTAGTCGCTTCCACCCTTCAACAGAAACACGGCACGGCTTCTATACTTCAAACAGAATCTCTTCTTCAACAGATTCGCGCTTCTACTCAGCAGAATCCTTCAAAAGATTGACAATGAAAATCCTACTGCATAATTCCCAACATTATCAGCGATTTTCACACTCATGGTGGACTCGTTGGTTACAAGCATATATACCAAGAAGAACAACGCGATAGCCGCTGAAGGAAATGAGGTAGTGGCTGGAGACCATGAAAAGGCGATCATGAGTGGGGGTGGCATGCACTTCCATGGACACCATCACGGCCGAAAGGGTCCAATAGGGCAACAACTTCTACGTTATCGTGTAGTAGCCATGGTTAGTTTTGTTAGGAATTAGAAAATTCCATGTTAAAGAGTCGGTCACCCCAATAATGGTCTAGCATATGTTAGCTCGTAGATTTGTAGTTATTTACGTTATTATGTCGCTTATTAGTTAGTTTGTAGCGAGTTTAGTTTAGAGCAACACCGTGGAGGAAGGACGGGTCTTTACCCATGTATCCACGATCCACGGCCGATAGAGGTCGTTTCTCATGTAACTATAAATCTTGTTAGATATTACTTTTCACATACACATCAAACCATAACACAAAGTAGCATATAGATGGAATTCTAGAGAGAAAAGTTAGAGGTTTAGGGAACTTAGTGAGAGAAAGTGAAAGATATTATTATGAGCTCCAACTCTCTACCTTGGAAGGTAGAGTATTTATAGTCTTACATAACTCGCCACACTTTGAGCTGTGGATCGTGCATACAATGGGTAAAGACCGTCCGTCCTCCACGGTGTTACTTAACTAAATTACTACTTAACTTAGAAGAACTACGACTCACGAGCTTCCTAACGATTACATATACTTGAGGTGACCGACTCTTTAATACCGGAATTTCTAATTCTAACAATCTCCCAAGGAGGTCACCTCAATTATGTACTAAAATTACATTGAATACAAATAGATATTACATCTAACAATTGATCTTGCATTCTTGATGTAGTCCTTTGCTCTAAGCTCGTAGTCATTGATTCTTCACATTGCATGTTTGGTTGTTCCAAGTGGAGGTCTTTTCTTGATCCACGTGATGATAATTTAGA
The DNA here is from genome assembly GCA_022545495.1 of Chrysanthemum lavandulifolium. NCBI lineage: Eukaryota > Viridiplantae > Streptophyta > Magnoliopsida > Asterales > Asteraceae > Chrysanthemum > Chrysanthemum lavandulifolium. The sequence goes on from CM040246.1 coordinate 99,864,305, forward strand.
GCCATCATTTGAGATCATCGGCTATCAACAATCTCGAGACATCCATTGTGGTGTTGTGACTTTGGGACCGACATGCTCACATTACGGATCATGATATCTTCTCATCGAGTAGCGGAAGCATTTGTTGAATCACGATATTGGCGCAGCGTAGCGAAGCATGGAGTGAAAATATCGAGTCATTGATGCACTAATCATGATTTCTTTTGAGATAAATGTGTTAAGTGAGCATGCGGTGTGGATTGACCGCTTCATTACGATCACCGCAACGCGTCGGGCGTACACATACAACAGATTAGCAACAAATCGCACGAAAGTGTCTTTGATCACTTCGTTGAATTGAGGTACACGCCCACGGTTCCCGTTGATCGATACAAGTCTTGCTCAGGATCGTGTAGGATTCCTAAGAATCTCCTTGACGGGGTTTCGCAATGTTTTCTAGTTGTTCTCAAACCGAACATCTCAAAGAAGACAACACGGAGTGAGTGAACCAATGAATTTTAAGTCCAGCGATTGATGAAAAGAGATTTGAAAAACAATCGTGTATTGCTCAATAGAAATTGTTTTGCAATACAACGATAATTTTATTGAAAATCAATTATCAATCATAAAAATACCTTTTGGTTTGTAAAATGAGTACACAATCGATGTGCTAAAGAAAAGAGTTTTTAAGCACAAAGACCGGTTTTCAAAGGTATCCGTCAATCCATAACTCGAACTGTGTTTGATTCAAGAGATTGAATCGCCCATTGTTTCTGTTCGGTTGTCACATGGTTGATCTATATGATAGATCTCACATGCCACCTACCGGAGCTTGTTTGATGTTGGCTCCGAAGGCTTTCCATCTTCATTGTGAATGTGTAAACACATCACTCGGATGTTCAGCAATACCACAAGGATAATGCGTAGGACTCAAGATATAATCTCTCTTTCCACATTGTGTGAAATAGAGAGTCTTCATTGAAAGTGTCCTAATGAGATTTATTGATGATCTCGTGGCTCTAGACTCAATTTGTGCATATTTGGATCCCGTCTTGGGAGACTAGGGAGAGGGTCTCCTACTTCAATATCAACAATCTCTAAGAGAAAGTCGATAGATAATGTGGGTTCCCGTGAGAATGAAACAAGTCCTTTTAAGAGGAACTTGAGTGGTTTGGAAAGTTGAAGTGCGCGTCCACCGGGTCCATGACGCCTTGTCTTCAATACCGATGTTACCATCAGTAGCATATGAAGTGAACCCGGTTTCGCCTCTAAGGTTGAATTAATGGAGGGCTATTTGTTTTCACCCTATTCTCATTCAATTCTTTTAATTCTTCAACCCTTCAAGCTTACCGAGACTTCATAGCTAGAACCTTGTTGGGTTTATTCCAAGACTAGCTCGCCTTAGTCCACACTCTTCCCTTATCTCATTTTTCTCCTTTTATCATCATACCTAAGGACTTCTACACTAACTAGTGGATTGTCCTGGGTAGATCCCTCCGGCTCGGCGGATCATGGGAACCAATACCTAACCTTATCATCCTTATATCACCGTACATAAAGTAAAGTTGGTAGGTCAATTTGGTATTGTTCATCTTCCATTGGATCCAATTGAAAACCATTTGAAAATCAATTCGGATACTTGTGATATATTATCAAAGCTTTTGTACTGAATTGTTTTTGATATTTTAGAACGAGAACTCCCCTCAACATGTGCATCAAGTATTTGAAAATGTTTTGCACACGGAGGCAAGAGAAAGAATTAACTTCTTTGATTACCATTTTCTAAAGATATCAACATCACTTCCTCAATGGATCAAGTAGGTATAGCATTTCGGAAGGATGAGGTTTCCATGAATTTGCTCCCCTCAATATGTGCCTCGAGGTTTGAAAAGAGTTTTGCACATACTAGAGGAACCCGCACATTAGGATGAATGATCACGTTTCAAATCAAATGTTTGAGATAGATGCTCTCCTCAACATGTGCATTGAAAATTTGAAATCGTTTGTCACATGTGGGCGTGATAGCATGTACATCCGTTTATAACCATTTACCTAATTATCGCTTTAAATCTAATTTAAATCACACAATCTCCCGATCACAATTATCAAATCATTTGAGATTTGTGATCTCGTATAGATTTAAATTGATTTTGAAAGCTTTTAAGGAGAATTGTGACATGATTGTGAAAGCGTTTGAACCGATAAGGATCGGATTTAAGACTTTAAACTCCATTTATAAAACATGCATGTATATCTTTTGAAAACAATTTAATGCCAAATAACTTTTTAATTTAATTGAAATCATTCTCCCCTCAATCAATGACGTAGGTTGTTGATTGAGAGATAGAGATTTTGACAAATAAGTCCGATGATTATCAAAAATAGAGATCGAGTTATTTTTCAAAGCATTTGGTTTTCAATGAGATAGGGTTTATAGAATCGAGCATAGGATTTGAAAACATGGTAAAACATGGCTCGTTCTTTCTTTAAAACCGGGTTATTGCTCAAGATGACAATAAACCATTTCTCTTCTCTCAAATTATTATTATTTTTTTTTTTTATTTATTTTTTTTAAATATTTGAACAACATCTAAAGACCCGTGTTATTCTTTGAATGACAAGACAAAGACCGTAGATATTTTCGAACCGTGAAAAACAAGACAAAATGACAATATTTTTTGAAGATTTTTCAATTTTTCGATTTTATGGATTTTGAAAGTTTTATAATTTTCTATTTTGTTTTTCTAATAACTATTTACAAAAGATAGATAAAGAAAGACCTTTACTCCTCGCCTTCCTCCTCGAAGGCGTTTGAGAGTTTCGGTTGAAGGCTTTTCAAACCAAGGCGTGGAAGAATAAACTCAAAACGTTCTCTTGGAAGAGCTTTGGTGAAGATGTCCGCTAAGCGATATTCGAGACCTCACAAAATATAGTTCCACCACACCTTTTTCCACTTGTTCACGATGAAATGATGTCGAATGTCGATATGCTTTGCTCTTGAGTGTTGAGCGTTGTTGCATGAGAGAGCAATAGCACTTTATTATCACGAAGAGAGAGGATTTTGTTGAATTCAAAGCCATAGTCGATAATTGAGATCTCATCCATAAGATTTGAGCACAACAAGATGACATGGCTATGTATTCACCTCTGTAGAGGAAATAGAGTACTCATTTGCTTCTTTGAAGACCACTCACAAGCTTATCACCCAAAATCGAGCACCTCAGGGCGTGCTTGACGTGTATCTTGACAACTCGCATGATCGGCATCGCATAGGCCGTTAGTGACATACCGGTGTCCTTCGGTACCATAGTCCCATATTGATGGTTCCTTGGAGATACCGAAGACCCATTTAATCGCTTCAAGGTGCTTTTAGTAGGCTTAGCCTCGGTATCTAGCACACATGCACACAGAGAACAAGATGTCGGTCTACTAGCGTGAGATACATCGGGGATCCAATCATACTCCTATATTTCGTTTGGTCAATCATGATCCACGAGAGGTCCTCATCTAGTTTGGTTCGGTCAATCATGGGGTGTCAACGGGTCACTTGAATCAAATCCAAATTTCTTTAAAATCTCTGTTGCATATTTAGATTGATTTATGAAAATGCCTCCGGACTTTGAGAAATTTGTAATCCCAAGAAAATGACATTTGTCCCATCATTGACATTTGAAACTTTGAACTCATTTCATTTGAAAACGATCACATTCCATTGGGTCACGAGGCAAAAATAATATCATCAACATAAATTTGAACATGAATCAAATGTTTGCTCGACTTCCTGGTGAACAATGTAGGATCAATCGCTCCTTTGATGAATCCGGTTGATAGAAGAAACTTTGATAGTGTATCATACCATGCCCTTGGAGCTTGCTTTTAAACCGTAAAGAGCCTTCTTCAAACGATAAGCGTGAGTAGGATGCTCTTGATTCACAAATCCTTGAGTTGGGCGGCGAGAGCGACTTCTTTAAGATCTCCGTTTAGAAATGCCGTCTTTACATCCATCGATAAACTACCATGTTCTTACTAGCAAAGATTAGCGAAAGATTCGATTGCCTCGATTCGAGCAACCGGAGCAAAAGATTCTTCAAAGTCTATACCCTCCTCTTGACGATATCCTTTAGCAACTAATCGAGCCTTGTTCTTCAACACATCACCATGCTCATCAAGTTTTACTTTGAAGATCCATTTTAGAGCTATAATCATAGCACGATCTGGAGCGGTACTAACTCCCATACATCAAGACGATCAAACTCATGAATTTCATCTTGCATAGCATTGAACCAGCTATCTTCATTCATAGCGGTTTAACATCTTTTGGTTCGATCTTAAATAGTACGGAGTTGAAGAAGCACCATAAGGCATCGGTTGTGAGTTGCTTCCGGTTGATACTGAGACGAGAGGATTTCCAATGATGTTGTCTAACGGATGATCGTGAGTCCATTTTCTCGAGGTGTTCATGTGGCATTTGTTGAGGAACCAAGTAGTCGAGTCGATGTCTCCAAGAAGATGGTTCGATGATGATTCGTGAGTAGCAAATATGTTTTCAAATGGAGCATCTTCGAGAGTCGCAAGGGCTTAACTTCATCATTGATGCGAAACATTTCCATGATGTACATTTGAAGAATGATGATTTGTTGATGAGATCAAGGATCGCAGCAGTGCTTCTTGACTTACGAGATATTGAAACCGATGGATTGACTTCATTCATCGGAATATGAGCATCCTCTGTTGTAGGGATCAGCACCTCATTAGTAGTAGACTCATACGCCTCATCAAACATTGGATCAAACAATTTCTTTACATCATCTTCGGATAGAGGTACATATGGCGTTTCTTGAGAGGAGTTTGGAACAAGGGATGAACCAATAGGACTGTTTTGAAGTGCGGGTCCCGAGTGGAGTGTCCAGGAGCCATTTGACCGGTCACTCATCAAACGTAACGTGAATTGTTTCCATGATATTTCGGGTTCTTTTGTTGTAGATTCGGTATCCCTTTTGTTTGGTGCATATCCTACAAATACTCCAATGTCGACTTTAGCTCTAAGTTTGCCCAAGTCTTGACCTCATTAGTTGGATAGCACAAGGCACCAAACACACGAAGGAAAGATAGATTAGGTTTCTGTTGTGGACAAGTTCATATGGAGTTTTTCCATGAATGGTGTGAATCGGGGAACGATTTTGTGTGTAACATGCGGTGGCAATTGCTTGACCCGTAGAAATATTGGAACCTTTGAGTAGATCGGACATTGTTCTAGCAGCTTCAACAAGAGTACGATTTCGTCTTTCAACTACACCGCTCGCTGAGGGGTTCGTGGAACACTTCTTTGATGGTCGATTCAACGCTTTCATAGAATTCACTAAGTTGTTTGTTGACAAACTCGGTTCCATTGTCTGCTCGATAATTACGGCGCTTTTGTTTAGTCTAACTCGCATTGTTTGATGAGTTTGATGATGATATCGAGTTTCATCCTTTGTCCTTAAGAACTTGACCCGGTGAATCTAGAATAATCATCAACCACAACTAACACATATTTCTTCCCAAAGATATTCTCAGACCTCATTGGTCCACATAAATCCATATGAATCATATGAAGAACTTCGTGACGAGTTAGTAGGTTTGGGTTTATGGGCATACTTCTTGCTTTTCCCAATTGACATGTTGAACAAAGATGATCCTTTTCATACTTTAGTCTAGGTAAACCTACAACTAAGTCCTTTCGGAAAGATCGTTGATGGTGCCAAGTTCAAGTGATTGAGACGACGATGCCATAACCATGACTTTGTTTTTGAAGCCTTTGATAATAAGCGATTGGTGAAGCTCTCATCATGTCATCGATAGAGATGGTGTAAAGGTTTGAGCCACGAGTTCCTTTCAGCAGCTTCCTTACCATTAAGATCTCTAACAAAGCGGTATGTTTTTCAAGGCTACTTAGATCGAATCACGAATTGACCAACGAGAGAATGATTATGACCTAAACCTTCCACATAATACACTGGAGATGACACTATCACCAACAACATAATCTCCATAACCCATAATAGCACCGAAATGATCATTACCAAATCTAATCAGTCCCGATGAATTTGCTCACGAAGTTCATGAGCCGTGACCGTCTCCAATATATGCTTGGAACAACTGAGTCCGTGTACCACGTAACAATTTGAACGATCTGCAGTTGAACACGCACAAGAATGGATAATCGGATAATTGGGATCCCCATGCAAGAATGGGTTCCATTTGGTTAGTAGCAACAGTTGGACCACCCACATCGAAATAGAAGCATTCATATCGATACGGTGAGGTAATGGAATCATTGTGAATAGATGCAATACTAGTGTCTCGTATTAGCCCTATTTACAGTGTGACCACTTCTTAAGGGAATAGTTCTACCAAGAGGCATCCATTTTCTAGTGGGCATTATCTCGATTAGTCTTATGACCAATGGTATCCAATAAAAGCCTATTCTCACGAATGTTCTTCCGTGGGTTTCCATTGTTTTCTAACTCTCTTTCGCTTTTGCCTTTTAGCCTTTTTAGCATGAATTTTAGCATTAACAAAATTAATCGGACAATTAACATCATTAGGCGAACATTAACATCACATTCATGATTAGAAATGTAATTCAAGCAATCATCGGTACAAGGTTTGCAAATAGTATCGAATTGAATTAATTACATGCGCCTATGGCTAATACTAGAATCAACACGATTCGTTTTATTCGATTCAAACTTAAGGTTCCTAGATTGTTCTTCTACTCTCTTCCAAAGCACATTCTTAGCTTGAGAGGTCCTATCATTCCTTGTATTGTCTTGAGACTTTGACCCGCTCCCTTTAATGTTACCGATTACTCTGTAGAGGGAATGGGAACATTAGTTTGTGTTACTACTCTTTGCACCACCTGCTTAGATGTCTTTGATCCGAACTACATGCAGTGCACTACGGTTCACTTTCATAAAGCTAGATGTAACCGAGATTAGTACTCCTAGATAGCACATTTGAGTTCTCTTTCCTAGCATTGATGATCTAGAATCGAACTACTCAAGGGTACACTACGGCTCTCATTCAAAACATTGGGAATCGAGTGCATATCATATTTGGCCTTAGGCATTGAGCATGGAATCAAAGGGTTAACTCTCTCACCTAATGTCTTTGGGCATATAGTGATCAAGCATTCTAAGATTTCTTGAGATCGTTTGGCATATGAGCATGCATGTCCAATTGCATTATCATGAGGTTTCTCTAGCTTATCCTCTTCAACAATCTCACGCAGCATTCTAAGCAATCCTTAAGGGATGAGAAATATGTTTGAATGGCAAGTTTGTTGTTCCTTAGGTGAGGGGACATATGTCACGATAAAGCGATTTATTACCGAGTGAACCTTAGATACAACATTCTCCCATTGATCATTGGCATTTTCCTTTTACGACTCCTCGATTCTCAATTTCCTTTTGCAATGAAGTTATTTGTTCGTTGTTTTGTTACGAGTGACTTTAATTGATTCAAACAACTCATTGAAGTGACGTTTAACCTTTTCATTTTCTTCTAGAAAACTTTCGCTTTCCTTTGTAAAGCATTTACTAGGTTTTGAAGATGAAACGTTTGAGAATTATGAGAATCTAAAGGAGGAGGCATTTGGGAGCTGTCATATTGTTCGTTTGACCCTTTAATTGAGAGATTTGGGCTTTCAACTTTACGATCGTGTTACACCGAGCTAGAATCTGTTCATCTCGTTTGTTAATTTGAAAAGCGCATCAAACTCGGAGCATCCGAAGATGTCTTGATATTTGAAGTTTTGACATTTTCTTTGAGATGTTGATATTTTAGTTGTAGATTAAAATACTCAACTTCTAGTTTAGAAAAATGTTTAACCAAATTGTCATGATCATCCAGTTCAATTTTCTCATTTAGTTTAGAATTAGTTTTTCAAGCTCAATGACACGATCATGGGAGACTTTCAGGCCACGATAGTTCATGAAATTTGGAAACATTAATAGAGCAATTTGAAGCGATGAAAAGACATCTTGAGCAACACATTCGAGAATAAGATTCTCATTTAATGTATGCGTGTTCTTTCTCTCAATCTCATTATATTTTAGTGCACCATAGTCATTAATTTCAACTATTATTGCATCAAATTCCTTTTCCATTCCCTTAATATCCGCTTTCTATCCCCTTTTAAGACTCTCAAAGTGATCCTTTAGAAGTTTAAAGAAAGGCATGACCTCGTTAAATAACATTCTTTCATTTGTTCAAAACCCTTTCTCCTTGATTATACCAACAGGGTGTGATCCTTTTCTTGCAAGTTTTCTCAAAATCAACAAATAGTTGAAATATAACGTATTGGCTAATTAATGTCTTGCTTTTAGTGGCAATTGTTCTAGGTACAAGATGCATTGGTGTATTAGGAGGATACACGATCGCTCTGGCATTTTCCGAAGGGAGGTTTGTTTCTACAATATTTTCACTTTCCGCTTATCTAAATCCATTTTCCGAAGACTTGTTCGAAGTCAACAATGTCCGAGTCTTAAACTTGTTCAAGGAAATCCAGCTTTTCCTTCTTGTAGTCATGGGAGTGATAATTACTTTCTTCTCTTTGCATTTAGGATCATTTAGTTTCTTATTCATCTTCTCCTAGTGACTTCATCTAATTTCTTGTCATCCTCGATGCACTCAATGCAACTAGGTTTTTGTCTAGGTTTAAGAATCTCATTGCCATCATAGATAACACTTTGAGTCGCTTTTGCTATCTTTCCATACTCGGGTTGGGTTTATCTATAATGGGAACGCTATGCTTATCGCTTAGAACTCTATGCTTAGTGATCATGCGAAAATCGAATGGTGTTTCCTTGCATGTACAACTTGTTTTCAAGTTTGTTTTCAAAGTTTTCGATTAGAAAAATCTCTTAAGAGCTTTGATTCCTTTGCATTAAATTCTTGCTTAAGCATTTTCACATTTTCTTGAAGTTCTTGTTTTTGCTTAGCGGTTTTAGAAAGTTTTTCTTGCAAGGAATTTAATTCTTGTTTCAATACTTCTTCTCTAAAATTACTTTTTCTAATTATCGCACGCACTTGGTCATCCATTTCCCGCTCACGAGTGGTCAACTCAAATTTTGCACGTTGTTCATAAATGGCAACACGTTCCTTATAGGCATTTAGTTCGAAATTATGGAATCATCGAGCACATGCGTGTATTCATCAAAGACATAGTCATTGTTGATGCGAAGATGCATCACTTGGTACAACTTCACTTTCACTTTGTTTCACGTATTGATCGTATGGGACAATATTGATATTACCCATATTTTCAATATTTGATTCAATAGTTTCATTGGTTGTACTTTGTCATGCATCTGTTGCACATCGACATCATCGTATAGCTTTAATACCTCCGAGATGAGTTTGTCCTTGGATGGGCGACTTGTGATGAAGAAGGGATCTTGGGAGAAACCATTGGAGAGATACTAGCCATAAAGATTGTGTGTGCGAGGGTCCATCATCTACATCGAGTCGTATGCATCACATCGGCGACTTGAAAGGCATTTTGATGATTGTGACCTATCTCCGAATAGGCGCTCATCCACATCGCATCATAGGTCTTGGCATTGCCCTCAACAAAGAAACAACAATTCCTCTTCATCCAACGCAGCACCATTGTCCCGAGCTTGTGCCGGCAACATCTTATCTCTCAAGTGTCGGCGATACATGGACGCTTTGGAGATGTGGGTTCCTTGCAATGTGTCCTTCACCACCACAGTTATAGCATTTGATTGGCTTAGGTTGACCTTGGTTACCATTTCTTCCTCGATTACGGTTTCCAACATAACCTCTCTCCTCCCACCTCTTCCCCGATCATCTTGTCTTTCCCGAATCTGGTTGCACCACGATCCTTCCATCTTTAACATGGGCTTGATTATGTGGGTTAGATGCGCCTCGAGGTTGTTGTTGGTTTGTGGGAGAGTTCATGTTTTGACTAATGAGAAGAGCTAGTTGATTAATGATGTTACCCACATGTGCATCAAGATCGACTTGTTTGAACATAGGATCGGGGATGAGTTTGTGATTACCATTACCCAAGGGTATGACTTGTGATGCTTTGGTTGTGATTCCGATGTTTGAGTAGAAGGTCATTGAGTCATTAGGCGAGCTTGTCTCTCCCCGGTTGGTTTTGAACCGATTGAGAATCAATTTTTCAAACATGGCATGTCTCTCATTCCGAAGGAGGAAGGCATAGAGTTGCTCATAGTTTGTATTCTTCAATCCTTTAGTGAGCTTCACAACCGTGACAAACTTGTGCCATTCGGGATTCATGTTGTTCACAAACTTTGAGTTGAAATGAATGTTAGGCATAGTCATTACGATGTTCCTCATGTCATTCACTAACTTATGAAATCTCACATAGTACTCATAGACACTCTCATCCGGTTTCATCTTGAAGTGCTCAAATTAGTCATAGAGTTGGGATTCTCTGTCTTCCACGATTAGTTCGAACCCGAGAGAAGCATTTTAACATTATCCCAAACCTGCCTTTGCTTCAAGTGTTATGATTGATCGACTTGTAGATGTCTTTAGGAAGACCTTGAAGAACAATGTTTGAAGCCCCGATATCCGCATCAAATCTCTTTTCTCCTTATCATCAAGCTCATCATACATCTTAGGTCCATCCATTCCGTAAATAGGAGTACCATCTTCATTAGTATCAAGTATGTCTCTAGTCGTTTCAACTCGATATGGTCCTTCATCAATGGATTTGAGAATATTGACACCATTTTCCTTTCCAAGGCAATACAATCGATTCGTTGAGCCCAAGAATCGTAGTCGATTGTCGAGCATGGGTGGGCAGTATCGATCCACTGCTTGTACAATAAATACCCTTCCATCCATGGAAGGGTGGTGCTCTTTCATTAATCTAATATTCCATACTTTGAGTAACTCTCTAGCAAGAACACTCTCTCTCTACTTTCTCTCTCTAAAATGGAAAACATGTATTTTGATCATCCAAGACCACCGAATCATCAACACATAAATATAACGATCCTACAATTGGTACGAGCCAAGGTTATGTTGTTCTTGATGATTCATACGGTGTTTAGTGGTTTTGATGCATGTGGTACTCGTCATATGTGTGGTTTGTGATGTTTGGCTACGGTTTTGGTGTTGTTTATCTCGTATGGTATTTTATGTGATTTGATATGGTTTCTATGGGTCGATAAAGTGATTTGATATGGATCGATTTTAATTTTGTGGTTAAGCGATTTGAATATGGGTTTTATGGGTTGATAAAAGCTGTTTTATTAAAATGCTTTCTTGTCTTGAATAGTTTTATACTACATGATGAGATCATTTGCGATTTACATGTCTTGGTTATGTTGTGGTTTCTTAATCTGCTTGATGTTTTTGATGTTCTTGGTAGAGACTTGATCATGTTCTTGGTAGAGACTTGTCCTCACTTATGTCGATTCATTGTATGGTCAAAAGTCAATGGCAACTTGTCTATTATTTCGTAGCAACTTGGATATTCGTGACTTTTGAAGGTCAATAGCGAGTTGGACGATCAATAGCGACTTGGACCGATCGATGGCGACTTATTAAAACGAGTTTTGGTAGCGATTTGTGTGATAATTTTGACCTAGCGACTTATTATTCAATAAGTCATAGCGAGTTGGTTTTATAAAGGTAGCGACAATGCCTAGCGACTTGCTTTGTATAAAGGTTAGCGACTTGTGAGTTTTGACTCACTAGCGACTTAGATCTATAATGCTAGCGACTTGGTTTGATAAATTGGGTGGCGACTTGGTTTGTATAAATGAGTAGCGACTTGGCTTATGACTGTTAGGACATAGGCGAAATGAAGAAGAAGATTGATCACTTGACCACGACCACAACAACCTAATACCAAAGACCTCATCACGACCTCAGTTTTTATTCAACACCTCATCAGTCCATGGTTAAAGAAAACGAGATGAAATGGAACTGAAAATCAAATCCGAAACTCAATACCAAATCACCACAATCATATCCAACCCCACCATCTCTATCACTATCCCATCTCCTTGCCTCTCAAAACTCTAAAAGAAATTGCAAACTAATCTCAGATCGAGACAATTATTTATCTTTAAAAGATTTTCAATTGTCCCTTCATCATCACTGATCTAGAAATGTGAAGCTTTGCTTCGTTTTACATATCCGAAACCCAAAAGAAAAGAGTTATCCCAAGATTGTGATAATCTTTTCCTGTTTCGTTGTCAAACAATCAAACAAAAGTATAAACTCACATGATCTCAGTTTATTTTCGTGATTCTCATAATGGAAACATCAAGACTCTAAGTTCCTTTTCACGAAAATAATTTCTTCACGAATCTTAATTTACTCTACAAAGTTTTTGAAAAGGCTATTACGGAATGATCTCGACTTGTTCATCTTTGTGTTAGGTTCTTTAAACTCATAGATCTCAAGAGATCTATACACAAGTGAAATATTGCCTCATAGATCAAAATATTTTACATTTATATACGATATTAAATAAAAGGTTATAACATGTATGTTACCCTTTTCTTTGATTAGTATAGCTTTAATCATATATGAGGTTCTCGAGTTTACTTACCTCTACTTCCATATGATCTTGATTCATTTCTCTTCATCACATACCATCCACAATGGCGTTGACTCGAAGCCATCCACATGGTGAGATTCGTTAATCGATTCTTAGTGAATATTGGGCGTCTACTTTTGTGTTGGGTTTGTATTGAAAGTATTTTGGTGTTTGATGTAGATGTTCAATTAAACAAAAGGCGGAATTATTTTGAGAAATGGATTAGGGTTTGATAATTATGAATGAGATAAGAGAAGTATTAGGGATTGTTGTGTGAGTTTGTAGCGAGATAAGATGGAGGCTGATTTATAAAGTGATTAGGGTTGATGTATCTCGATTTTTGGGTTAAGAGTATGAATGATCGGGAGAGGCGTACAAACTCTTTGTGTGAGATTAGGGTTAGTTGTTGAGAGATATGATGTTTTATACCGTAAATTTAGGGTAGGGAATGAACCGGATCGATTTGGACTATCAAGGGCGGACTTGGATGCAATATGGATGTTGGGCGAGTTTGGTGTGTTGTTTGTTGGGCTCGAGGATTGATACCATGGCTTATTATTTGTAGAAGTCTACTTGATTATATCTCAAATGGTTTGTATACTTTGGATTTATTAAAACCGAAGTTCATTATATCTTTGTGCTTTATTAGGCGCCACTTATCTTGATCATGGGTTGGATGTAAATGGTGGAGCGTGTATCTTGCATTAATCTCTTGAGCGTATGGTAGACTTGGGCTTTGTGTTGAGTTGTTGCATGGGCTAGAGTGGATTTACTAGTTTTGATATGATGAAGATTTGTGTTATCTCTCATTCAAGAACCGGATGTCATGATATATCACGTTTCTATACTTGGATCATATGTTTAGTTTTGATTGTGGATTTGAGCGTTATAATGTGATTGACTCTTGAGCGATATATACTCTTTGGGCTTTGGTGTTAATATGAAAAAAAATGATCACAAAGTTGACATACTCAGCGGGAGCAAATGTGACACTAACTTATCATAATGTGATTTTATTAGATTTGGAGTTCATGCATTTTGTGATAAGATGTGAATGAGGTGTGTACCAAGGTATTGATTGGATGGTTGATGATGTTGGATTTTGAACCATTGATGAACATGTGCATGTTCCCTAAAATAGATATTCACCAAAACCAAAGTTGTCATTACACATTCAAGGCGATATTGTTTACGGTTTTGTCTGATTTTGTAAAATCCAGCGAAAGAACCTATTTCTCGGTTTAAATCATTAACTTGTAAAATCCGTGACAATGGAAACATCACGGTATTAGTTAAGTGCATTTCGGATCTATCTTACGGTTTATTCTTGGTTTTGTAAAATTCCGCGAAAGAATCTATTTTTGGTTTAAACCATAGAGTTGTAAAATCCGTAATGATGGAACCATCACGGAGAAATGGAAAGTGTATTTCGAGATCTTATCTGATGTTGGTGCTACAGTTTCTGTTTCGAAGAAGGGATAAAAGGGTGTACTTCATGAATTAGGTGTGTGTTTGGGTTGTCTTCATGACAGTTTGGTTAATTATATGGTTTTACGGGGTTACGTGCTTTTAACCATAGTCGGGATGAAACCATTATCAAAGTTCATTTAAATGTCAAAGAAGGCTAGATTTGAGCAGTTAAGAAGATGTGACATCGGCGTTAATTCAGTATTATTTATTTGAGGTTGAAGTGAAACATCACGGGCGAGTGTACTTAGTATCTGAAGGTATCGGGGATGGATGGATGAAGATTCTTCGAGATCCTTGTTCGAGCTTATTATCAAAAACAAAGACTTGGAAATCTAGTTATTGTTGGGTGTCTTTTACTTTTCTTTTACCACTTGGGGAATTGGGCTCATACCACCACAAAATAACTATCACTTTAAGGAGTTACGTTGTAGTGCTCGGTCACATTCAATTGTGGATTTTCAAGAGGTGGCATACGTCTTATACTCGATGGTTGGTTGGTTGAAGAGTATAGAGTAATTAGAGATTCAATGGAGCATGAATTCTCGACACCGTTCTTTGTTACATATGTGCAAGTTTAAGTCACGAGTTTGGGTTAGTTTACTTCAAGGTCAAATTCATCATATTGGGTTATCTCCATCAGCTGTCACGACAAAAAGCCTACTGAATGATAATGGGGTTGATTACATGTTTTGCTAAGAGAGCTGAAATGAGAGAGATTATGACGTATGAACACATCAGTTCATGCCTCGTACTCCAAAGAAAAGAAAAGTGTACGTTTCAGTGCGCTTTATCTTCAAAAGAAGAGAAATCTTCTAATGATGTATGAACACATCGATTCATGCCTCGTTCTCTCAAAGAAAAGAAAAGTGTGCGTGTCGATGCGCTTTATCTTACGAAGAAGAAAATCTTCTTATTAATGACCATTCTCATCAACATGCTTCATGCTTTTTCCATGCGCTTAATTTATCAAGTGAACCGGCTACCGATGATTGTTTTCTTATTCCACTTGCTCAACTATGATGAAGATGGCAACATCATGTGCTAATTTTGCGGGGAGAAGTGTGAATTGACTACATTTGGATGATTTTCACTTGTTTAATCAAGAATGGCATCTCCGTATGCAATTCTTGAGGGGAGAAAAGTGTGATAATTTTACATGGTTGATTGATATATGAGAATAAATGGTCAAACGGCTCTAAACTCATGTAAGAACCGAGCTTCTTCCGATCGGATCATCTTTACATGGTGTTTCTTCTTAGAGCCGTTGGTTGACATCTTCACTGGATTGATGAGTTTATCGACAAAGTGCTTCGGTTAATGCTTCACGTGCACATCAACATGATGATTCGAACAATCTCTGTTCTTGTTTGATGTGATTGGTAGTTTGGTGTTACCATCTTGTGTGTTCGTTGAGGCACGATTCTTTTTTCCTTGATGAACATCCTTACGTTCTTGTTTGATTGGGAGGATTTTAGTTAAGGGGATATGCAAGATGTAAGTTAATTGGGATGCTTTTGGTGAGATGTTGTTTTGGTGAGTTGAAGATGTTAATTATCTATTCCCCAACCGGACAATAATGAAGAAGGTCGAGTCTGATCGGTTCTACATTTTACGCTACATGTTAGAAGACTAAAGACAAGTTGTATTTGATTATCCAAAGACTTCTTCATATCCATTTATCAAGCATTGTCGGTTTAGGGAGAGCACTAATTGGGGAAAGTGATATGTCGATTTAATCCCCAATTAGATTTGCTCACATTCTTGAAAAGTTGATTCCACAAGAGTTCAAGTGTTCTTCTCAAAAGATTTCAAGTATTTGGGCTTTCAAAGAGTTCTTGATTACGAAGTGTCAAAACCGAGAAGGGGTAAGGAGACAAGCATCTAGCGCGAGTAAACTTGATGAACTTAATACTTCTAAGTGATTGAAGGTATCCGGGAAAACAAATGTCATGACTCAAAGTTTGACTCATGGCGAGCAAACTTGATGGACTTAATACTTCTAAGTGATTGACTCATCAAGACGTTTTTACTCATCAAGGCGTTTAGTGTTCTTATTCCAACTAGTGGGGTAAGCGATGTTAGAGAATGTTTACGAAAATATAAGAGGTACATTGGTGTGTGATGATCTCGATGTTATCGCAATCATCGAGGGAGAAAATTGTGTACATTGGGGATGCTCAAATTGTTTTACTTGAGGGCTTAATCGTGATTCAAAGATATAATCACTTATTCCGGTGTTGACATCCGCAGAGATTGTCACCCGCAGAGATAATCGGTGATTCGGCCCGCTTCTTCAATGTTATCGGTTGTTCTCTCTTTGGGAATGTGTGTACTGGTCCTTGAGCTTCATACACGATCATCGGGGAAGAAAGCCATTGTTTACCACAAACATTGGGGAGGTGTTTTCCTTAGGGCATGATGTGTATTCGGATAGTTCTTGGATATTGGTGTACTTTAGGTTCTTGAGCTTCATACACATTCATCGAGGACGAAAGATGTGAACATTGGGAGTTGTTCTTCATTACCCTCATGATGTGTATTTGGGAGAGTTCTTGAGCATTATACAAAGAGACCGATCGCATCAATTCAACTACGTGGGGAATTGTTCTCTTGACACCTTTTGGAATGGATCGCCTGCACGTCGGTTGAAAAGGAAATTTGAGAAGATTGTTTTATGTGTGGGATGATACGATCTTTGTTCTTCGTGTTGATGATATAACCTCGAGCGAAGAATCACGGTGATTATTCTTGAAAGGAGCGGCGGGATTTATGATAATGGTGTGCTTCTCAGGCACTGGCTAAGGCAAGCTTGAAATAGAGCTTGAATCGCTCGGCTATAGGATTTTCGGTTTGGGGAAGTCGCCAAAGTCTCACTTCGATGGTTCAATTTCTTTCTACTATGCAAGAGCCACGGAAGCTTTGGTGGTGAATGTTTAAGAGTTGATGACTTCTATCTTCTGACGTCTTTGCTCGATATCCTTATCTCGGTACTCGTAGCATCATCTTCTTTAACTATATCATCTTTCTATCTTTGTATATATTTATCTCAAAATACAAAATACAAAACCAAAATATAAAACCAACAAAACCAACAAAATAGAAAATTATAAAACCTTCAAAAATCAATAAAAATCGAAAAATTTAAAAATACCAAAATATTGTTTTCTCAGACATGTCTTCGGTATCGATAACATCTACGGTCTTAGAAATGTCATTCAATAATGGCACGGGACCATAGATGAAGTTCGAGCGAGAGGTGTAAATATTCTTTTCTAAAACATGTCTCTAAATATGGCTTCTGATTATTTCGGTCAGTAACCCGCGCTTCAAATATGGCTTGCGCTTACTTGATCGTGACCCGTGCTTAAACTATGGCTTGTTATTATTTCGAGATAGCAACCGTTTTTCAAAGAAGGAAAGTGCTACGCTTAAACTATTTTCAAAATATTTCGTGCACTTATCCTAAAAACAAAACAAGGAAAGTATGTCGAAGGATCATTGTTCCTACACAAATGTTTTTCCGTCTAAAATTCTTGAAAAAATATTTGGTGTTTTAACAAAATGGTGGTTAATGAGTTGCAAAACCAATCGCTTTCGAGTTTTTATTAAAATTGAAAACTCAATCAATGACTTGAGCTTTTAATCTTTTCACAAAATAAGTCATTGATTGAGGGGAGAATGTTTTCAAATCTATATCATCTAAAGAGATTATCTTAATCATCCTACGTGCTTATCTGTAAAATACAATTGCCTATGTTGAAGGACTAGGTTTCTAGGATGTGATTGTTAGGTTTAGATGATTAGAGTTTGATAAACACATTATTCCCATATATTTGAATGATCTGATTGATATGTTGAATTGACTTTTATTAGTCGATTGCTGTTTGGGTGATGTCGACCACCATATATTTGTATGTGTGTTCACTAACATATGCAGGTATATTGGTATAAAAGAATGTTCCCGATCCGGATCCCACAATTGTAGATGATTGGATGCCGAAAGGAAAGGGTAAATGTATCTTGGGTTGACAAATGAAGAAACGGAGCTTAATTGGACTTCAATGGAGAGTTGGCATATATGCAACGTAAAGGTCTTCTTGCATCGCGAGATGGTTTTCTTCTAAGTGATTGAAGAAACGGAGCTTAATTGGACCTCGGTTGGCATTCTAAATGCAACGTGAAGAAGTCTCACCGCATTTGTGACGGTTTTCTTCCAACCATACAACAACAACAACATAAGCTTCTCAACCACTAACGTATCTTTGTGCGGGATACCATTTTTAAACAATTTTTGAGTAAATTGAATTAAATTGTTTTGAAAATGGAAAATGTTGTTTTGAAAATATATTGGACTAAATTTTGAAAATCACCTGACTTTTTTTTAACAAAACCTAAGTCACTCAATTATTGATTTGGTCATCGATTGAGGGGAGAGTGATTTAAAATAAATTATTTTCTAACAACATTGCTTCATAAAATCCGTTTTGTACGTAAATAAGTGGTGATATAAAGATTTAATGTTATGTCATGGTATGATTTTTCTTTAGAATCAAGGTCTTTCAAAATGAAATTTTTTACATTCTTGTTTGATTGTGAAATGATTTTGTTTTACTTAAAAGATCTCTTAAAACTATCATACCGACACTAACAATCTTTAATGTCTTAAAATGGTTCTTATCTGTCATCTTTCAAAGTTAAATCTTGCCACGTCTTTCACCAAAGTTCTCTAAATTATTTAAATCTTTGGGATCACTAATCTCAAATGGTTTGAAATCTTTGATCGGGTGAGAGATCGTGATTTAAATCTCAAACTGTTTTAATGGAATTGGTTTTAGTCCTTCAAAGGCACTCCCGCCTCCATGTGCCAAACGATTTCAAATACACATTGCACATGTTGAGGAGGAGGATTTATCCAAAACCGATGAGTATTTAAACAAGGCCACATGTTCTCCCATGTTTTCTAAACCTAATTAAATCACTTGGGATCCAAAATCTCAAAGGATTTGATATTTTGATCGGGGAGAATTTGTGATTTAATAATGAAATTTGATATAAGTTGATCGTTTTGATTCGGTTAATGCGTCGCTCTCTCATATGTGCTAAACGCTTTCGAATCTCGAAGCACATATTGAGGGGAGCATAACCATCGAGGTACAAAAGTTTTTTAAAGAGACTTTAAAGTACCTTGATTGTGTTATCAAATGGTTTTCTTAATAGCTTTTGTAATCGTGGATGTGCTTCAAAGAACTCTTGCCTCTATGTGATAAAATGATTTCAAATATCCTATGCACATATTGAGGGAGAATTTTACCATGAAAATCAAATGGCTTTTTTCTATGAAAATTGTGATCAAAGAAAATATTTCAAAGTCCTCTTGCCTCCATGTGCCAAACAATTTCTAAATCACACGCACATGTTGAGGGGGAGGTTTTCTAAATGATCAAAACTATTAAGGTACAAAATGCTTTGATCTCGAATCACAAGTACCTTGATTGGTTTTCCAAATGATTTTTCAATTGGTTTCGAGGAGGAATGAACAATACCAAAAGACCGACCAAATTTACTTTATGCATGGTGTTATAAGGATGGTTAGGTTAGGTATTTGTTCCCACGATCCGCCCGAACCGGAGGGATCTACCGAGGACAATCCACAAGATAGTGTAGAGTCTTTAGGTATGATGAAAAAGGAGAAAAGTGAGATATGGGAAGAGTGCGGATGAGATGCAGCTAGTCTTGGAATAAACCCAACAAGGTTCTAGTGATGAAGTCTCGGTAAGCAATCGAAGGGTTGAAGAATGAAAAGAAATGAATATAAAAGGGTGAAAAGAAATAGCCTCCACTAATTCAACCTTAGGGCGTGTAGGGTTCAATACATATGCTCTTGGTTGTTACTAAGGTAACACGGTATTGAAGACAAGACATCATGGACCCATGGCGTATCGCACTAAAGCTTCCCAAACCACTCAAGTTCCTCTTAAAGGGCTTGTTTCATTCTCACGAGGAACCGACATTATCTATCGACTTTCTCTTGAGATTGTTGATATTGAAGAAGGAGACCCTCTCCCTAGTCTCCGACACGTGAACCAAATGAGCACTATTGAGTCTAGAGCCAAGAGATCATCCACAATATCTCATTAGGACACTAAATTCTTGAAGAATTGCTTTTCACACAATGTGGAAAGTAAGTATATATTAAGAGTCCCACGCATTATCCTTGTGGTATTGCGTAACATCCGAGTGGTATGTAAAAGTATTCACGATGAAGATGGAAATCCTTCTAGAGCCAACATCTAACAAGCTCTTGGTGGGTGACATGTGAGATCTTCTCGTAAGATCAAACTTGTGACAACTGGATAGAAACGATGGGAGATTCATTCTTGAATCAACCTTGGTACAGAATTGGAATTGATGAATACTTTTGGAAAACCATTCGATGTGCAAACCTTCTTTTCTCTAGCACGTCGAATGTGTACTTATGTTTTCAAATTCAAAAGTATCTCGATTGAAAAAATACTTTTAGAAAAACCATTCGATGTGCGAATATCTTCTTTTCGCTAGCACGTCGAATGTGTACTCATTCTCTAATACAAAAGTATTTTGTTTGAAAATTGATCTTTCTCATAAAACCTTCGTCAGATTGCAAAACTCTTTATTCAAGCAATATACGATTGTTTTCAAATCATTTTCATCAATCGGTGAATCTCAATTATTTGGTTCACTCACTCCGTGTTGTCTTCTTTGAGACGTTCGGTTTGAGAACGACTAGAACAAATTGCGAAACCACATCAAGGAGATTCTTAGAAATCCTACGATCACAGCGTATTTATATTGATCAACGGGGCCGTGGGCCTTGTACCTCAATTCAATGAAAGTGATCAAAGACACTTTCGTGTGTTTTATTGCTAACTATTGTTTGCGGTACATTTGGACGATTGCGGTGATCGAATTGAGGAGTCAATCCAAAGCCGCATGCTCACGTAATCCACACTTAATTTGAAGAAATCATGATGGTGCATATCTACATAACACGGCTCGATATTTCATACTATGCTTATGCTTCTGTTGCGCAAATATCATGAACCAATGAAGGCTTCCGCTACTCGATGGAAAGATGTCATGATTCAAAAGTGTGAGCATGTCGGTCCAAATGTCACAACTTCACATGAAGGCAACACTACTATGGATGATCCAGAGATTTCTTGTGGTGATGATCTCAAAGAAAGCTCAAAGATCATCAAAGATGTGGATCGCTTAAAGGCCTCCACCGAAGTACAAATCAATGCGGACTTTGAAGAATCGCTACAAAAGCACAAAGATTGCGAAATTTGAAGAATTCAAGTCTGAGCTCAAGAACAAAGTCAAAGATAGAATGCTAGGAAGCAAAATGTATTTCATGGGGTGACCTCCTTAGGGGAGATTGTTAGGAATTAGAAAATTCCATGTTAAAGAGTCGGTCACCCCAATAATGGTCTAGCATATGTTAGCTCGTAGATTTGTAGTTATTTACGTTATTATGTCGTTTATTAGTTAGTTTGTAGCGTAGTTTAGTTTAGAGCAACACCGTGGAGGAAGGACGGTCTTTACCCACCGTATCCCCGATCCACAGCCGATAGGAGGTCGCTTGAGTGTAACTATAAATACCCCTTCCATCCATGGAAGGGTGGTGCTTCTTTCATTAATCTAATATTTCATACTTTGAGTAACTCTCTAGCAAGAACACCCTCTCTCTCTACTTTCTCTCTAAAATGGAAAACATGTATTTTGATCTCCCAAGACCACCGAATCATCTAATACAATAAAATAACGATCCTACAAGTTTCATTTAAATATCGATATTGATTTTTATTTGGAACCACTGTACGTAATAAATTTTTGTAAGAGTGTGTAAGATTTATAACCCTTATCACTTATGATATAGAAGCATTCAAACCCTACAACGGCACAAATAAAACAAATACTCGATATTTATACCAAAAAGTATATTTATAGCAAAATGGATTGGTTTTTATTTCTGTAAAAAAAGTTAGTATTATATTTCCTAATAAATACAAATTAAAATAGACCAAAATAATGTGGATTTTTGCTTTTCAGGTGCTAGAACTTGGAATAGTTGTTCACTCGATAGTGATAGGACTTGGGCTTGGTGCCTCAAACGATGTCTGCACAATTAAACCATTAGTGGCAGCTCTTTGTTTTCATCAAATGTTTGAGGGCATGGGTCTTAGTAGTTCAGATTTCCTTGTTCGGTCTACCTAAATACTAAATGTGAGAATTTTGCCTTATGGTGTACTTAGAGGAGAAAGATGCAGGTTTAAGCCTAGTCTATCGCTTTTTCCCATTAATAATATCGCTCGCTCTTGTGGTTATCTTAAAGTCACTACTACCGTCCTTATCTTGAAAACATTTACACATCAAGAGTCGCCATCTTGGATGTCCGTTAAATAGCGCCATGAAGTCCCTTCGTGTGACACGCACCATGGGCGGTTTGGGGCCTGCGCACCATCGCCAAGAACCGAGCCGGCCCAACCCACTGGGGCACTAATTTTTTTATATCCAAATGCGGGCGGTGGTGTATTTCCTAATGCAATGATTGCATACAAGGTATTGTTAACTATTCCAGTGACGGTGGCATCAGCAGAAAGAAGCTTCTCAAAACTCAAGTTGTTGAAGTCATACTTAAGATCTACAATGTCCCAAGATAGATTGAATGGATTAGCAATGATTTCTATAGAGAGTGATATGTTGGAGAACATGAATTATGAATCGTTGATCGAAGACTTTGCCTCAAAAAATGCGAGAAGAAACGCACGGTTTACTTAAATATATTTTATTTTGTAGAAGTAATACTTTTATTGCAAGAATGATTTTTGTTCGTATTTTTGGCTTTTCGTACTTGATTATGGTCTATGGATATTATAATATAGGGGCACTTTTTTTTTTTTCGTGCAAGGCCTAATTTCTTTTTACGCTCTCAAGACCGCCCGCACGCACTGCGGGTAGAAAGATCATTTAGCATTATATATCTATCACTTTCCGTACAAACTTCATTAGAATCGATGAACCATAAATGATTGCCACTGCTTATATGATTTTTAATTTTTTATATTCGCAAGGTTAACTTGCTAATTGAGTTAACCTTGATAGTTTTTTCAAAACTAGCAAGGTCGACCTAGCAAGGTCAAACATTGCGATTTTTTCACAAAAAATCCGCAAGGTTTGACTTTGCAAGGTCAAATCTTGTGAGTTTTCAAAAATCCACAAATTCTCCTAATCTTGCCCTAGTTTTGTTTGTATAACGGCTTTTTTGAGAAAAATAAAAAATAAAAATAATAATAATAAAAAAAATTGAATATTTGGTGAAGTATGTTCAGAAATTGGTTATGTTTGTCATTTTACCTAAAGATTATCCTAGAAGTCTTGGGCACTCTATATATATTGTTGTATTTGCTTGATAAAATCATCGTGGAAATTAATCCTTTTCAATATCATGCAGATGGACAATGTTCTACAAATTGCTCCTTCGTCCATTATTTAAAATCCTTCACCGGATTCCATGAATTTACGGAATTCACAGCAGAGGAAGTGGAGACTGTAGAGATCGGGTTGAGCTCCAAGGCACTGGCGTACAACAATGAGATGATTTTAGTCCTAATAAACGAACAGGTGTATATGGAAGAAAAGGGAGGAGTCAGATACAGGCATAACACCTCAACTACACATAACCTAGGCCACAACATTCCTAAGGACTTGCTTTAACACAACCAATACCTACCAAAAATTTGCAGAATATATGCATGCTCTTATGTTTTCAAACTAAGTTTCTTCTTATCTCTTTTTATGCGTTACTATACACGGGAATAATTCTTCACAAATGTATGACTTCAGATCCGAACATAAAATCATACCCATATATAGACCACGTAGAATTTGGGAGAATAAGGTGGGTGATCACCATTCCAACGTTCTTGTACCTACAACTTCTCCCAGTGAAGTTGAGTTTCCGATTATAGAAGCTGACAATGCCGGCTTCTATAATTAGAAACTCAACTGCCACCCGGATAAGTTCGAGGTACAAGAACATTGAAATGGTCATCCTCACGAATGCCACTTGGTCTATATATGGACGATAATTTATGTTGGGATCATAATTCATGCATTTATGGAGAATTAATCGCATGTAGAAACATAAAACAGATACCAACAACTAGATAGTGATTTGCATGACACCGATCCATCCAAGATTGCCATAAAGATATGGATCATGACAAGATTAATGTTAGAAGAATAATTTCATTTGAGACAACAAATGAGGTGTATCATTTGAATATGTCTCTTCCTTAGCTTCATTGTGGCTATGATATCCCTATTGTTGCCGTGATATGTAGTTGAAAAAGTATAGTTGCACTGCTGTAATAAACATAATAAAAAGGAGGTTTGAGCTAAGAGCGGAAGGTATGGACTCGTTGAAGCTCGCCGTGAGCCTACCTCGGCACTGTCGCCTACCGCCACCACACCGGGTGCCTTCTCCGTGGCTCGCCGTGGAGGTGATCGTCGTGGTGACGACGAGCTCAAGTTTCTGACAAAGCCACACTTTACCAACGGATATAATTGAGAAAATCAAATTAAAGTGGTAGTGGTGGGCCCCAAATGAAGAGGTTGAGGTTTGTTATGAGGAGGGGGTTGTTGTGGTTAGAGCATGGGGTATGGTTCATTTTGCCCCTCGTCGTTTCCTACGTGGCGCCTTCGCCACTTCGTTTTGCCTCTCGCCGCCACACCAGGCTCCTTCGCCGGTTGGCCTCTCGTCGTTACAACGACATGGTAAACGACAAAACCAAATTCTGTTACTTTGTTTGTGTTTGTGTTTGTGAGGGTCGGTGGGGCCCAAATGAAGATGTTTGAGTTAGTTGTAATTGGGGGTATTTTTAAGTGAGTGTGTTAGTGATGTGGAGGTGATGTGGCACACGTGGGGCCCAAATAAAGAGCTATGAGCTCCCCACCATACCACATGCTCTTACGCTCTGTTCCCAAGATTATTTAGGAAAGAAGAGAAGATGTAAAAGAGAGGGGGGCCTAAGTAGAAGAGGAAAGAAGAGATAATAGTTTTTTTGTTCCGAGTCGAAAGAAAGGAAAAGAAATTAAATCTTTTATGTTCCCAGTCCAAAAGAAAGGGAAAGAAAGTTTGTAATTTGACAATTATACCCTTCACTAAAAATATAAAAAACTAAATACAAACACATAGCAAAGAACTTCTGAGATATTTAGTTATAATTTGAATCATACATGAAACATGTCGTAGCAATCATATATCAAACATGTCGTA
Source organism: Chrysanthemum lavandulifolium (assembly GCA_022545495.1). Taxonomy (NCBI): domain Eukaryota; kingdom Viridiplantae; phylum Streptophyta; class Magnoliopsida; order Asterales; family Asteraceae; genus Chrysanthemum; species Chrysanthemum lavandulifolium. The sequence goes on from CM040246.1 coordinate 99,889,666, forward strand.
GCAATTCACATAATGTGAGAAACCACACTTCAAAAAGTGATATACTGAAGCAATTTCTATGGCATTTAAAACGATAAAACATGTTGAAAAGACTACAAATAGATAAGCTGAAAGTATTAAAGATTTGCAATATCAAGTATATCATCCAAGTCAACCAAAAACATGTTCCACGTCATAAGAAAACGACTTAAAAATTCTGCAACAAAGCAAAAGATGATAGTCTAAGAAAAAGATGATAGTTTTAGAAAAAGAAGTTGATAACTTAAAAAAATGTTGATGCAGTTGAACGCAATTATTCGCTTGAACCACCCATCATTTTTTCTATTACGTTCTTCCGCATCTCAAGAGGACAACTAAATAGTAGCCGCGCTTTTTTTGGATTGTCCACCAAAAAGATAAGAGCACTAGAAATGACATCAGGTTCCAATTCCAATGGCTCTAATTCTTTATGCATTTCACCACCTGTATAGTCACGTTGATAAGCTCTATCCAATATGGTGTTAGTTTCTTTTAAAACGAGATTACATTCCCTGATTGCATCGGCCACCTTGTTGGAATCACTCCTAAACCATTTCTCAAGTGTTAGTAACCAATATGTAATAGTTAGCTTAATTAAGGCTTTTATGTTAGTAATTAAGGCTAGGCTCATGTAGAAAGCCCATGAGCCTATGCAAAGCCCAATAAGGAAAGGAAGGACTAGATGTGTTTCCCTAGCTCCCTTCCCCTATAAATAGTCTTGTAACTCTCATTTGAGGGTTGGTTGTTAATTTTATCACATTTCCTACGCATAACTCTTCTTTATTCATTCGTGTGTGTGTTAACTTGTTCAACCGATCACTTCTTCATCTCTACTTCTTATATTGATGCTTGTGTTACAAACATGGTGACCTAACAGTGGTATCATTCGCCAAATAGTTGGGTGAAACGCTTGTTTGTTTTGAAGTTTTGGTATACAGTAAGTCTCGGCACTCAAACATTCATACGCTTTTAAAACTAAATTTTTACACTTTAAAACTCAAGATTCTTGTACTTTAAAGGTTATTTTGGTGATAAAGTTTAAGTTTTTGGCAAAAAGTTTGAAACTTTATGTGTATTTCATTGTTTTTGAGCTTGGTTTTATTCGTGTGGTCATTCCTACGCGTAAGGTGAAAACAAGTTTTGGATCATCAAGTTTCACGCTTTTGTGTTATTTTGGAGATATTGAACCTTTTTCATCATAAAATCGGTTTAGAAACACTTGTGGGCGTAATAATCGCTTTGGTAGTTTCTACGCATAGCAAAAACCCTAAGTTTACGCCAGATGCTCCAAAAGGTTTGATCTTCAAGTTATTGAGTTTACTCTGTTTTCTTGCTCGATAAGCCCGAAAACACTTTGACTTTGGATATCTTTTACATCGATAAGTGTAAAGGATTTTGGGCAAACCCTAGTTTTACGCCTAAGCAAAGCTCTTACGCAGTAGCATTCTATCTCGCCTAAGTATTTTCTTATGCCTAAGCACAGTCTTACGCATAAGCTAAACTTACGCATAAGAATTCTACTTCTAAGCCTTGTTTACGCATAAGCTAAGTTTTTCCTCAAGTTTACGCTTAAGCTATCACTACGCGTAACTTCATTTTTTACGCGTAAGTATTGGTTTTACGCATAAGGTTTTCTCTACGCCTAAGCTGGTTTTCTACGCATAAGGACACTTCATCAACAAAGTTTCATTCGACTACAAAGATCCATCATCAACACAAGTTTCAAAGATGTCTCAACCACCATACTCTAGCTACTTTCCTCATATGTATCCTCAACAACAACAACAACAACAATAACAACTCTATCAACAACGACATCATTTTCAAAAACAATTTCCTCAAGGAGCAATTCCACCACAAATGATTCAACCACCACCTAGTCTACAAGTACAACCTTACACAAACTTTCAAAATCAGCATCCATCCAACTATGCTATGAAGGAACCGTCTTGGTTTGCAAAGATCTGTGAAGCTTTAAGTAGCCAACAATCCATTCATGAAGCTGGATCACTTGATAGACCTCCAATGCTCACTCCCGAAAACTACGATCAATGGGTGATAAGGTTCTTTAGGTTTTGTGATCTAAAGAAGCCACATGGAAAGTTCTTAAAGAAGGTCATCCTTGAAGGTCCATTTCGGATGCCTACTATCACTGCATTCGAGATCCGAATGTCGCTCCACCAAGAGATGATATCACCAACATTGTCGGTGATTGATCAACTTACTACCGATCAACTTCTTCACTTAGAAGTCGATGAACTTGCAATGCAATATATCCTTTGGGATTACCCAACCGATATCAGTAGTGTTGATGCTCAAAAGATCGCTAAAGCAATGCGGAGCATATTCATCTTCTCATGGAAGGCACGTAACTCAATCAAGAGGACATGGAATCAAAAATCTACTTAGCATATGAACACTTCATGATTGAACGAGGGGAGACATTAGAGTCATATCATCATCGATTTTCAGACATCATCAATGACTTGGATAAACATAACATCATTATGCCAAGAATTGCAGTCAACACTAAGTTCTTCAGTAGTCTTGGTTCTGATTGGGAAAAGTATGTTATCTTCATCCGTCAAGCAAAGAATCTTCATCATGCTACATACGGATTATTGTATGACTATTTGAAGCCCCACCAAAAGGAAGTTGATAGAGAAAGAGTCATCCGTGGAGCTCCGGTTTCCCCTTCACTCCCGGATAATCAATCTCTAGCTTTGTGAGCTCAAACTTGTTATCCTCAATTTCCAACCTTAAAAACTGTCTTCAGAAATCCTCCACAACCAACTGCTACAATTACCCCATATGATCCGTCACAGCAACAATCTCAAGAAACTCAATTGGTTCCATACAACAACAATGATCAAGTGCTTTACAGTGAATCTAATGAGGATGCAGCAGCTTTCGATGCATTGCAACAAGGGTTTGTCATGATTGCTAGAGCCTTCGCCGATACTCTAACAAATCCAACAATCGCATTCGCACTTCATCAAACACTAGGAATCAAGTCGTTGTTAACAATGGACGTGTTGAAGTTCGTAATCGTGGTAATGTTCGCCGATGGGTGGTGGTCAAGGGTTTAATGCAAATGGAAGGACTAACATGGGTGCTCCACAACAACGGGCTCAAGTGGTTGAACAGGACATGCTCGTAATGGGGTTAATGGTATTCGTTGTTATAATCAGAATGAGAAGGGCCATCCGCTAATGCATGCCCAAAGACGAGGACAAGAGGCGCTTATCAAAAGAGGCTTTACTCTTGGCTCTCAAGGATGAAGCTGGTGGAACTCTTACCAACAAGGAACAGAGTTTCATGGCAAATGCAGACTCGGATGATGACATGGAGGACTTGCAGGCTAATGCAGCTATGATGTTAATGGCAAACATGCAAGAACTCTACATAAGTGACACAGGACCAGTATATGACACTGACGGCTTGTCTCAGGTACCGGATCAAACTATACTCATTTCTGATCTGATATCTCCGCCAACATCTACATCCGACAAGGCTCAGAGTGTTCAACATGAACCATCTACATCTCATTCCGATGATAATCAAATAGATCCTGTAGTTATATTTGACGATCAAGATGACCTTATGGTTACCATTGATAATCAAGTAGACTCCGTGGTTATACTTGAGAATCTGAATAATGATCATGTTGAGACTCACGTTGAACAAGCTGAACTTTTGTCTAATCCAGATATTGAGCTCATGACCTTACTTAAGGACCAAAAATCCCGAATGGAAAAATGCCTTGACATCAATAAGCAATTAAAGGATAAAAATGCACTACTAACTAAGGATAATGAATGCTTAAAATTTCAACTCAACCTTTTTCAAACACAAGAAAAACGTAAAAAAGGTTTTGAAGTCGCTTTTGCTAAATCTTAACAAAATGAAAAATCTTTGGAAAAAAAGATATGTGATCTAGTTGCATCCAAGAATGCTTTGTTGTCTCAAATAGAACAACTGAAATATGATCATAAACAACAAATTAACACTCTCACTTTGAAAACTCAAAAAGCCAAGTCTGAGTTGTTAACTTGTCAAAAACAGTTCTGTGAGTACAAAAAGCATTCAAAGAAACGAATAGATGACTATCTTGAAGAAATTGTCGACTTAAAAAACAAAATCAAAGAGTTTCGAAATGTTGTGTATAAACATGGTGAGTCAATCACAACTATTCAAAAGTTTACTTTTAAACCAAATCCAAATGGATATGGACCAATCTTGCCGACATACAAACCTAAGTTTTCAAATAGAGCATTCAAACCAAATCCTCAAGTTTATAGTGCGAACACGTAATTGATGATTCCATTATGATCAATGTTGAATATAATCACACTGAGGAATTAGATGCGTAAGACGAGATTCGGTCAAAATTGGAAAATGTTGTTTATAACAAACCATTTAACTATTCAAAAGTCATTACTTTCACACACAATGTGATCTTTCTAACACACCTTGGGTTATCACACCTACTTCTGAATCTTCTAATGAAGGTCCCCTTTCCAATGCTGCACAAATTAATGGTCCTTTACCTTCACTCAATGAAATAAAGCCATTAGCTGAACAATGTAAATTTATAAAATATTTTGAAACATTCTTATCGGACATCAAACTTTTGGAACGTGAAATTGAAATCAATTCTGAAATAAAAGTTGAACATTTTCAATCGCCTCAAGCGCGAGCCCAAAGAGATATTTTTCAGAAAAGAATTTTATCACATGTCCGAAATTTGAAAATGTGTGCAATATATTGGGAAAGGGATTTTCACAAGGAACTTGGACTTATGAAAAGAGTTTTCGAACAAACTGAAACATCTATTTCAAATACAAAACGTAAAAAGAAAATGCTACGAAAAGATGTTGATCGACTCTTGGAAGATGTCATCTGTGCTGATACCATTAATGTTGTGTCATTACATTCTGTTGCATATGCATTTGATTATATCTCTGCTGATTCTGCTGATTCTGTTGAAAATGTTGAGAATACTGATAATGTGTCACAAATCAAGTATTTAAAAGTTGAAAATGAGCGATTGCTAAATGAGCTTTCAAATACAAAACGTCGTCTTCAATGGTGTCAAAAAGATTGTCAAAATCGAGAACTCGCTTTGCAAAACAAAATCAACCAGTTGCATACAAAAACTCTTAATCCAAAACTTGATCAACTGGATGATCAAAACGTGTCTTTGAAGTGTCAAATTTCCAAATATGAACAAGAAATTTCAAAAGTCAAAAAAGAAGATGGTGTCATATTTGATTTACTCAAAAAGACTCGTGAAAAAGCATCACAAGAACTTGATAATCATCTTGCTCACACCAAAGATGTCGTACATAGTAATGCACTAATTCACTCTGAAAATCAAGATTTGTTGCACACTATTAGTGAGTTGAAAGCAAAGCTAAGAAAGTATGATAATGATAAGCTTAGTAACACTAATGTTCCTGCACCTGAAAAGCAAAAAGTTGACTCTAGAAAACCAACTGACAAAACACAAGATTCTAATGTACTTCCTTCCACTGATACATGAATAGTTGCCTCTTTTCCCAACGCTAGCACTTCACAGCTTAAGAGCACCTCAAGAAAGAATAGGAAGTTGCGACATAAGAAAAGAACAATAAAGACCTCTGAAGTAGAAGAACACATTAGGACTTTGAATAAGACTCAAGTTGCACCCACTTTAGATATTGCGTCTGACAAATGTAATGGAAAAAGTGATGTAACGAATGATGAACCTTTAAGCAATTTAAATGTTAAGTTTGAAGCCTCTTGTGTTGGTTGTCGTAAAAGTATGTTTTCTGGTTATCATGACAAATGTGTTGCTAAGACTATTTTATCTCGTAAGCGGAACATTAGAAAACGGAATACCTCTAGGCCCACTAATGCTTCTAAGTCTGTGCTAGGTAAACCGCCCTCTAGTGCTCATGCTTTCATCATTGATGTACCCCTAGAACCCACTTCACCTCCTAGGAAGAACTTATTACCTAGTGCATTCACTAAGACCAAAGCTAAGACTAGTTGGAGATGGCAGAAATGGTTACATAATACACTTGGCTTTACATGGATACCTAAAATCATAAACATGTGTGTTTCACCTATGATTGCATCGGAACCCTCTAACTCTTCGGGTTCCATATCTACTTCTATTCCATCCGTGTCGCTGCGTGTAATGCAGTGATACAGATCATCCTCTGGTTGTTGATATGGATGTTCCCGACACATGACAGCAATCTTAAATCGTTATCAAACTTTGTTTCAAAGTTCATTGGCACCGCGATTCGGAATGATCACTTCGGCTATCATGGGCTTCAAGATTACATCAATGGGAACATCGAAATTAGCAGAGTTTATTATGTGGAAGGACTCGGTCACAATCTCTTTTCAGTCGGTCAATTTTGTGATAGAGATTTGGAAGTTGCTTTTAGGGAGAAAACTTGTTTCATTCGTGATCTACAAGGAAACGATCTTATGTCTGGTCAACGCACATCAAGCCTTTACACAATCTCAATGCAAGACATGATTGCTTCATCTCCCATTTGTCTACTCTCTAAGGCAACATCAACAAAATCTTGGTTGTGGCACCGTCGACTTTCACACTTAAACTTTCAAACCATAACCAATCTTGCACGCTACAAACTCGTTGAGGGTCTTCCAAGATTTCGGTATTCTAAAGATCATCTATGCTTAGCTTGTGAACAAGGAAAAAGCACTCGTGCTCATTTTTCTTCAAAGGTGGAACACAACTCTCAGCATGTGCTTCATCTTCTTCACATGGATTTGTGTGGTCCGATGCGTGTTCAGACGATTAATGGCAAACGCTACATTTTGGTAATTGTTGATGACTACTCACGATGGACTTGGGTTTATTTTCTTAGAAGTAAAGATCAAGCTCCACAGATGATCTTCACCTTTCTCACAAAAATTCAAGTTCAGCTCCGGAACACAGTCAGACAAGTCATAACAGATAAAGGAACTGAATTTGTGAATCAAACTCTTCATGCATATTATGAGAAAGTGGGAATTGAGCATCAAACATCAATTGCACAAACACCAGAACAAAACGGAGTTGTTGAAAGACGAAATGGTACGTTAGTGGAAGCTGCAAGGACGATGTTGATTAATGCTAAACTTCCAGATTACTTATGGGCTGAAGCCGTGTCAACTGCATGCTACACTCAAAACCGTTGAATGATTTCTAAACGCCACAACAAAACACCTTATGAGCTTATCCACAACCACAAACCGAACCTCAAACACTTTCATGTCTTTGGATCCCTTTGTTATCCAAATAATGATCGTGATGACTTTGGAAAGCTCCAGGCTAAAGCTGACATTGGTGTCTTTGTTGGATACTGTGAAAATTCTAAGGGTTACCGGATCCGAATCGCTGCATGCGGGGATTATGGAAACGATTCATGCCAATTCGATGAGCTTATCGATATGGCTTCGTTGGGAATTATGCTAAGTAGGATTTCAATAATATCGCCAAGGATTCTGGCTGAAGTAGAAGCGTAATCACGACGAAGAGATTCTCGTAAGTATAAAAGTCGTCGTGTTTCACCAAGAGTGGAAGTCGACTAGATATGCATGCGCTTTATTATTTAAATGCTAACCCATCATTATTCTTGTACTGCCCGAGGTTAGCATGGGTATTGTTGTACTGCTCAATATTGTTTAGTGTTTTAGTCATTAAATGCATGCTTGCATGTTTAGTCGATTGGGTAGTAATAGTTTAGGGTTCCTTGTCTATAAAAGGAACCTCATAGTTTGTAATAGATAACTCATTCGAAACATAGAGTTTCAGTTAATAAAAGATCCATAGAGGATCTAAGTGTTGTTAGTCATAACAACTTGTATTTACATTCCGCTATAGAATACGAGTTGTAGAGATTTTCTATTAGTTTGCTTATGATTACATAGGCAACACTAACGATCCACGAGTGCTCAAGATCCGCAAGGTCCGTCTGTGTTCAACAAGTGGTTTCGAGCTCTAAAAGTCTCTACGATCATCGAGAACCATATTTTACCTCACCCCATACAACCAAAAACACATTCACCATGCTCGAACTCGATGATGAATCGAAGTCACCAACAACAACATCAAAACACCACCTCTATGCAAAGAACTTAGTCTTTCCAACAAGAATGGTAAGTTTCCTTATCCGAAAAAGGAAGAGTATGATCCGGGACCATGAAGATGCGTAATCGATCTCCAATATTGATTGGAATCGTGGGAGATTGTGAAGAATGGAAACAATCAAGAAGACTATCCCATCTTGATGGTAAGTTAACCATTGCTCCTCCCAAAACCGTCAAGAGATTCTAGCCGCAAAGAGAGCACAAAGTAAGAAAATCCTTCTTCAAGCTATTCCTCGAAGATCACTGGGTGATTTTCACCACATGGTTGATGCAAAGGACATATGGATGGCTCTTAAAGCAAGGTTCGTGGAAATGAAGAGTCTAGAGAATGAGGAAGTCCATGCTAAGACAACACTTTCAAGAGTTCAATATCTCGAAGAAGGTATCCACAAGGGATACGACAGTTTCATAAGATTTTGAGTCAACTAAACCAAATTAATGCAAAACCCGACAATGATGATTGCAACTCAAAGTTCCTACGATCTTTGCTCCATCATGGTTACATGTCAAGAGAGCTCTTAAAGCTAAAGGTGGGTCGGACATGCTCACTTTGATGAGTCAGATAACAAACTCAAATCTCTTGAACTCGATGTCGATCTCCCTACCGCATCCTCTTCTCGTCATACAGCCTTTGTTAGGACATCTCACCCAATATGATGATGCATGCTCCAAGTCCAACTTACTTACCTTCATCATCTTATCGTCCCACCATCACATCCTCAAGCTAAACCGAAGTATATTGGAGGATGTTCTTCATTCATTTGTTGCCGACATGATACTCAGCAGTCATTTTGTTTATGAAGACTTTGATCGTGGACCCACTTGAAATGGAGGAGATGAAACCGAAATGGCAAAGTGGCCATGCTTTCAAGAGATATCAAGAGGTTTGAGGAGAGGTCAGAAGAAATTTTGGCTTCAAGGAAAGGATCCATTGCTTTGACAGAGAAAGGTCAAGTGTTTCTCTTGTCACCGATGGGTCATTTCTCAAGGAATGCAAATATAGGAAGAGTGGAGAGGAGCTAGCTACAATTCCTATCGCTGTAAATGTAAGGAAGCTAGTACTTCACAGCTCTTGTCACCTTGGATGAACAGTCAACTGGCCGCACATGAACCTCGAATGAGGAAGTCATTGATACATAGAAGCTTGGATTGTCGGCCGATGTACTTTAAGATAGGCATGATCATTTGCCTTGATGGGACTTTCTCGTGTACACAACCAGATATTTGGTTGTAGTGAAAGATACAATGAACTTAAAGAAGCTTATGATACTATGAAACCTAAATACAATGAATTCTATGTTGATAATGAAGCTTATAAAATTTCGTTAAAAACATTAGAAAGACAAAAGGTATGGTTTCAAAAGAATCAGATAGCTTATGAAGAAAAGATAAAGGTTCTACAATTTGATATAGATATTGCAAACATTAACTTAAAACGCACTGAAAAGGAAAAAAGGTGATACTATTACTGAGAACCTAAAGCTTAAAGAGAAACTATCCGAGGAAATAGCTAGACATAAACAATGGTTAATATCAGGTGACAATCTAGCTAGAGAACTCTATAGTAGTCGTCCGCTGAACTCGAATAGGTTTAGGTTTTCAAAAGTATGTAGGATTGGAAGCTAGGTAAGATGGGCGAAATCTACACCGCAGTTTAGAACATTTTAAAAGGAAGGTCATTTACATGTCGCCCCTCGGACCTATTAGAGGTGAATTCATCCTCACTAACCCGTCCATTATCATGACTTTGATGGATCACACCATCTCGTATGGCAAAAGTCAAAAGACTTGCTGACAACGATGCTTCATCTTATGACTTTGTCTCTTTCTCTCGACAAAGGACAATTCATCGGATCAAGGGTCTACTTTCACCGTGATTCAAGTGATAAGTCGACCTTTCCAAGCCCTCACCTGAGCCTACACCCAAGCCTGCACCCAAGTCTATCTACAAGCCTTCTAGGATAGCTGCTGATGAATCTACTTCCAAGCCTGTTTCCTCTGAAGACTTGTCCTTTAAATCTTTGCATAATAATTCTGTTAAAAACAATGCCTTTAATGCTTCTGGTTTAAGTACTTCTACATGTAATAGAACATCTTCTTTGTTGAATAAATATTCCAAAAGGAAGACATGTTTTGTATGTGGAAGTAAACTTCATTTAATTAAGGATTGTGATTTCTATGAGCAAAGATTGGGTGTATGTGCTACTCAGCAGAAACCGAGACCAGTGTGGACCAATGTTAATAATATTCCTCCTTATGTCCCACAAGCTAATTATACTGACTCTCCTTGGAGGAGATCAACTGATAGACCTTATGTGCAACCTACTAGCCCATATTTTAAACATAGTTATTGGCCTGCATATGTTGACTCTATGAATAATGGGAAAGGATGTTGGGCATACCGCCAAGTCCTCGAAGTTGTTCTTGGAATGATAAGGGACCTAAATTTCAATGGAAACCCAAGAACAAAGGTGGATCTTTCTCCTCTGTTAGGATCCCTTAACTGCAAAGTTTAAGGGGAGGCATAGGCCTTAGGGGATTTTGTAGTAAACTTTGTGTATATTTTGTTTGCTAACACTAACTTGATAATTATATTTTAGTCTATTTTGTCTCTGTTTTGTTTTTGTGTTTCTCTGAGTTTGTTTTGCAGAATGCCCTGTTCAGTTCATATTCATCAAGTGTGGTCCTTTGGTATATGGTCTAGTAAGCTTAAAGCTTGTTTCCTCTGAAAGCTAAGTAATGAAGTGAGCAATGTGTTTCCACTGAAGATAAAGTACTGAAGACAAGTTCTGAAGTTAAAATTGTTCATTCATTCATACAAATTACAGCTTACAGCTTACAACTTACAATCAACTTCAATGCAACTACAAGAAAAGAGCTATACATGATCTACTAATCCTAATCTAGTACATATCATCTATTCCAACATCTAATGGGCTGTTGAATATGCATGATCGCTCACATCTTTCACACTAGATGCTGGATATGCATTTGTAAAATCTTGCATAACCACCCATTCCTTCTATCTCGATGGCTGGATATGCTTGACCGATACGACGAAGATGCTAAGGATCAAAATGGAAAGATGGATTGATGCAAATGATGATGATGACGATGACCACACATGGTGTTGAAGAAACATAAAGTTTCGTTTGTGTTTCATCTATCGATTTCAACCAAAATGCAATCCATCCACCTTCCTTTAGCTCTTCCTCTATACGAAGTGTGAAGATGCACCATAGATTGGCGCAGGTAGAGCTAGCACCACCTCTATTTCGGCACGAGGCCTTTGTGGAGGTTGAGGTGCTGGAGGTTGGGAGTAAGAAGTTATCTCAGTAGTGGGTTCCTCTGAGTCATCAGAAGACTCACTTGGATCCACTACACTGTCATCTTCATAAGAAGGGAGAAATGGGGATGTCAAAGGACAAGGGTCAGGTGGACATGACCAAAACTGCAGGAAATCACTGGATGATGATGATGATGATGGAGAAGAGGTTGGGTTAACAACCTCCGTTTAGTACTCATGGTTGATTGTGGTTAATTTTGGAGCATTGTTGAAATTAGGGTTTGTGATGATATTTGGGGTTTTGATGAAGAGAAGTATGCATTGGGATGATTAAATAGACGGATGCAAGGGTTAATGCAATTTAATGCGAGTTAGATGGCACAAGAATTCTAGAATCCTTCCAAGATATTCTAGTCTTGGGGTGGTTTCTCGCCAGCATATTATTTCAAAGAGATTGGTATGTGTTTCACAAGCGCTAATTTGCTGGTCAAGTTGAAATACACGAGGATATGGTCAACTAAAGTTCTCATACTTTTGACTATATTCTTGGTAACGTTACCATTCCTCTAAACACATTTCTTCCACTTCAAAAGAAACAATTCCTCTTCGCTCAAAATCATAACCCTAAAATCACATATCTCTCATGGCTCTTCAATTCAAGAAAGATCACAATAAAGTTGCATTTCTGGGTAAAGCAAAGGGCGATGAATTGTATGTCCCAATGGTGGAGTTCCTGAAGCGGTCTAAGATTCACTTTGCCCTAACACATTCCCCTGATGCGATTTATGAATCGTTGGTTAAACAATTTTGGGAATCTGCTGAAAAACGCAGTGAAACAGAGATTGTTGTGTTGATTGATGGAACAGAGCACTTGGTGACGGAGGACCTGATAAGGAGAAAGCTTAATTTGGATGATGCTGATGGGGCTTATCACTCAAGTACAGAGGTGATTCTCTCTGGGCTGAGAGCCATTGGGTATCAAGGTACAAGGACAGACATATGGTTGAAAAAGCATTTTTGCCCTATGTGGAGATTTTTAGTTCACACTGCCTCAAAGGCATTAGCAACAACCGAGCGTGGATCAATTTCACGCAATTGGCTTGTGGTATTGTGTGTCTATCTCAAGGATAACTTATAATTTTTCTAAATTTATTTTTGATAATATGGTTGAAAATATAAATAGGAAACAACATAAGTTTTTAATGTACCCTAGATTCTTACAAATAATCATAGACACCTCTACCCAAGTCCGTGCCTTTAATCCCATAGAGCTCTTTCGCCTAAACTATTTGCCTCTATGAGAACTAACTTTGAGGGGCACATCATCCGTTGTCGCAGCTATGTTGCCTCAAGGCAATGAGGTCAACATGAGGAGAATGTTGCTAATATCCCACCCTCTTCAATGTCGCCATCGATGGCAATCCATCGCTAATATAGATGAGGGTCCTCTTTACGTCAAGCATCTCATATTGCTCCCGACCATTCTCCACCTGCACCATCACCCGCACCGAGTCCACCACCTACACAGCTTCAATTGATGAGTTTGAGTCCACCTGCAGTGATGACCACACCCAATCCTCAAAGGGAACCTTTGATGAAGTACCTCATTTTGAGCATGACCCTATTTCCACCGAAAGGTCCAATGAAACTACCATTACCACAGAGCAATCTGCTGGTGGAGCTGAGGACCCTATTACTCTCACATCTGTCTATGCTCTTGTTAACAGGTATGCAGCTGAGGTGACTGATCTCAAAAAGGAGCTTACAGAGACCAAGTCTACTCTTGGTGATAAGATTGAAGAACTTCAGAATAAGGTTAAGAACCTAGAGGAGCGACTTGAAAAGAGTAGCAAAAGAAAGTTAGTCATTTCTTCTGATGAGGAGGAAGAGGACTCTCGCTTGCTTCTAAATATCTTAGCCGATGCGGCTCAGAGATAGTTGTTCCTTCCTCGGTGGTTGCCGAATCCTCAAAGGATGAGGAACCCGTTTTGTAGAAGAAGAAATAGATCTCACTTGCATAAGGGTTCTCATCAAGTATCCAAGAAACCAAGTGTTGACAATACTACATCCGCCGAGGTTCAAATGGAGGATATTGCATCCAAACTTATCATCATGTACTGCTCAAGAACCATCATGTCCCACCCTTCAAAGAGATGATCAAGTTGTATTTCATGTTGGAAGAAATTTTATTTGGATCCCGCAATCGATATCCTTACCACACTGTTGAAGATCTCTCTCAAAACGATTCCTCCAAGTTCAAATTGGTGATTCTCCTCCACCGATGTTGTTCATGAGTCTACTAATAAAGAGAAAGGTGTAATGATTGAAGATGAGCTTGGTCCGGATCTAGTATCCGAACAAGAAAGGAGAGGACAAGAAAGCGTGTTTCATTGAGTTTGCAGATCGAAGAAAAGTGAAGAAGTGGCTAAACAAATTGCGCACCATTCTACTTCTTCTTTGCCTCCCGAGAGACGTAAGAGAATTGGATGAGTTAGCTACTCGGATGCCTCACGCACAATGGGATGCTTTACTAAGCAAACCACTTCTAATCCTACACTTGCTCAAAGTATCTTAGGTGCGGAATTTGATAGTGAAGATTTTGTGGCTCGAATGATGGAGCTTGGAGAACAAAGGAAGCAAGAAGCGCTATGTAAAAGGAAAGCCCCGAGTATCGAAAAGAATAAGGCAAAGAGAGAGACCTCATCAAGCTCAAGAAAACAGAGATGAGGATTGCAATGAAAAATCAAAGTTGTACCGTGCTTAACCGTGGTTTAACAATGAAGCAAGTCTTGGCTTTACTCGATGCAAGATTGTTTTACTTGTACAATATGATTATGAAGTATTCTTCTTCTGCTTTAACACCATCTTCCAACTTGAAGTAATTGTCGGAATGAAGTTGCACCAAAGGCCAAAAGACCCAAGTTTGTTGAGATAGTGGATAATTTTGATGATATTCCACCTAAGACGATCTCTCAAATGGTTTCTTCAAGAAACTTCAAGCCACCCTTCGCCTCGACAAGGTTCCTTCACGAACCATCCATTGTTTCCCGACGCACCGCTTATGCCCCTTCTAACTCAAATGTGGCCTCCGCTGCGCAAAAGAAAGTACTTTGGTCAGGAAGATGACCGTGTTATCGCTAAACCCATCAATATATCTCACCAAGCTTCTACCAAGTCACTAGCTCAACCGAAAAGGTCTCCTCTCACGAACCGACCACCATTTACTCAAGCACCTAATGTACAAGCTTCGCTCCATCCGTGGGATCTCATCGACATGTAAGGAGGTGGTTCGATTAAAGAAGCTAAAACCACAACTGTCAAAGCTAAAAAGGCAAGAAAGGTGCTTGAAAGAATGCATGCCCTTCGTGATGATGTCTCACCTAAATCCACATCTACTTCTTCAAGTCCTACTACAGAAGTTAATGAAGAAACCAAAGATTTTCCTTCTTCGGAAATCTATACACCTGGTAGAAGGATGAAGAGGATGGCCAAGAGAAAACTCACATCTCTGAGAAGATCTGTGAGAAAAGCGAGGACTCATGCATCGAAGAATAAGCCATCACCCAAGCATGTTCCTTTGGACCTAAAGGCTGATGACTCAACCTTTTTAAAGAAGTGGTCTCTTCGATTTTCCCGAAGGATATCAAAATGTGTTGGTCAAGTGGTCTCGATAAATGGTGAGATGAATGTCATTCATCGATTGACAAAACTTCAATGGAGTTCACCTTTTTGAAGGAAATACTCCATTTGGTAGACAGGCGATATACTTACTCAGACACTCGCCACCAAACATTACGCAATACCGCACCACAAGGTTCTCGATGTGCTTATCGGGAGATCTTCATGTCCCGATTGACTCTCAATCTCCCAATGGTAAAGGGCATTTCATTTGGAAGAACTCACATCTATGGCGTGTTGAGTCCTCGAGATATTATCCCCACCGTGTGCATGTAGTCGAGACAAAGGTGGAATCACACCGCATGTTTGTTGAAGAATTTATCCATTGTCCAAGAGACTTATGGAAAGGATGTCAGGTCGGTTGGAAATTCCTCCGCATCCAAATGGGAAATGAAAGACTAGAAGTCGGACGACCGGTTGGATTGATCAAGGCTCAACTTCGCAAGCTCAAACCGCATCTTCATAATGAACGCGGTAATCTACATTGTCCTTGTGCTATATACGCCTTTTGTTTTGTTGTTTCTTTTCTTTGTTTTGTTTGTTTCTTAGTTAAAAAAAAAAAAAAAAAAAAAAACGAACTTTCTCTTGCGGTTTGTTGCATTTTGTTGATGGTTTTAACTCACCGATATACCTTGTGTGTATCAAAGAGTTGGCTAGTCCAAAGGGTACAACTTTGGTAAAGACACATCAAATCTGTTGATAGTCGTAATGATTTGCTCAAAATCATAGGTCCGCAACCACCCATGCTTAATTGCCGAGAGTTGTATGGTCATCAATTCACCATGGTATATTCCTTGTTGAATCGATCTGCAAGAAACCGTCAAGTCAAACAGACTTAAAACAGCTCGACACAAATACAATGAAGATCGAGAATATAGTGAATTCCGGTCGTTAGTCCCACGGAGACTCAATGGTGTGTTAAACACCGATTCGACGATAGAATGATCACTAATGATAATGATCGAAAGGATTAGGATCAATAATTACACTCTTGAAAAGGTTATAAAATAAAGCGACTTAAATACAAATTAAGAAAATTAAAAGATAAAGATATTAAATAAACGCTATCACTATATTTAAAGTGATGAACGTTAAAACTTAAAACTAAAACTTACGCTTAAATAAAAATACGTAAACGCACAAAATAAAACGTGAAATTTACACAATATTAAGCCTAAAAATATGAAAAATACATTTTTACAAACCTAATGATATAAGAAAAATTATAGAAAAAGAAAATTATTTTTACAACTATTTAAATAATTATTATTAATTAAAAACTATTTTAAACTATTTAATAATACTCTAAAATAAAAGAAAATATGAAATAAGACTAGAAAAATAAAATTAAGATTTAGAAAAATCTAAAATATGATAAAACTAATTTTAAAACTGAAAATATATTTTTAGACTTTTATGTATTTATTATTAATTTAAAACTATTTAAAACTAATTAAAATGCTAGAAAATACAAATTTAACTAAGAAAATTATAGAAAATACTTTTTGTCTTTTATATTTATCTAAACTTAAGAAAATTGAAAATTATTTTTTGATACTTTTCTTAATTATTTGTATTAAATGCTATTTAAAAATACTTAAAAACTAATTAAAATCAAGAAAATACTAAACAAGCTAGAAAAATCTGAAAATTCAGGAAAACTTTAAAATAATATTAGGAATATGAGAAAATGGAAAAACAGGAGCTTGTGTGGAGTGATTTGAAATCGATGAGCAAGAGCTTATTGAAATAAGCACTAGATTAAGCAAATGGACTTCAAAAGCTACCAACTGAATACAAAGGCTAAAATAAGCTAAGAGAACCAATATGCAACAAGAAACAACAAGCTACAACTACAGGATTACAAGATGCAATGATTAGATGATTTGAGCTATAAGCTAAAAAAAACAAGAAAGGGGTCTACTTTAAGCTAGATTATAAGCACCAAATAAGCTAGAAACTAGGAAGCAATTATTGGAACCTCAAGACAACCCGGCTAGGAACATTTAAACCAAAATTGAGACCTGGAGGAGCTCAAGTGAGCCCTGCAAGGTCTCGCAAAACTCAGACAAACTCCTGCATAGCAACAAGACCGCATTGTGGCATTTAGCTCCATAATCACAAGCTCTTTTGAGCTTTTAGAAAAATTACAAAAATACATAAAAATCATGACTATAAACTAGACCAAGAAGTTTTAAAAACAACTAGAATCACTGAAATTGGCCAATAAATGAGCTCAAGAAAATTCTCTCTAGATGGCTCAAATCAGATTGCAATTTTGACTTTTGATCAAAACCGAAAAGTTGACTATGGTGAGATTTGATCTTGAATTGTGAACCTAAAATGGTATATTATGATGAATTAAGACTAATCAAGCTAGTTCTATAAATTTGATGCACAAAACAAGATTTGCACTTGCTAAAACTCCAACAAAGGAGTCGCTAGGATCGATTTGATGATTTTAGACTTTTGGTGACGCTGCACCAAAGTTAAGACTCAAATTAACTCAAATTCACTTAGTAAACATGATCCAATGAACTTAACTATTAAATAGACCTCTATGATGAAAATGCAAAGAAACCAAACACCCTTTTAATATTAACAAAGGAGATTAAAACTACACCAACTCGCTACACTAATTCTTGCAAACACTTACACTAACTCTAATTATGCTAAGTACAACTTATTCAACACATTTCAACTATAGATGGTCTCGATTCACTTAAAGCATAAAATGCAATATTGCAAAAAATAGAAAATGAGAATATAACTCACATGAGTCCAACTGCTTTCAGTGCTAAACCGGACTCCAAATCCTACTCTAACCTACCAAATCTAACCCATGATCATCATCGCAACACCAAGAACCATTCCAATTCCAATATGAGTCTAAGAGTTGACTTTTGTTGACCCCGAACCTAAATTACTTAGACTTTGAATGTGAATGATACAAAGCTTAAAATGAACTTATACAAGCTTGATTGAGATTAAATATAAGCTTCGAAAGTTTAAACATGAGATTTTAAGGTTGAAAATTTCAACAAGAATCGAAATGTGTAGTTTAGCTAAAACTTGTATTGAAAACTCAAAAGCTAAATACAATGATTCATTAACTTGAAAGTGATACACCAACTTGAAATTACACCATTTCTATTTAAACTAAAACAATAATTTAAAATCGACATAAGTAAAATTTATGAAAACTAACTACCACCTCTTCTTCTTTCTCTTGCTTTCTTTTATACTCCAAACTTCTCCACATGTCTCGACTTGATCCCACCACCATTGGATGAGTCAAAATGATCCTTACCATCAATTTTACTTTTGGCGCCAAAAGGTCTTTGGGTAGATTGAGTGAGGTGTTTTTGATATTAATGGATTTGGGTGTTAGTGGAAGAGGAGGACAAGGAGATGGATAGGTGAGGAGGGGGTTGAAATGAGGAGAAACCATGATGTTTTGGAATTCGTGCAAGCTTGGTGGAGGTGAAGGTGAAGAAAGGGTTTTGGGCGCCAAGTGGGTGCCTGTTTGACCATTCGGGATTTGACCAGTAAGGTGTTAATAATAAAGGGGTTCATAATTGTTTAAGTGAGGGGGTCACATGTATTGATAGGGTCAAAATGGTATAAAGGTATTAAATCACAAGGACCTTAGTTGTAATTTTCAAAAATGCAAGGACTATCACGCCATTTCATCAAAGTTGATCCAAGGGTTAAAAGTGACAAGCTTCAAAAGTACAAGGACCAAACTTGACAACTTCCAATTTTCAGGGGCCATTTCGCCAAATTTGAAACTCAAGGACTAAACTTGTAATTTTCTCAAACTTTTGATATTTTTCACCAAAGGACTAAATTTGACAACTTTTGATTTTAAAAGGACCTTTGGTGATTTTATTTTTGAAATTATTTGCTCGTGGACTGCTTTTTGACAACTTTTGAAACTGGGGGACTAAACCGCAATTTTGAAAATTTGATATGTTTTTCATCCGATTTTGATATTTTTGCATTTAAAACACATAAAACACTCGATTTGTGATATTTTGATCATTTTGATGTGTTTCGAGTGTTTTCGATGATTTTGCGCTTATTTTGTACAAAAATGATGAGTATTTAGACACTCATCAATCCCCACATCGAGATATTGCTAGTCCCTAGCAATGATTTGAGAAAACATAATGGATTTTAATCTCTTTACCAAAAGCCATTACTCGAGTAGCCAAATGTTTCAGCTCAAGTAAGAACCATGGTACACCGATAACCATGTGATTTTGAGCAAACCACCGCCTTTCAACGGATTTGATTTGTCTTTACCGTGTCGCACCCTTCGGACTAGCCAACTCTTAGATAAATTATCGTGATTATCTTTGGTGAGTGAATACCAATTATGGATTTTCCATCGCCTTTACCACAAGCCATAAACTTGCGGGGGCTAGCCAACTCTTCACTTTTTAGGATATGGTGAGTTGAGAACCATACAATTTGGGCAAATTGCAAGCCATATAAACGGATTTGATATATCTTTACCAAGAGCCGCTTGCTCTCGGATTAGCCAATCCTTTAGTTTATCAAACATGGCGGATCGATAACCAATCGAGTAAGTGTAAACACTTACTCCAAAAAAAAAATTTTGGCCAAAACGGGGAATTAAGTAGATAATATATGAAATTATGAGAATTCCCCCACACTTAGAAATGAATATTGCCCTCAATATTCAAAGTACCGCTGGTTATGCCGAAACAAAGAACGTGAAAGGGAAATATTACGGCCATTATTTAGAAAGAAGATTTTTTTTTTTTTTTTTTTTTTTTTTGAAACTATATATATATATAACCCTGGGCATCACCCCACACTTAGGTGGTAGAAAGGGTAAGAAGTCGAAATATGGGTGAAAACCCATATGTGCTACTGTTTTTTGATTTCCGAGTCGCTAGCTTGACTCGACCCGAATTCATTGGTTCATGGGAAGCAAAGTGGAAGAAACAATCTCCATCGGACTTTCATTCAAGATGTTTGGACAAACATTTGAAGCACGCGAAAGTTCCACACCGATGAGATATAGATAGAAAGAGATGCCGGCTCACAAATGATAAATGAAAATGCCGGATCAAAGATAGTGTCTTCACCCCAAAGGAGTGAAGAAGAGAGGAAGTCACCGAGTAGGTGAAGAAAGAAGGAAGATCATGATAACAATCATAACTAGATCTTCTTCCTCGGGATTAAGTGCGCTTGCACTTATTTGGATTTTATTGGTTGAGCTCTTTGGGTTGGAAGGCATCTCGGTGGATGGGTGGGAAGATTTGTCATAACTATGCAAATTGAGATTCTCTCCCCGATCATGATTTTGCCATCCACGCAATCATACTCCAAATGGAGATATGATATGAGAAAGTTCACCGCGAACTCCTCATGAAGAGAATCATTCACATGATGTGAATTTGTGAACTCTTGTTCCATTGTGGGCTCATCACTATCCTCAACTGAGTATCAAAGAGTGGATTCTCGAATTAAAGTGAATTCGAGTCGAATTCAAATAGAGGATTGGTGAAAGTAGCTTTGAATGTTTCGAACAAAGTGATCAACATTCTCGATTGACCGTTGGGATAAGAAGTGAGTGAATGATCATTATCAATGAGACTTTCGGTCCTCCCGCATCGACTTCAAATCAAAGAGTGGATTGATGTGAGTGAGTTCACCGGAGAACTCCTCAAGAAGGGATCAAGATCGATTGTGGAAGTGATGCCTCAACGTACTCGATGTCTCCATATGAAGCACAATCTTCACTAAGATCGAGAAAAAGTCTCAAAATGATCTTTTGAACACTCAAGAGGAAAGGGATATCACACGATGATCGAAATTCCCGTGACTCTCGGGATTGGGATAAGGTCCTCAACACTAGACGATTCCATTTCGGAATAGTGCTAAGCTCATCCCCATGTTTAGAGAGTGAGGGAATATCGGTGTGATAACAATGATCGAGGAGATTAGATGGACTAGCATACATATGTTTTATACTTTCCATTTGTTCTTCTCGCTAGTAATTCCATCATAGTCTTTTCTCCCCGATTCTTCATGGAAGGAGTTTCAACCGATGAACTTGATGAACCGTTATAAAATTGTAGGATATCAAGGATATCTTCATCATCATCGCCATCGTGAATGAAACGGAATCGAGAGCTAGATTTGGCGGCTTTTTCTTTTGCAATTGATTCCCAATGCATTTTTCAAACGCAACTGGGAATCTAATTTAGCGACCGCTCTTCGCTAACAAGACTTCCATTGATTTTTCATTTGGATTATCATGGAGTGTTTAGATTCCTTCAAATCTTTCACTAAATCCAAAAGATCAAGGAGAAGATTTTGAGGAAGTGAATCAGCCGGTATCAGAGGTTGGTCATGATATGAAGAGCCGTAATCGTTACAAGGAAATGGGTTCCCTGCTTGACAATCCGAGCTAGAGTGAGGACCTCCACAATACTCACAACAAGAAACTGGCGTGGCCGCGAGTGGTATGTGTTGTAGTCATAATTGTTATCGTGAACCCGCTCATAGACAAGCGTGTTTCACGATTGACAATCGAATCGGAATGAGAACCACCACAAGACTCACAACAAGAAATCGCCGAGTCTCACAAAGTGGTAGCCGATGGAATAAATCACCGTGTTATGGTAGGAATAGGATCCCGTTATGATGCACCCGCTTCCGAATCCACCATGCTACAACCGGGGCAATTGCCACCATTATAAGGACTACCACACCATTGACAACCAAGAGGGTGAGGATAAGACATAGAAAGAATCAAAGGTTAACAGAGGGTAAGAAATGAAGAATCAAAAGGTAAGAGGGTAAAGAGGAATATTTTGATATTTTGAAAACATTTTGATAAAAACAAAGAATGAAAATATTTTTATGCTTTTAACACTTTAGGAAAAGTGTTAATGAACTTTTGGATTATTTGAAAACTTTACAAAAACTTTTTACAAAAGATGGGGTATGTGCAAGAATGGGTCCGAAAAGGCTAAACACACGCTAAAGCTCTCCAAGCATGGCGCGCTTAAAATTTTGATTTGCAAGAAACCGTCAAGTCAAACAGACTTAAAACAGTTCGATACACAAATACAATGAAGATCGAGAATACAGTGAATTCCGGTCGTTATGTCCCACGGAGACTCAATGGTGTGCAAACACCGATTCAGACGATAGAATGATCACTAATGATAGCGATCGAAAGGATTAGATAGAATAATTACACTCATGAAAAGGTTATAAAATAAAGCGACTTAAATGCAAATTAAGAAAATTAAAAGATAAAAGATATTAAATAAACGCTATCACTATATTTAAAGTGATGAACGTTTAAAACTTAAAACTAAAAACTTACGTTTAAATTAAAATTACGTAAACGTACAAAATAAAACGTGAAATTTACACAATATTAAGCCTAAAAATATGAAAAATACATTTTTACAAACCTAATGATATAAGAAAATTTATAGAAAAAGAAAATTATTTTTACAACTATTTAATTAATTATTATTAATTAAAAACTATTTTAAACTATTTAATAATACTCTAAAATAAAAGAAAATATGAAATAAGACTAGAAAAATAAAATTAAGACTTAGAAAAATCTAAAATATGATAAAACTAATTTTAAAACTGAAAATATATTTTTAGACTTTTATGTATTTATTATTAATTTAAAACTATTTAAAACTAATTAAAATGCTAGAAAATACAAATTTAACTAAGAAAATTCTAGAAAAATACTTTTTGTCTTTTATATTTATCTAAACTTAAGAAAATTGAAAAATTATTTTTTGATACTTTTCTTAATTATTTGTATTAAATGCTATTTAAAAATACTTAAAACTAATTAAAATCAAGAAAATACTAAACAAGCTAGGAAAAATCTGAAAATTTCAGGAAAACTTTAAAATAATATTAGGAATATGAGAAAATGGAAAACAGGAGCTTGTGTGGAGGATTTGAAATCGATGAGCAAGAGCTTATTGAAATAAGCACTCTAGATTAAGCAAATGGACTTCAAAAGCTACCAACTCGAATACAAAGGCTAAAATAAGCTAAAAGAACCAATATGCAACAAGTTACAACAAGCTACAACCACAGGATTACAAGATGCAATGATTTGATGATTTGAGCTATAAGCTAAAAACAAGAAAGGGGTCTACTTTGAGCTAGAAATAAGCAATCAATAAGCTAGAAACTAGGAAGCAATTATTGGAACCTAAAGACAACCTGGCTAAGAACATTTAAACCAAAATTCAGACCTAGGGAGCTCAACTGAGCCCTGCAAGGTCTTGTAAACTCATCGACAAACCTCAAGATAACAACGAGTTCTCACATGTGGATTTAGCTCCATAATCACAAGCTCTTTTGAGCTTTTAGAAAAAATTACAAAATACATAAAAATCATGACTAAGAAACTAGACCAAGAGAGTTTTAAAACAACAAGAATCACTGAAATTGACCAATAAATGAGCTCAAGAAAATTCTCCTAGATGGCTCAAATCAAATTTTCAACATTTTGACTTTTGATCAAAACATGAAAAGTTGACTATGGTGAGATTTGATCTTGATTTGTGAACTGAAAATGATATATTATGATGAATTAAGACTAAATCAAGCTAGTTCTATAAATTTGATGCACAAAACAAGATTTGGACTTGCTAAAATCCAACAACAGTGAGTCGCTAAGGACAGATTTGATGATTTTAGACTTTTGGTGATGTTGCACCAAAGTTAAGACTAAATTAACTCAAATTCACTTAGTAAACATGATCCAATGAACTTAACTATTAAATAGACCTCCGGGACGTAAAATGCAACAAAACCAAACACCCTTTTAATATTAACATTATGAGATTAAATGACTTACAAACTCGCTACACTAATTCTTGCAAACACTTACACTAACTCTAATTATGCTAAGTACAACTTATTCAACAGGTTTCAACTATAGATGGTCTCAGATTCACTTAAAGCATAAAATGCAATATTGCAAAAAAAATAGAAAATGAGAATATAACTCACATGAGTCCAACTGTTTTGCAGGCTAAACCAGACTCCAAATCCTACTCTAACCTACCAAATCTAACCCATGATCATCACTGCAACACCAGTAACCATTCCAATTCCAATATGAGTCTAAGAGTTGACTTTTGTTGACCCTGAACCTAAATTACTTAGACTTTGAATGTGAGCTGATACAAAGCTTAAAATGAACTTATACAAGCTTGATTGAGATTAAATATAAGCTTCTGAAAGTTTAAACATGAGATTTTAAGGTTGAAAATTTCAACAGTAACTGAAATGTAGAGTTTAGCTAAAAACTTGTATTGAAAACTCAAAAGCTAAATACAATGATTCATTAACTTGAAAGTGATACACTGAACTTGAAATTACACCATTTCTATTTAAACTAAAACAATAATTTAAAAATCGACATAAGTAAAATTTATGAAAAACTAACTACCACCCTCTTCTTCTTTCTCTTGCTTTCTTTTATACTCCAAACTTCTCTCCACATGTCTCTGACTTGATCCCACCACCATTGGATGAGTCAAAATGATCCCAGCCATCAATTTTACTTTTGGCCAAAAGGTCTTGGGTAGATTTGAGGTGGATATTAATGGGATTTGGGTGTTAGTGGAAGAGGAGGGACAAGGGAGATGGATAGGTGAGTTGAGGGGTTGAAAATGAGGAGAAACCATGACCGGTTTTGGAATTGAGGCAAGCTTCAGGAGGTGATAAGGGAAAGGGTTTTGGGCGCCGTGGGTGCTGTTTGACCATTGGGATTTGACCAAGTTGACAGGTGTTAATAATAAAGGGGTTCATAATTGTTTAAGTGGCGGGGTCACATGTATTGATAGGGTCAAAATGGGTATAAAGGGTATTAAATCACAAGGACCTTAGTTGTAATTTCGAAAATGCAAGGACTCATCACGCCATTTCATCAAAGTTGATCCAAGGACTAAAAGTGACAAGCTTCAAAAGTACAGGGACCAAACTTGACAACTTCCAATTTCAGGGGCCATTTCGCCAAATTTGAAACTCTGAGGACTAAACTTGTAATTTTCTCAAACTTTTGATATTTTTCACCAAAGGACTAAATTTGACAACTTTTGATTTTAAAAGGACCTTTGGTGATTTTATTTTGAAATTATGCGTCAGGGACTGCTTTTGACAACTTTTGAAACTTGGGGACTAAAACGCAATTTTGCAAATTTGATATGTTTTCATCCGATTTTGATATTTTGCATTTAAAACACATAAAACACTGATTTGTGATATTTTGATCATTTTGATGTGTTTCGAGTGTTTCGGATGATTTTGCAGCTTTATTTTGTACAAAATGATGAGTATTTAGACACTCATCGAATCCAAGAATTGGCTAGCCCACAAGTATATGGCTTGTGGTAAAGGCAACCGAATCCATATTTGGTTATCAATTCACCAATTCTAAGAATTGACTAGTCCCGAGCAAACGGCTACGGTAAAGACACATCAAATCCGCTTATATAGTTGCCGATTTGCTCATAAATCGATGGTTATCAATGTACCATAGTTTTCGGACTTAAACATTTGGCTACTCCAGTAGTGATGGCTATTGGTAAAGAGACATCAAATCCATTATTTTCGATGATTCACCTCTCGTGAGTTAACACACCGGATGTGATGAGAATAGTATGCAACTAATGAGTCTTGATGTACACTATGTCATTTGTTGCCGCAAAGACCGGCGTTTCAAAGTTTGGTCATCATAGAGATGAGATTATTTTTGGTTCTTTGCCACCGATGTGTGAGAACAATCCTCTAGTACCGCAGCCTCTAAGATATTTCAGGTCGAAACCGAACTTAACCAAGTCAAATTCGGCTTAGGGAGGATTGTTGGGAATTATGCAAGTAGGATTTCTTGTCAATACTAAAGGATTCTGCTTGAAGTAGAAGCGTAATCTGACTAAGAGATTCTCATTGAAGTATAAAAGCCGTGCCGTGTTTCTTGAAGAAGTGGAAGTCGACTAGGATTTGCATGCGCTTTATTATTTAAATGCTAACCCATCATTATTCTTGTAACGCCTGAGGTTAGCATGGGTATTATTGTACCGCTCAATATTGTTTAGTGTTTTAGTCATTAAATGCATGCTTGCATGTTTAGTCGATTGGGTAGTAATAGTTTAGGGTTCCTTGTCTATAAAAGGAACCTCATAGTTTGTAATAGATAACTCATTCAAACATAGAGTTTCGCTAATAAAATATCCATAGAGGATCTAAGTGTTGTTAGTCATAACAACTTGTATTTACATTCCGCTATAGAATACGAGTTGTAGAGATTTTCTATTAGTTTGCTAATGATTACATAGGCAACACTAACGATCCACGAGTGCTCAAGATCCGCAAGGTTTGTCTCGTGTTCAACGACTTCGAGCATAACAACTTGGAACCCGGACATAACCGTCTAAACTTCCCCAAACCCCATCATCACCGAACCAAGCTTACAACTTACTCAAACAAAGGGAACAAATATTTGCTCCTCTGCTTAGTGATGATATTGATCAACGTGCTCCGGATGTATCAAGTGTTTCCGCTTCAACTTGATAATAATCCTATACATGATACACCAAACAACAACAATCTGAAGAAGCACCTCCAATTGACTCTACAACAACAAATTTAACAAACCGCATCCAATGACGCCAAACCACCGATGATATTCTCAACCAAGAAGTACCACAACTGTAGATTTTGATCCAAATGCGTTTCTTCAATCCTTTTGCAAATGAAACGCCACTCGATGTTGCGTAATCATCAACAAGCCATTTGAATCCTCCACCGCACAATGTATATCAACATCAATCCTCCACACATCGTTGGACTAAAGACCATCCTCTTGCGAACATCATTGGAAACCTAAATCAACCAACAGAACTAGACAACGCCTTCAGACCGACGGTGAACATTGCATTTATGCACTTACCGCTTGTCAATCCGAACCCAAAACATTAAAGAAGCAATGACTTACGACAACCGGATTGAATCCATGCAAGAAGAACTTAATCGCTTTAAACGCTTGAAGTATGGGAATGGTTGAAAACCAACATAGGTCTATGTTATTGGTCCGAAATGGATTTGGAAAAAAGTTGGATGTCGAAGTTACGGTTATCGAAATAAGTCACGCCGGTGGCTAAGAGTTATAGACAAGAAGAAGGATCGACTACGAGGAATCATTCGCACCGCTTTCTAGACTTGAGGTCGATTTGGATTTTTCCGCATTTCGGCTCACATAAACATCACGGTCTTCGATGGATGTCAAAACCGCTCGAATGGTAAACCAAGGAAACGGTCTATGTTAGTCGCCGTAGGATTTGTTGATCCGTAGTTCCCTAATTACGCCTACAAACCGAATAAGGCTCTCACGGTCTCAAACAAGCCCCCGGGCGTGGTATGATAAGTTATCATCCTTTCTTATTGCCAATAATTTCACTAAAGGATCGGTCGACCTAACACTTTTCATACAATATCACGGGCACACATTTTAATCGCTCAAATTTATGTAGATGACATCATTTTGTAACACCCCATTTCGTGATACGCAGCCGAATTCAAACCGGGTGTTACTTCATGGCACAACAAATATAATAATAGAAAACGATCTCTAAAGGAGTCGTTTAAAAGGATTTATCATTCGATTTATATAAATATCGAGTTTACAAAATGAGGTCCCAATTGGTTTCATTGTTTACAAAATATATTAAATAGGTTTTGAATTATAATAAAATTTATAGCCTTCTTGAGTATCCATGCTCCTCCGTGCGACCTCGTACATTATGGACCCGAAATACATGCTTAAACTCATCAACACAAAGGTTGAGTGAAATTCATAGAGTTTAGGAAATCAGTTGAACACATAATGTTTGTAGTGTGAGCTATAGACTCACACCAATGGTTTGAAACCAAAATAGTTATTATTAGACTAAGCATCATGCAATCAAGGCGTTAACGTGTTCCAAAATTAATTGGAGAAAATGCTCAGATGCGTGCCTATCTGGTAAAATTGCCATTTTTACCAATGTTACTCAAATATAGTGCGTTTGTTTGCCTTTAATGGGGCCAACACAAACGGGATTCGTCAATCCCAATAGATCTATTCACAATATTCGCGCCCACTCTCACATAGTGATTAATGATTCATGATTAAGGGACTTAAGTTTGGCAAATGCGGAAACTTAGTGCTAATAACAATCAGATAAGTATAATGTTTGAAAGCAATGTGTTCGGTTTAAAATAAAGCATGTATCTCCCCCAAGGGTTTATAAAACAATTAAGTAATAGAAAGTGGGGCTATGAACTCACCTTAATAAATGATATCAAATGTATAATGAGAATGATGGATATGCCGTGAGAACTTCTACGAGCAACCTAGAATAGGATGTCATGCGACTTAGGTTTGGAATAATGTTTAGGAAAACATAAACCATCCTATATAACGCCTCTATGTTGATCATGATGTAGTACATGGTATTTGTGTATGTCATTTATAGAAATGGTCTAGTGTGTGAAAACATGTTTAGTTTATATATATCGTACTACCGTTCGGGCCATCATAATTCGAGGTCATGTAGTAAACGCTCGAGAGCTAGGACACTTTAAATCGTAAATCAAAGAACACGTCGACACGTTTTACTCAAATGAAACCCTCACATGAAGCTCCCTAGTTTTGTAGCACTTAGTAGATAAAACATAATTTTTATTTATATATCATAAGTGTCATATGGTTTGTAAACACAAGTTACAAGGTTGTTTGGTTTTGATTAGGAATCATAATGGTTATTACAAATATCATCATAATTTATATCACAAGTGTTTAAAGAAAAACTTACAAGTTTCTAAATTGTAAAGTTGGTCATTACAAATATCGTCATAATATATATCACAAGTGTTTAAAGAAAAGCTTACAAGTTTCTAAATTGTAAAGTTGGTTATTACAAGTTCTCGTCGTTTCATATATATGATTACCTTAGTTAACGATCTTGGTAAACAAGCCTTGAGGCTTTAGCCATGGCCTTGCTGTGACTTTGGTCTTGACTACCATGGTCTTGAGACTCAACTTTGGTCTTAGCCGTAGCCGTGGTCTTGGTTTATGGCCATTAGGCCTCTTGGTTTGCTTTAGTTGTGACAAAAGTATAGTTATGAGACTATATTTACTATAGCTTGCTTTTTGAAAGATTTATGGCTGCTTAAGCGCTTTCAAGGTCCGAGCTTCTTATTTATTGAAGGAAAACGTCGTTCGGACAACTTTCGTGTTTTAAATTTTTATGATTCGGACCAAGTATGACTTTCAAAATGGCGTAACCCTTACAGCTTCAAAATGGCGCTTTGGCGCTTTGGTTTCGCTTAACTTCTTTTGCCTATAACTTTTGACTCGTTTGTCCGCTTCGGTGGTTCAAGTTGCTATGTTTACCTTTTATCTTGTCTACCATATTATGTAAGTTATAAAGTCCTTATGTTATTGTTTTTAATGGTCTCATACGTGTATAATATGACTAGTTTACTAGTTTGTTACTTTTATGACAATATATGAATTAAAACAAGTGATTGAGTATATGTACATCATGAATCAACATAGTAACTATATATATGGCATGAAATAGTTAAAATTATGAATAATAAAGATGAGATGATGGTGGTGATAAGTTGCTTACAACTTTTGGCTTTCAATAAGAAATATTGGGTCAATATTGTTTAGTGTTTTAGTCATTAAATGCATGCTTGCATGTTTAGTCGATTAAGTAGTAATAGTTTAGGGTTCCTTGTCTATAAAAGGAACCTCATAGTTTGTAATAGATAACTCATTCAAACATAGAGTTTCGCTTAATAAAATATCCATAGAGGATCTAAGTGTTGTTAGTCATAACAACTTGTATTTACATTCCGCTATAGAATACGAGTTGTAGAGATTTTCTATTAGTTTGCTAATGATTACATAGGCAACACTAACGATCCACGAGTGCTCAAGATCTGTCAAGGTTTGTCTGTGTTCAACAGCTTCTGAGCATAACAACTTGGAACCTGGACATAACCGTCTAAACTTCCCCAAACCCCATCATCAGCTGAACCAAGCTTACAACTTACTCGTCAACAAAGGGAACAACTATTTGCTCCTCTGTTTAGTGATGATATTGATCAACGTGCTCCAGATGTATCAAGTGTTTCCGCTTCTCAACTTGATAATAATCCTATACATGATACACCAAACAACAACAATCATTGAAGAAGCACCCAATTGACTCTACAACAACAAATTTAACAAACCGCATCCAATGACGCCAAACCACCGATGATATTCTCAACCAAGAAGTACCACAACCTGTAGATTTTGATCCAAATCGTTCTTCAATCCTTTTGCAAATGAAACGCCACTCGATGTTGCGAATCATCAACAAGCCATTTGAATCCTCCACCCGCACAATGTATATCAACATCAATCCTCCACACATCGTTGGACTAAAGACCATCCTCTTGCGAACATCATTGGAAACCTAAATCAACCATCGTAATTAGACAACGCCAGATGACGGTGAACATTGCATTTATGCACTTACCGCTTGTCAATCCGAACCCAAAAACATTAAAGAAGCAATGACTTACGACAACCGGATTGAATCCATGCAAGAAGAACTTAATCGGTTTAAACGTCTTGAAGTATGGGAAATGGTTGAAAAACCAACATAGGTCTATGTTATTGGTCCGAAATGGATTTGGAAAAAAGTTGGATGTCAAAGTTACGGTTATCGAAATAAGTCACGTCGGTGGCTAAGAGTTATGACAAGAAGAGGGATCGACTACGAGGAATCATTCGCACCGCTTTCTAGACTTGAGGTCATGACGGATTTTTCCGGCATTTGCGGCTCACATAAACATCACGGTCTTTCGGATGGATGTCAAAACCGCTTTTACGAATGGTAAACCAAGGAAGCGGTCTATGTTAGTCACCCGAAGGATTTGTTGATCCGAGTTCCCTAATTACGTCTACAAACTGAATAAGGCTCTCTACGGTCTCAAACAAGCCCCTCGGGCGTGGTATGATAAGTTATCATCCTTTCTTATTGCCAATAATTTCACTAAAGGATCGGTCGACCTAACACTTTTCATACAATATCACGGGGCACACATTTTAATCGTTCAAATTTATGTAGATGACATCATTTTTGTAACACCCCCAATTTCGTGATACGCAATGAATTCAAACCGGTGTTACTTCATGGCACAACAAATATAATAATAGAAAACGATCTCTAAAGGAGTCGTTTAAAAGGATTTATCATTCGATTTATATAAATATCGAGTTTACAAAATGAGGTCCCAATTGGTTTCATTGTTTACAAAATATATTAAATAGGTTTTCGAATTATAATAAAATTTATAGCCTTCTTGAGTATCCATGCTCCTCCGTGCGCCACCCAACATTATGGACCAAATACATGCTTAAAATCACAACACAAAGGTTGAGTGAAATTCATAGAGTTTAGGAAATCGTTGAACACATAATGTTTGTAGTGTGAGCTATAGACTCACACCAATGGTTTGAAACCAAAATAGTTATTATTAGACTAAGCATCATGCAATCAAGGCGTTAACGTGTTCCAAAATTAATTGGAGAAAATGTCAGATGCGTGCTCTATCCGTAAAATTGCCATTTTTACCAATGTTACTCAAATATAGTGCGTTTGTTTGCCTTTAATGGGGCCAACACAAACGGGATTCGTCAATCCCAATAGATCTATTCACAATATTCGCGCCCACTCTCACATAGTGATTAATGATTCATGATTAAGGGACTTAAGTTTGGCAAATGCGGAAACTTAGTGCTAATAACAATCAGATAAGTATAATGTTTGAAAGCAATGTGTTCGGTTTAAAATAAAGCATGTATCTCCCCAAGGGTTTATAAAACAATTAAGTAATAGAAAGTGGGCTATGAACTCACCTTAATAAATGATATCAAATGTATAATGAGAATGATGGATATGCCGTGAGAACTTCTACGAGCAACCTAGAATAGGATGTTGCGACTTAGGTTTGGAATAATGTTTAGGAAAACATAAACCATCCTATATACGCCTCTATGTTGATCATGATGTAGTACATGGTATTTGTGTATGTCATTTATAGAAATGGTCTAGCTGTGAAAACATGTTTAGTTTATATATATCGACTACCGCTCGGGCCATCATAATTCGAGGTCATGTAGTAAACGCTCGAGAGCTAGGACACTTTAAATCGTAAACCAAAGAACACGTCGACACGCTTTACTCAAATGAAACCCTCACATGAAGCTCCCTAGTTTTGTAGCACTTAGTAGATAAAACATAATTTTTATTTATATATCATAAGTGTCATATGGTTTGTAAACACAAGTTACAAGGTTGTTTGGTTTTGATTAGGAATCATAATGGTTATTACAAATATCATCATAATTTATATCACAAGTGTTTAAAGAAAAACTTACAAGTTTCTAAATTGTAAAGTTGGTCATTACAAATATCGTCATAATATATATCACAAGTGTTTAAAGAAAAGCTTACAAGTTTCTAAATTGTAAAGTTGGTTATTACAAGTTCTCGTCGTTTCATATATATGATTACCTTAGTTAACGATCTTGGGTAAACAAGCCTTGAGGCTTTAGCCATGGCCTTGCCGTGACTTTGGTCTTGACTACCATGGTCTTGAGACTCAACTTTGGTCTTAGCCGTAGCCGTGGTCTTGGTTTATGGCCATTAGGCCTCTTGGTTTGCTTTAGTTGTGACAAAAGTATAGTTATGAGACTATATTTACGGTTTCTTTTTGAAAGATTTATGGCTGCTTAAGCGTTTTCAAGGTCCGAGCTTCTTATTTATTGAAGGAAAACGCCGTTCGGACAACTTTCGTGTTTTAAATTTTTATGATTCGGACCGTAGTATGACTTTCAAAATGGCGTAACCCTTAACAGCTTCAAAATGGCGCTTTGGCGCTTTGGTTTCGCTTAACTTCTTTTGCTATAACTTTTGACTCGCTTTGTCCGCTTCGGTGGTTCAAGTTGCTATGTTTACCTTTTATCTTGTCTACCATATTATGTAAGTTATAAAGTCCTTATGTTATTGTTTTAATGGTCTCATACGTGTATAATATGACTAGTTTACTAGTTTGTTACTTTTATGACAATATATGAATTAAAACAAGTGATTGAGTATATGTACATCATGAATCAACATAGTAACTATATATATGGCATGAAATAGTTAAAATTATGAATAATAAAGATGAGATGATGGTGGTGATAAGTTGCTTACAACTTTTGGCTTTCAATAAGAAAGGAGTAACTAGTAAGGATCTGACATTGATTGATCGCTAAGACTTTGGATTGAGCTAGCTTTCCACACCTTGGCACCCTTGCAAACATGAAGAGTTGGTGATGAAGTTCTAAGTGACTTGAGTGGATCTAAACTCAAGAAGATCACTTAAACTTGCTAGAGATTTGATGTAGTAGCTTGATCTTTGAACTTCCTTGCATAAACTTGGAGTTTAAGAACAAATTATGGAAGATATGAGGGTTTGATGATATGAACGACCCATTTCAGTTTATGAGGGTGTTTAGGATGTATTTCACTTGCTATTTATAGGAGGGTAAGTTTGGTTAACCATATATTGGGTTAAATATTAACCATGGTTAGGTTTAGGACACTTGTAATGATCTTAATGAACCAAGGTTAGATGATGCCACCAATATGATGACTCCCCTAAGTTCTGTCATGGAAGAGATAAGATGACTTATGTGGTTAGTTTTGATCTTATCTTGGTTACGGAGTGAGTTTTGGTTCCGTTAATCGCTAACCAAGCCATAAAACGTAAAACCGGTATCGTAAAAATACGAATTTGTAGGAATGATGAAACTCATCATTATACTCCATATAAAAATATAAAATGGGTGATAAGTCTTATTGGGTGCAAAACGCTTAAAGTCGAAATACGGGTAAAAAACGCGAATTGCAGCTTATCGAAAAGAACGAAATTTCGTGGAAATGACCGTGAATTTATTTAGAGTAGACTAAAATTAGTCTAAAAGTGATATGAGATGTCAAAATGTGGTTTTCACATACGCGGGATAACTTTACGCTTATTCGTGAAGTTTAAAAGTTACGCGATTTAAGCGTAAATGTAGAACGACAAGGTTAATTCCTTTATGGTCAAAGGAGGAGGAAATATGTTTGACTTTTCCAAAATGTAAAAGTGTCAAAACATATTAGAAACACAAAGGGTGAATCGTTAAGTCCGGATGTAAGTAGAATTGTTTAAAACATAAGTTTAGTTTTGTTCAATAATGGGCTTATTTGGTAATATTAAAATAATAATTTTAAAAATCTCAAATTAATCATGAAGGATCTAAAATTTATCCGATGCGAGGAAAATTATCGTGGTTGATTTTCGTTAAGCGCGTGATGTTTAAACGGTGGACCGCCTAAAACGAAACTTTAAAACGATGTTTACTTAATAATTTTTATAAAATGATCTAACGATGGTCGAACTCTCGTGTTATTACTAAAATAATTTATCTTACGAGAATGTGGATTAAAAATTTTACGAGATGAATAGTGAATTTGAATAGTAAAAGTGAATAGTAAATTCTAAAATAAAAAGTAACCTAAAATGCGGTGGTTACAGCCTCACCCCTTTAATGGGAATTCATCCCTAATTCTGTGGTGTTACCCGATGTTGAATTGTCTAGGAAATGGATGTATGCTCAATTCTAATCTTTGTGTTCTCAAGTTTTTGGTCATAGAATGTATTATATACCATGTGGCTTAAGTTGATAACCTAAAGGGTTTTGTTAAAATCTTATAGAGTCCAATATACCTAAAGTTTGGCTTTTCCCGATTCTCAAAACGAATCATGTCTTATTATATCGAGGCTATCAATAAAACCTTAATTTATAACATGGAGTTTTTGGTGATAGCGTGTGGCATGGAGCCTAATTTGTATTTGTATAGTTTCCTTAGTTGTTTCGTGGGTGATCTCTAAACACCTTAGTCCAAAGACATGGTTAACTAACACATTCGCCTATAGAGTGCCTCAAAATGGAATAGTTTTGTTGTTGTTAGGGTAACTATTGTTAATCAAAGGTGTAAGATATTGGTGATGTGAAATGGTTTGTAATGACGTGATAACCGTCGTTGTAAGGAAAGTCTTGCTAGTGGCAAGTGGTTTATCCAAACCATTTCCAAAGTTGATCATGTCTTAGGTGGTTTCGGATGAAAGATATATCGTATAGTTTTTATGTCTACTAGTGTTTGAAAGAAACGTGATATCGTGAAGTTTTACATATCGAATTTCAATGGGGTTCGTAAAATGATGTGATATGTTGACGATTTGAAGAGTGTAGTATATGTTTACCATTATTCTTAGGTAGAGATGTCAAGTTTGTTTTAAAATCAAAAGTGAATGACGGAATGATATCCTTGAAACCTAATCGTGCTAGTACTTCTAAGAAATGACGAAAGATTTGATGACTATCCCAAGATAGTAGTTCGGATTATCTCATGTATGAAAATTTCAAGAATGAAATTTGGTAGTATAAATAAGATGTTAAGATCTCATTGAGTGGTAAGACACTATCGTGTCTCTAGATCTTTTAATGAATTCTCGTGGTTTATCGAGTTTAAGTAGGAAATTAACCTCGAATATAACCCTTGTATAAATGTTCGAGTGTTTGAAAAATTTAAGTCGAACATAGTTAATCGCACCATGTTCCACTATCCCAAGGTTAAATATAGGTGATTAGGCTATATTTAGCCGAGGTTCGATAAATTTTCCAAATACCTAAATTAGGTATACTTGTGATATGTTCATAGCTTTTGAGAAATTGTCCACTAAGCAAAGGCGATATCAAACCATTCAGTTGCAAGTCCTGGCCATAAAAGACTTGTAACCTATGTTTTCACATTCCATTGCATAGAAGATAGTATGGGTAGATACGTGTGGAAAGGAAATTTTAAGTAATTCTAAAATAGGCCATACTTGGCTAGAATTACGGACCTTTAACAATGAAGGTTTCAGAAGAGAATTTTGATGAATGTAGAGAAAGTTGTTGAACTTCAGCTTTTGTAGATGATGAGTCAGTTTATCTTTTAGAAATCCCATTTCTTGTATTTCCATTAGGGAAATTGATAAATTGTGACGGGTTTCATGCAAAACAATATCATATATTGTTTATAAGATAATCTTTAGAGACTTTGTATAACTTACAATGTCTCGTGAAGTAAATTAGACCATTGTGTAACTCACAATGTCTTGTGAATAAATGAGGCCACCGTAGGATTTACAATGTCCGAGAATGTAATAGAGACCACCGAGGATTTACAAGTGTCTAAGAATGTAATAGAGACCACCGAGGATTTACATGTTGTCGAGAATGTAATAGAGACCACCGTAGGATTTACAAGGTCTAAGAATGTATTAGGGACCACCGAGGGATTTACAAAGGTCCGAGAGTGTAATAGAGACCACCGTATCTCACAAAGTCTTGAAAATGAATGAGACCATTGTATCTCACAATGTCTCGAAGTAGGAAAGACCATTGTAGTCGGCTACAATGTCTTGGAGGAAGTTTCAGAATCCTAAAATGCATGAGTAGATGCATGATTGGAAGATCGGGAAAATATGATTGTGTCGTAATGCCTTAGAATAGGCTTACGCAGATATGTTGAGTACTTTGTTTATGATTGAAATTATGGCAAGTGTATATATCAATATACTAGTATGTTTGTATAGCTTAAAATGCCAAAAAGTCACATAATCGTCTGAGGATGGAAGGCACGAGAACGGAAGGCTATAAAATGTTTTTGTTTGTAAAAGTAGTTATAGTTTAAGTCTCAATTAGACCCGCTTTCTACAATCGTGGCTCGATACCAATCAGAACACCCCAATTTCGTGATACGCAATGAATTCAAACCGGGTGTTACTTCATGGCACAACAAATATAATAATAGAAAACGATCTCTAAAGGAGTCGTTTAAAAGGATTTATCATTCGATTTATATAAATATCGAGTTTACAAAATGAGGTCCCAATTGGTTTCATTGTTTACAAAATATATTAAATAGGTTTTCAATGATAATAAAATTTATAGCCTTCTTGAGTATCCATTCTCCTCCGTGCCGACCTCGTACATTATGGACCCAAATACATGCTTAAAATCACAACACAAAGGTTGAGTGAAATTCATAGAGTTTAGGAAATCGCTTGAACACATAATGTTTGTAGTGTGAGCTATAGACTCACACCAATGGTTTGAAAACCAAAACAGTTATTATTAGACTAAGCATCATGCAATCAAGGCGTTAACGTGTTCCAAAATTAATTGGAGAAAATGTCAGATGCGTGCCTATCCGTAAAATTGCCATTTTTACCAATGTTACTCAAATATAGTGCGTTTGTTTGCCTTTAATGGGGCTAACACAAACGGGATTCGCAATCCCAATAGATCTATTCACAATATTCGCGCCCACCTCACATAGTGATTAATGATTCATGATTAAGGGACTTAAGTTTGGCAAATGCGGAAACTTAGTGCTAATAACAATCGATAAGTATAATGTTCAAAGCAATGTGTTCGGTTTAAAATAAAGCATGTATCTCCCCAGGGTTTATAAAACAATTAAGTAATAGAAAGTGGGGCTATGAACTCACCTTAATAAATGATATCAAATGTATAATGAGAATGATGGATATGCCGTGAGAACTTCTACGAGCAACCTAGAATAGGATGTCATGACTTAGGTTTGGAATAATGTTTAGGAAAACATAAACCATCCTATATACGCCTCTATGTTGATCATGATGTAGTACATGGTATTTGTGTATGTCATTTATAGAAATGGTCTAGCTGTGAAAACATGTTTAGTTTATATATATCGTACTACCGCTCGGGCCATCATAATTCGGAGGTCATGTAGTAAACGCTCGAGAGCTAGGACACTTTAAATCGTGAACCAAAGAACTCGTCGACACGCTTTACTCAAATGAAACCCTCACATGAAGCTCCCTAGTTTTGTAGCACTTAGTAGATAAAACATAATTTTTATTTATATATCATAAGTGTCATATGGTTTGTAAACACAAGTTACAAGGTTGTTTGGTTTTGATTAGGAATCATAATGGTTATTACAAATATCATCATAATTTATATCACAAGTGTTTAAAGAAAAGTTACAAGTTTCTAAATTGTAAAGTTGGTTATTACAAATATCGCCATAATTTATATCACAAGTGTTTAAAGAAAAGCTTACAAGTTTCTAAATTGTAAAGTTGGTTATTACAAGTTCTCGCCGCTTTCATATATGATTACCTTAGTTAACGATCTTGGGTAAACAAGCCTTGAGGCTTTAGCCATGGCCTTGCCGTGACTTTGGTCTTGACTACCATGGTCTTGAGACTCAACTTTGGTCTTAGCCGTAGCCGTGGTCTTGGTTTATGGCCATTAGGCCTCTTGGTTTGCTTTAGTTGTGACAAAAGTATAGTTATGAGACTATATTTACGGCAGCTTCTGTTTTGAAAGATTTATGGCCTGTTTAAGCGCTTTCAAGGTCCGAGCTTCTTTGTTATTGAAGGAAAACGTCGTTCGGACAACTTTCGTGTTTTAACTTTTATGATTCGGACCAGAAGTATGACTTTCAAAATGGCAGAACCCTTAACAGTTTCAAAATGGCGCTTTATGCTTTGGTTTCGCTTAACTTCTTTTGCCTATAACTTTTGACTCGCTTGTCCGCTTCGGTGGTTCAAGTTGCTATGTTTACCTTTTTATCTTGTCTACCATATTATGTAAGTTATAAAGTCCTTATGTTATTGTTTTAATGGTCTCATACGTGTATAATATGACTAGTTTACTAGTTTGTTACTTTTATGACAATATATGAATTAAAACAAGTGATTAAGTATATGTACATCATGAATCAACATAGTAACTATATATATGGCATGAAATAGTTAAAATTATGAATAATAAAGATGAGATGATGGTGGTGATAAGTTGCTTACAACTTTGGCTTTCAATAAGAAAGGAGTAACTAGTAAGGATCGGACATTGATTGATCGCTTAAGACTTTGGATTGAGCTAGCTTTCCACACCTTGGCACCCTTGCAAACATGAAGAGTTGGTGATGAAGTTCTAAGTGACTTGAGTGGATCTAAACTCAAGAAGATCACTTAAACTTGCTAGAGATTTGATGTAGTAGCTTGATCTTTGGAACTTCCTTGCATAAACTTGGAGTTTAAGAACAAATTATGGAAGATATGAGGGTTTGATGATATGAACGACCCATTTCAGTTTATGAGGGTGTTTAGGATGTATTTCACTTGCTATTTATAGGAGGGTAAGTTTGGTTAACCATATATTGGGTTAAATATTAACCATGGTTAGGTTTAGGACACTTGTAATGATCTTAATGAACCAAGGTTAGGATGATGCCACCAATATGATGACTTCCCTAAGTTCTGTCATGAAAGAGATAAGATGACTTATGTGGTTAGTTTTGATCTTATCTTGGTTACGGAGTGAGTTTTGGTTCTGTTAATCGCTAACCAAGCCATAAAACGAAACCGGTATCGTAAAATACAAAATTTGTAGGAATGATGAAACTTATCATTATACTCCATATAAAAATATAAAATGGGTGATAAGTCTTATTGGGTGCAAAACGCCGCTTAAAGTCGGAAATACGTAAAAACGCGTAATTGCAGCTTATCGAAAAGAACGAAATTTCGTGGAAATGACCGTGAATTTATTTAGAGTAGACTAAAATTAGTCTAAAAGTGATATGAGATGTCAAAATTTGGTTTTAGTCATACGCTGGATAACTTTACGCTTATTCGTGAAGTTTAAAAGTTACGATTTAAGCGTAAATGTAGAACGATAAGGTTAATTCCTTTATGGTCAAGGAGGAGGAAATATGTTTGACTTTTCCAAAATGTAAAAGTGTCAAAACATATTAGAAACACAAAGTCAGAATCGTTAAGTCCGATGTAAGTAGAATTGTTTAAAACATAAGTTTAGTTTTGTTCATTGTTGGGCTTATTTGGTAATATTAAAATAATAATTTTAAAAATTCTCAAATTAATCTCAAGGATCTAAAAATTTATCCGATGCGAGGAAAATTATCGTGGTTGATTTTCGTTAAGCGTGATGTTTAAACGGTGGACCGCCTAAAACGAAACTTTAAAACGATGTTTACTTAATAATTTTTGCGAAAATGATCTAACGATGGTCGAACTCTCAGGTTATTACTAAAATAATTTATCTTACGAGAATGTGGATTAAAAATTTTACGAGATGAATAGTGAATTTGAATAGTAAAAGTGAATAGTAAATTCTCGAAAATAAAAAGTAACCTAAAAATGCGGGTGGTTACAATTTTTGGGTCAACACATCTAAAGTACTCAAACGCTTTTTCAAAACTTATGAAAAAACATTTTGAAATGTCCATGATGGGTGAATTTACATTCTTTCTTGGATTGCAAGTTCATTAATCACCCCGTGGTATTTTCCTAAGTCAGTCCAAATATGCTCTTAAAATTTTAAACAAACAAGGAATGCAAACCTGTGATACCTATGCTACACCAATGGCACATACCAAGAAACCGGACGATTTGTATGGAAATTGGTTGACCTACCAAATACCAAGTATCATTGGGTCTCTCATGTATCTAACAACAAGAGACCTGATATTGTCTTTCTCAGATATCTTTGTCCGTTATCGATCGAGACCAACTGAAACTCACCTCTCGAGACTAAAATAATCCTCCGATACATCAAGGAACCATTAACTTGGGGATCCGTATCCGAAGGATTCGGTTTTGAACTAATAGCTTTTCGACGTCGATCACCCGGTTTCTTAGATTCTCGGAAAAGTACTTTAGAGCTTTACAATTTCTTGGTGATAAACCGTGTCATGGCAATCGAAGAAGCGAGATTGCACATCTCGATCCTCAATGTAAGCGAGAATATGTAGCTATGTCGGCGTGTTGTGCTCAAGTCATTTGGATGAGAACACAACTCAAAGACTATGGTTATGTATTTGATGAATCCCGATTTATCGCGAAAATCGAAGTGCTATTGCGATCTCGCAACTCGCTCAACATTCAAAATCAAAGCACATCGATCTTCGATATCATTTCATCAAGGAGCATGTGGAAAAGGGTACCGCTCAATTATACTTTGTGGTATCAATACCAATTGGCAAACCTTCTCACCAAAGCCTTAGCTCCTGCTAGGTTTATCGAGTTGGTCCACGGATTGGTATCACGTGTTTGACTCGGAGGAACCGGATGAACTTTTAAAACAATCTTAAAACCAACAAACACAAAACCACTTTTGTAAATATTTTTCAAAAACA
Source organism: Chrysanthemum lavandulifolium (assembly GCA_022545495.1). NCBI lineage: Eukaryota > Viridiplantae > Streptophyta > Magnoliopsida > Asterales > Asteraceae > Chrysanthemum > Chrysanthemum lavandulifolium. Next base: position 99,931,240 of record CM040246.1, read on the forward strand.
AAATACAAAAATATAAAATTTACAAAATTCAAAAATATTCTTCTCTCTAAAATTTCTTTATACATGGCAAGTACAAATCTTCCGTCAACACCTTACTCTTTCAAAATTCAGTATTTTTACGTTCAAGTGTTGAGGGGGAGAAAGTAAATATTTTCTGTTTCATAAAACCTTGTACTTGCATGTTACCTAATACCGGTTGTATCTTTGAGGATGGTGGACTAGTTTCTTGTTTCTTGACACTCCTCGGACCCAAATTTGAAAAATTTCTTTATTTCTAAAGTCGAGGGGGAGTGTCGTCAAGCTTCTTTCCAAATATCATGCTTAACGTAACCAAAATGAAAGTTATGGGCTATGGATGAAAAATGGTTAAGGTGGAAGGGCAAATGTTGTCAAATGCTTAAAACTTATTTTATACAAAACTCTTCCAACTAACCCTTTACTACATTTACTTCAAACATTTATTACCACAACTACCCATCCCACGCATAAAAATCAAACCACTAATCCGTGTTTCAAACTTCAAATCTGTAAGTGTTTTATGATTCAGCACTACACTTCTTTGAAGAAAGAAAGGAATCATCAACAAGAAGACTTCAGTAGCCTTGATGATGAGGAAGCATGACAACTCATGGACTTGAGCTTGCTCGACTTCAAAGGTGGTGATCTTGCCTTTAAGAGGAACCTAAAAGATCACACAAAAACAAAACTACAAACATAGATCTCTTGGATCTGAGGTTAGTGAGTTTTAACTCGTGGAGAAAGTGTGTTAGAAAGGGGTTAGAAACAATGAAGAAATGGCTCACTATTTATAGAGGAAAATCCCATCGTTCCCGGATCCCACGGATCCTTCCACAAGGATCCGTCTAGCGTTAAGCTAGGGATCCGTGGACGCCCCTTTACCCATGGGTATTTTGGTTATGGGTCATGGGTCATGGGTTGAACCATGGATCTTTTAGCTAGATACAATGTATCTTTGAGTGCAATGCACTAGGTCACTTGGGTATGGGTTGATCCATGGGTTATGGATATTATCCATGTATGATATAAGCATGATGTCATGCAATGGGTTATGGGTCAAGCTCCATGGGTTATGGGCTTTGGGTTGTACCCAACTACATTCTATGTATTTTCCCAATGGGTTGTGATACTTAAGTTTCTACCCATTTATATTACCCAATATACTACATACTAGTTATGTGTATATTTTACCCAAATATGTAAACACTAGTTGTTGTACATATGTATTACTAAATCATAAAATCACTTATACTTGTTTTAGTGTTTTATGTGAAAGTGTGAATATGTTAGAAACTATTAGTTCAAACCATATACGTATTTTATTTGTTTCGTTAACATGATTTTACGCTTGTTATCGACAAAACATTAGAAGATCGTAAAATATAAATAAACGCTTTTACGCTTATTTGTATTAACAATCTCCCTTTTGTTGATGACAAAACATAAAATTATTTTAAGGAAAAGATAAAATTGTAAAAGTTTGAATTTGTAGTTTTACTTTCTTCTCCCCTTTTGTCGAAACAAAAGTGTTTGAAGAAAGCAACACATCGCTTTTTAAGAAAAACATGTGAAAGAAATAAAATAAAAAGAAATAGAGAGCAAGTAACGGAAAGGATCTCGATTTACTCCCCTTGATGAGTCCATCCCTATGTAAGGCGTCAAGAAAGTGATACTAATCTAGTTTGTTTGCAAGTAATTTTGCAAAGATTTCGCCTAAGTGACGAATGTGCTCCCCTTGATGATTGCAATTACGCAAGGGATGTCATGAATGTAAACCTAATATTGCAAGTAATTTGTATGTATTGCTTTGACATAAAGCTCCCTAGCTTTAGGATGTCAAAGTCTTCATGTGTAATTTTAATAACTACAAAACAAAGGTTAGAAAACAAGTATAATTCACAATTTCCCGCAAATGTGGTCCAAGTTAGTAAAAATAGCATTCTGTCTCACGGATCCCACGGTTCCCTCCTAGTAGGGATCTGCCTAGGCAATTGAGGATCCGTATTAGTGATTAATTTCAAGAAAGGTGATATAACGGTAATGTTATCACAATAATGAGATATGAATACAAAATAATCATATGCTCAGAAAAATAACAAGTAGCATGTAATTCCATTTAATAAAACTAGAGTTATGATATACATGACTCTAAAAACTTAGAAAATAAGAAAATAAATGACTATGAATTTCTAAACCAACTATCGCTTGATGCTAGGTGTTGGGAATTATACGTTTAAGTTGATAAGACAAAAAGAATGAAACAAGAGGGACTTAATATGACAAGAAGGAAACCTACAAAAAGATGGAAGGACTTGCTTGCAAAAGAAGTTTTATTTATTAGTGCTTAGTAGAGATTTGTAAACCCTAATCCTCTAGTATATAAAGAGGACATGGGGTGTAGGTTTTAATTAAGTCTTCCATAATGTAGTCGACTAAAAGGTGTGTGTGTGTCCTAGGCATATAGTCTTGTAAATGCCTAGGTTATTAGTTTAGTTAGTAGACGTGTTCCTATAAACGTCTAAGATTATTTAGTGTTAGTGAATAAAAAACCTTTAGCAATAACAAAGTATTGTTTTGATTATTCCGATGCGTATTATGTTTATTATCTTTGTTATTGATCCCTAGCTGAGCTTATAAACGATCTTCACACTAGGACACTACTAAAATCTTCTAGCTCAAGTTTTGTTTAGGTTTAATCTCGTCGAAACGTTCGAGGAGATGATAGAACATGAAACGTTGGTCTTCTCGTACTTCATGTATCAAACTTTCAACATGTTGACAATGATAGCAATCTTTGTCATGGCTAGGTAGTGGTGGTGGAAGAAATGAAATGGCTTGATGCGAAGGATCAAGTGAAGCGACTTATGGAGCTTCAAAGGATGGAGGATTGGTGAGGCGCATTTGAGAATGACTCGACCAAGAATGATGATGGTGGTAGAAAGTGTCAACTTCCATATGGTCGGTGGTTGACTTTGATGATTTCTCATAATCCAAATGGGATTATATGATGGAAATGGCGAAAAGGAACCCGGAGCAAGTGTTAACTCAACACCTTGATTTTGTACCATTATTCTTCCTAATGACAAAAATGTTGTCGGCGGAAGCGGATGAGACGGCCTAGGAGGCAAGTCCTCTAAATTATAGAGGTGTGGTGATGATAGTGGGGATGTAAATGAAATAGCTCTAGGAACAAATGGTGATGGTTTAGTGGAGATGATATTGTTTGGCCTAGGAGGTATGGTGGTGTTTGGCATAGGTAGTTTTGTGGGTACTATCCTTTTAGGAATTGGTTTGATTGGTTGAGTAAAGGTCCTATCATTTGTTGGCTTGACCGGAGATGATTCGTTGAAGAAATTTTGTGTATGACACGAGCCTTTTCATGGGTGGTTCTTTGGTGGATAAGTTACTACTGGGGTTTTCCTCATGATGAGATGATTTCAAGAGGTTTGCAAGGGTTTCTAAAGAGCTGAAAGTTAGGATGAGAGTGATGACTATGGAGGTCCTAACAAAGTGGTTTATAAACCAAGAGATTTGGCAAGTGCATTTAAGCCTTAAGCCACTAGGATTCACCGGAATGTGATGATTAACATGCACAAGAGTCAACTTCGAGTTTGCACTGATCTAGGAACTCATTTAAGATGAGATGGAGTGTTTGAGTTAGGAAGATGAGTTGAAATGATTGTTTTAGCAAGATTTGACATAAACCGTCATCCGATCCCACTGCCCCTCCTCGAGGGATCCGTCTAGGCTAATCCTAGGGATCCGGCTCTCGCAGACTATGAAAGAGTGGAAATGATGTTTCTAAGATCTAAGACCTATAACATCTTGAGTGTTTCAGTCCTCCTAAGTGTCTTAAATGAAGGGGTGCTTAAGTACTTGAAGGTAATGAGTTATGTAGCTAATGATTGTCTTTTATGGAAGGATTTGGAACTTTCAAGAGTACCGATGGATGAGCAAGGATGACACTAAAGATGAGAGTGTCAATTGAAGCTAAATGATCTTAGAGATCAGGTTGTGACTTAGGATAGTGTTTTCGAAAATATCCTAGAAACTTTGAGATGGGAAAACTAGAATTTGATCAACCTTGATCAATTTTGAGGTAAGGATGATTTATGATCAATTTTGTCATAATCGAAAGATTTCTAAATCTAGATGTGAGGGATCATGTGAGAATGATGAGTGATCTAGAGCGGAAGAGTAATGGATTAAGGTGAAAATGATAGATCTACAAGCGTCTTAGAGTGTGATCTAGGTGAGTTATGTGAATAGGAATGATCTACTTATCTTGATAAGGACTTAATTTGCCTTAAGACACTATGTTTAGCTTAGTGTGAGGTGTTCTAAGGATATGTTTGAAATATAATGCTTGCAATTGCATTTTACATTTGTTAGGATCCCACGGTTCCCTAAGTGTGAGGATCCGTCTACCACAAACTTTGGGATCCGTCCATCTGCTCGCAGAACCTTTACTTAAGGTATGCAATGATCTTGACAATGCATTATATTCCAAGGTTAATTTAAAGGGTTCTAATACTAAGATATCAAATGTAAGATGTTTTATTTCATGAGAGAAATAGGATTACATTGATAAAGCACAGTACAAGAGAATTGATCCTATTTTGAAATAATACTAGGTTTCTTGAGTGTTTTCACTAGGAGGATCATTACGTGATTGATGAGTGTTGGTGGAATCAAGAATGAAGAAAGTCTTCATGAGAGATATGTTTAGCGGTTCCATCATCTTGTTCACAAGCACGCACAACGGACTTTGAAATTGAGGATGGAAGTGCATAACATTATGATAGAGGCGTGTCAAGAACATTCCATAAGGGGTGAGTTTATTCTTGGAGCCTTGAAGATTTACAATTCGCCTTGCGAAGAAGTAGGCGAGATTGTATGGTTGTTGTGTTAGCAAACAAGACAACATGTGAGCACAACAAGCGGAAGGATTTCTCGATTTCCTAAGACTCCAAACATTCTCACGAGGATGAGTGCAAGAGGCTTGTACTCTTCTCGGATGTCCCGTGTGAAGATAATGTTTAGATCGGAGTAATATGGTCGAGGTTTGCATATTATGCGATTTAAATCTTCCGGGGAGGGTATGTGTGAACAATATGGGCTATTTTCTTCACGAAAGTTGAAGAGAGAATCGAGAGACCAATCTTCGGTGAAGGCACATTGTCCATGATTTGGAATCCGGAGGATGTGAGCAAAATGCCTAAGGGTTAGAGTAAACTTTTAGTTTTTGATATAAAACCAAAGAGATAGAGAGCGATCCTCGTTACGAACAAGTTCAACTTGACGGAAGAATTCCATTATGAACCTTGGACATATCTTCTCGTTGACTTCAAGAAGACATTCTATTCCTATGGCTCGGAAGGAGGTATTGATAACTTCTTCGAATTGTAGAGAGGTGTCTACAGTACGTCCTTCGTGGAAGTGACGGTTTCGAGATTATTGAACCCACGTACATGATTGCCAGCGTGTTGGGTTCAAGAGAGATGTTCGGAGTGTAGACGCTAGTGAGTGAAAAATCAAACTCATATTCATGCGTCATAGTTGATCGTATAGAAATGATAAGTTAAAACAGATGTTTGTGGTCAATCTATGATTATCTAATGTTTTACTAGAATTTTATTAACAATGGTTTTAACACTCTAACTCACTCAAGGTTTTGACTTTCAAGTGGATTATTACTTTTAGAAAGATAGTGGTTTTAATCTTGCATGAAAACTGTTTTCGAAGAGGATTGGATCCTACGGTTCCTTTACAAAAGGATCCGCTAGTATATCATCCGGATCTGTGGATCCGTAGTAATGTAAATGCATTTGATAAACACATAGGTTTTACATTTTTATACCACGAAATATGTTTTATCCTACAATTTCTTTTAGCATGCATACCTGACTTCCAATGTATCACGTAAGAATATGAAACAGATAAATCAAAGGAAATGACAAACATATTATGATAATAATAACCTAGATAACTAGATTATTAGTAGTATTGCATTTCAATACTAAGGATGATACAAAGGATTGGGTATATGATCTCAATGTAGATTAACAACACAAAGTAAATGTCTCCATATGTGAACTTCATCATAGGGAACACAAGTGCGATGAGTGTTAAGGCGATGAGCACGAGCGCAATGTAAACCATGTTGATGACGAATCTTCTTGGTTTCGGTTGAGATGGAATGAGGAGGAAGATGAAGTTTTTTGAATGAGAGGAAGTTTTGAAATTGGAAGATTTGAAAAAGTGAGGATTTGATAGAGTGGTCGACGGTGGGAGTATTTATGGGAAGGAGGAATTTTGAAATTGTGTTTTGTTTTATTATTGGATTAAAAGAAACAAAACATAAGTTTTATATACCACGACTTTAGACGAGAAATAAAGCACGTATGTGAGAAAAAGGCTTCCTAATGAAGCTTCATGTAATACATGTATAAGCACAAAAGATAATCATATAAATACCTAAATAGGCATACTTAATTATCAAGCAAACTAAAAAGAAAATTATACCTCTAGCGCACTTAGGAATGTCTTTACAAATGATACAACAAATGTCACTTAAACGATTCCTGCTCCTTTGCGTTTAAGATACCTTCTTAAGGAAAGTATTCTTGTTACCAAGCGATTCCTATAGCTTGGTGGGTATGAGCTTTGACTAATCAACATAACAAAGAGGATTAGTGCAATTAAATAAAACAAGTAAAAAAAATGTTGTTATCAACTCAACATCCAAACATATAGTTTTAAAAAAAATATGGTGTTTGTTTTTATGAAAAACCTTCTTTGTAGTTTTCAATTAACCATGGATCGTATCAAGTTTTTAAAGTACATTATACTTCAAGAACCTTGGTAACGAAGCTCTGATGCCAATTGTGGAAAACTAGAAGGGGGGGTTGAATAGTGTTGCCAATTAAAACTTCCTTTTAATCTATTTAGATTGACTTATGTCAATCTATTTGGATGTGTATGTTGGATGTTGATAAACAAGCATATAAAGGTAAGTAATGAAAAGATAAGAGTAAAAGCACAAAACCACAACGCGAGTATTTATAGTGGTTCGCTACAAGGACACCTTCCTTGCCCTACTCCACCCCCGAGTCACCTACTCGAGAGTTCGTAATCACTACACCAATTTCCTTATGGCGGAGAAGCCTTCACAATGTCGCCTACCCTTTTTCCAAAGCTAGGCTAACCACCGGGTTCTTTCACCCAAGGTGAACCACACCTACACAACGTCAGCCTACCCTTTATAAGGTACTAGGCTAAGTACCTAGTTCTTTCACTACAAGGTGAACTACACCTTCACAACGTCGCCTACCTTTTATTAGGTACTAGGCTAAGCACTTAGTTCCATTGCAATGGAGGAACTACTACCACACTACACCAACGACTAATCCCAAAGGAGATCTACTCCTTTACAACATCATCAAGGATATCAATATCCTTGGATCTAATGCTAGTCTATCTAGTACATCGAAACACACCATATCGAATGTACATCTAAGGCACCTTTCACTAATGCCTTTGACTAGATCTACAAGACACCTTTCACTAATGTCTTCTGTCTTCACTTCTAAGCACCTTTCACTAATGCTTCTAGTCTTGACTTCTAAGAACCTTTCACTAATGCTTCTTGTCTTGACTTCTAAGCACCTACCACAAGTGCTTATGCTATAGACGATAGATACCCTTCACTAATATCTTCGTCTTGACACTTGAGACATCTTTCACTGATGTCTTCAACACTACACTTCTTTGAAGAAAGAAAGGAATCATCAACAAGAAGACTTCAGTAGCCTTGATGATGAGGAAGCATGAGAACTCATGGACTTGAGCTTGCTCGACTTCAAAGGTGGTGATCTTTCCTTTAAGAGGAACCTAAAAGATCACACAAAAACAAAACTACAAATATAGATCTCTTGGATCTGAGGTTAGTGAGTTTTTAACTCGTGGAGAAAGTGTGTTAGAAAGGGTGAGAAACAATGAAGAAATGGCTCACTATTTATAGAGGAAAATCCCATCGTTCCGGATCCCACGGATCCCTTCCACAAAGGCTCCGTCTAGCGTTAAGCTAGGGATCCGTGGACGCCCCTTTACCCATGGGTATGTTGGTTATGGGTCATGGGTTGAACCATGGATCTTTTAGCTAGATACAATGTATCTTTGAGTGCAATGCACTTGGTCACTTGGGTATGGGTTGATCCATGGGTTATGGATATTATCCATGTATGATATAAGCATGATGTCATGCAATGAGTTATGGGTCAAGCTCCATGGGTTATGGGCTTTGAGTTGTACCCAACTACATTCAATGTATTTGCCCAATGGGTTGTGATACTTAAGTTTCTACCCATTTATATTACCCAATATACTACATACTAGTTATGTGTATATTTTACCCAAATATGTAAACACTAGTTGTTGTACATATGTATTACTAAATCATAAAATCACTTATACTTGTTTTATTGTTTTATGTGAAAGTGTGAATATGTTAGAAACTATTAGTTCAAACCATTTACGTATTTTATTTGTTTCGTTAACATGATTTTACGTTTGTTATCGACAAAACATTAGAAGATCGTAAAATATAAATAAACGTTTTTACGGCTTATTTGTATTAACAATACGCTTACGCGTAAGCCTTATGCCAAGGGCTCTTTTCCTACGCGTAACATTTCTTACGCGTAAGAAGAGTTCCTTCGCATAAGCTTATGCTTACGCGTATGGTCAACTGTTTACGCATAAGCTTGCAATTTCTATGCTTAAGCCTTATTTTAACCATAATTATGAATTGTTATGTGTACAATCTTGTAAATAAATAAATCATAACGTCACGAAACCAAAATGTCACTAATAAGCTTCAATGGTAAATATGTTGTGTAAATGAGTGAAAATTTGGACTTTAAACTTCAAAATTAATAAACTCACGAAACTTATCACGACTACTTTGGACAAACAAGTGACGTTAGACTCGTAACATTCATCAACATAACATATTCAATAATTGGACAATAAAATCAACTCTTGAATAACGTAATGTCTTTCGATATGTTGGTTCTTTTGGCTCAATATCTTTCAGATCACGACATGGATGTCACAATGGAAAACGTTGATACACCAAATGTTCTAACAATGGAAGACATCTTCCCCACCGGTTACATAATGAAGATTGGGAAGAACAATCTCAGATTTGATTTTGATAACTTCATGTGTTCTGAGTCTTCCTGTTAAATTGATGTGGATATTCTCAAGACTCATCCTTATAAGAATATGCTCACTAATTCTGCAACTGTGCCGGAGATTTATGTTCACCAATTACGCACACCATGCGAAGGTCAAAGGTCAAGATGTTGTGACAAAGGACACTCAACGACAAACAAGTCACCATCACTCCAAAGCAGACTTAAGGGCTATTCTCCTTCTCCCTACCATCCAAACCGCCAACTATGTTGCTTATCCTTCTAAGAGGTCACTCTCCGCTCATGGTCGACATTGGCTATGATGAAGCTACCGGGATTATCACCAAACACTCTTCAAGAGATCTTAAGAATATTCCTCAGCCATGGAGAACCCTCTACATCATGATCACCAAATCAGTTTCTGGACGTGATAGTGGTTATGAGCTTCCCAAGCTCATGGAACTACATGTATTTTGGGGCATGGTCAACATGATGCACATCGATTTCGCAAGTCTAATTTGGGATGACATGATGTCATATTTCAGGAAACCTGGCACCAAAATCCCTTACATCAGATACACAAAACTATTGATCCAGAGGATACTCGGGAATAATCCTGATATTCCTTTGAGACTTGATGATCCCAACCATCACTCCATGCTATTTGAGCCTACACTCAATGTCGCCGCCTCAAAAATCAACTACGAAGAAACAAGGTGTTGTTTTGCCGATTGCCTTCATCACGAGATCAAGGAACTTCAATCGTACAAACGTTATCTGGAAGCAGTTGCATCAGGCAAAGTGGGGTTCATCGATGAAAAGTCTTCCGGTGTATCTGTCAAGAAGACAAGGAGATCTGGCAGTGCTGGAAGTGTTGCAAGCACTGAGAGTACACGTAAGTATCCAAAGAGGACTCACATACTCAAAAATAGAATTCCATCAAAGTGTGCCATCCCTATTCCCAAACCAGAACCAAAACTAATGGACGAGGACTCGGAGGACACTGAAACAGATGAAGAGGTTATCTATTCAGAATCTGCAATAGATGATACACTAACAGTTGCAAAACCTCTCAGTCCCAAAACTGACAAGGGAAAAACTCCAGTTGCTGAGCAAGAGGAAGAAGAGAGCTCAGATGAAGAGCCACAGGATGAAGACAAAGATTACAGAAAGAAATTGAAGAATCTCAGACTTCAACATGTTGCTAAGGAGTTCAACCTACAACAAACTCGTGGCCCTGGAGGGTCAAGTGGTGGCGCACTAACCACACCAGTTTCCGATGCGGTTAATCAACCCGATAAGGGAACTGGTACCACCACCCACGAATTAGAACAACAACAACTAGAGGATGAGATTATCTTTTACTTTGAGGAACCAGATAAGAAGAAGGAGAAGACTGAGAAAATTACTGATGAAGATGTTGAGGCTGCTGCTAAAGAAAAAGCAGAAGAAGAAGCTCAAGCTCAAGCAGATGAAGAAACTAGGGTTAAGGCGGAAGAAAAGGCTAAAGCCGAAAAGGAAGCCGATGATTATCTTCTAGATAGTCCCGCACGTAGCAAGGAACAAACTTCTAAGCCACCAAAGGACCCTGAGCCTCCTCTTGTCTCATCATCGTCAGACTCATCTGATAGAAACTAAGAACGTGATGAAGATAGTTTCTTGATCGTTTATGAGCCTTAGGGTTTAACAATAACAATGACAATACGCAGCGGATAAATCAAAACATAATTTTTATTGACACAAGGTTTTCAATCACTAACACTAACTAATCTTAGACGTTTATAGGAACACGTCTACTAACTAAACTAATAACCTAGGCGTTTACAAGACTATACGCCTAGGACACACACACACACCTTTACTAGACGTCTACATTATGGAAGACTTATATAAAACCTACACCTATGTCTTCTTTATATACTAGATAATAAGGACTAATAAATAAAACTTCTTTTGCAAGCAAGTCCTTCCATCTTTTGTAGGTTTCCTTCTTGTCGATTAAGTCCATCTTGTTTCATTCTTTTGTCTTATCAACTCAAACGATAATTCCCAACAATCTTCCCTAGTTGATAATGACAAAACCATTCTTGAACGAACTTCACTAGACGAATTAGAGAAATTGAGATCGTGGATCTCACCATGAATGAAACAAGTATGTCTTCCTTTGTCTTCCCTTAATCCATGCCATGCCACTCAAACATCTCTTCCCTTTTGTTATTATCCAAATAGGGAATGTATGCAAATAATGATCTTGACCACCACGAACCAATATCATACTTCCAATCTAAGACTTCCAATGCTTCAAATCGCCCACCATTACGCATCATAAGAAAAATGGATCCAAAACAAGAGAAAACTCCAACTAGCAAGAGTAATAATGATCAACGAGTAAAAATCAAACACTTCCCCTTGAGTGATGCATGTAGATGATTAAACATTTAACAATAAGATTCCCTGAAACCCATATGTTAACCATCTTCTTGATTCTTCAAATCTGTAGGCTCCATGTAATGATCACTAATGAAGAAAACCGAGTATAACGAATTTGATGAAGAAGTAGAATTTCCCAAACTTGTGTCTTAAATCTTGTACTATTCACGGAACTCCATACTTATACGAAACACCAAATATAAGTAGACCGCAATCCCTTGACAAAATCCTCAACTAATATGAGACACTGAGCACTACAATGTAACTCCTTTAAGTGATAGCCAATGTGTGCATAGAGCATCATAAGAAAAATCACACATTTCTAGATTCATCAAGCTATATGATAAGAACACAAACCTGTGAAACTCAACTACAACATCAAATAAATGATATTCAACCTTCTTCAGAATCAATTAATCCATAAGAATCAAATAAGAGCCTTTTGAATCCTTTAAGAACATAAACTTCTTCCTATGTGTGAACCAAATAACCATTCTGTGTGTAATCCAAAATCAATCAAATATACTTCCCTCACTGTCAGAATCATGCATATATATTGAACCATAAAACTCTATACTTGTCTCCATAAATCATCTAAATGCAAAGAAGAAGCTTAAAAGAACAAGACTTGGATCAAGATTTTGCAAAACAAGATTTTGAATGAATACGAGCAAGATTTTGAGGCATAAGCAAGATTTTAAAAACTCCAACAAGACCTTCGTAACAAGCAAGACTTTGCAAAGAAGATTTCAATAATAACAAGATTTTCAACTTGGATAGAGCAAGATTTTGCATAAACCCTAACAAGAATTTGAAAACTCACAAAGAAGATTTTGAACTTAGAGCAAGATTTTAAGCAAAGATTTCACATAATAGCTCGATCAAAGATCCCTTCGTGGAAAGTTAGATGAGTATATAGAGAACATCCACCAAAAATTTCATCACGATCCAACGGTTAACGAAAAAGTTATGATCGTTTCAAAACAAAGTTGTAGTAACCTTACGAATTTTCTGCAGCAGACTTGACGACTTATAACTTTTGATTGAGATCTCTAATTGACAATCCCTTTGGTGAAACTTTAGATGGATATACCGAGATGTACCAAGAAAAATTTTAGCTCGATCCAACGGTTCAATAAAAGTTAAGCCCTCTTGAAAACAAACCGCAGAAAGTTGCGAATTTTGTAAAAATCGATTTTCTTCCTTCTTTTTCGCCAAAAACCTTGTGAATCCCTAGGTAAAGAGCTCCCAAGCTCGATACCAATTGATAGAAACTAAGAACGTGATGAAGATAGTTTCTTGATCGCTTATGAGCCTTAGGGTTTAACAATAACAATGACAATACGCAATGGATAAATCAAAACATAATTGTTATTGACACAAGGTTTTCAATCACTAACACTAACTAATCTTAGACGTTTATAGGAACACGTCTACTAACTAAACTAATAACCTAGGCGTTTACAAGACTATACGCCTAGGACACACACACACACCTTTACTAGATGTCTACATTATGGAAGACTTATATAAAACCTACACCTATGTCTTCTTTATATACTAGAGAATAAGGACTAATAAATAAAACTTCTTTTGCAAGCAAGTCCTTCCATCTTTTTGTAGGTTTCCTTCTTTTCGTATTAAGTCCCTCTTATTTCATTCTTTTTGTCTTATCAACTCAAACGTATAATTCCCAACATCATCTTCTCATTCATCACCACCATCATCCAAAGCCACCACCAGATCCGCATCCAAATCGGTAAAGAAACCAACCGATACTTGGACATCACGTGCAAAAACAAGGATTGTCAAAGCTGTTAAGCAAGTAAAGAAGAAGAACGTGGTCAACAAGAAACTGAATCAACTTGCAGACATAATCAATCTTTTTCAGAATGTGATAAACAAGGTTTCAGAAGAAAGGGATCAGATTTAACAGTTTCTAAACAGAGATATCCAAGGGGAAATGGATAAGACGATCAGAGAATACACTCACAAGTTTCTCCTCGACATCGCCCCCGAGTGACAAGAGATATTCACCGAAAACTCTATCCGAATCTCATGCAATTGGTTACAAACAATGCAATCTACTCCTGTAGCAATGAAGATCAATCCAATTGAGCCTGCAGTTGTCTCCGATGCAGAGTTGATTTCCAAGCTTGTGTTACAAATTTCTAAACGATCTGCAACATTTACTTCTGACGAAGCTAAACTATTTGAGGCATTGCTGGAATATCAACTCAAAACCTCATGCAAATAGACAGCTGAGAAGGCCAAGCGTCCAAGAGACGATGATGATGCGGATAAGGATTCTGAACCGAAACGAAAGAAGAAAAATGATGATTCATCCTCTATGCCTCCACCACCCCCAAGGACCTCCACCCCAAGAAGATCTCCACAACGTTCTCCTGGAAAAGACAAACCTCAGGACTCTGAGTCACCACCACAAATAGAGAAAACCGGTGATCACTTTGAATACACTGGTGGTGACGATGCAGAAATTCCTGAGCCCCAACAACAACCAACTTCTTCTACATCAACAAAGAAACCAGAGTCATGATCAAAGCCAAAGAAGAAGAAAAAGACCAATGTTGTGTCATGGCTAGATGAAGATGACACTGAAGAGTATGACTGGTTCTCTAAACTTGTTGATGCTACACCTCAGTTACCGGAAGGTCAAGAACCGGTAGATGGTCGCACAATGGAGCATGTGAAGCTTATACAAGAAAAGTTCAAAGTAAAGAAAATGACTAAAGTAGAGTTGAGGCGAATCAAGAACGACGCCTTTCAACTACTTAAGGACAGCTCAGACAGTGCCATTGAAGTCGAATATCATCTTGAAAACATAGCACGAGCCATGTCTAACAACATTGATTGGCTCAATCCTGAATCAAACATTGACTTCACCAGACCAGACAAAGCTCCATAATATACTGACTCGACCAAACAACTACCTACCATTGGCCGACCGGATCAACCTAAGATTCCCTACCGATGTTTCTTCAACAACGACTTGGAATTCCTTCTACACGGTAGCGATGTCACCAAGAAATACGCTACATCACTCACCCTCCCTTTCCGTGAAAGAATCTACTCTAATAATATAGCCATCGAGGAAAAGCCACACACATGTTTGTTGACAAAGTGGAAAAGTATGACCTCGATGCAATCAGATGGGATTCATCATTGGCGTAACGAAGACGAATCTACTACGTGTCGCCAGTTCTTAAGTCGAAAAAGGAAGTGTTCAAGGACAAACGGATCGCTGCAATTATGCATGTTACCCCGTCATCGGCTGGGACTACATTCCTAAATAAAATTATGGTCAAACGACAAGACGAACAGAATATGACTTTCTGTATGATTTCCGAGATTGTCGCCAATGACATTGAAGACATGTATCTTGCCAAGGTACAAGGACAAATGCGACAATTATCTACAAATATCCAACGCGAGTACATCAAGTCATTGATAATATTCATAAGAAGCATCGTGATCCAAGAACGTGTAGAAGATATTCAACTTTCTGTAGAATCATACCAGAAGCGTGTTAATCTCACAAAACCACAGCTAGACCTTCCCGACATAAACCAACTTGCTCAGTACACCCTTATCAGGAAACCATTTGGGGTAGTCTACCGTAGTGAACTACACAACAATTGCTTCATGGCGTGCAAAGAGCTTTATAAGTTTGGGGATCACAGATTAAAGAAGGTTCGGGACGGGTTATCATACAGGTTAAAGGAGATCCATGACGGCATAGGGTCACCGAAGAGATGGAATTCGAGGGATAGGCGGGATGTGAAGAAGATCATCACTCGGATTGATGAAAGGTTGTTCAGACGGGATCATATAAGAATGTTGGAGAGTTTCGTAGGTGGTCGTCCAAGCATATCTCTCACAGGCTACCAACGTCCAGAACGCATTCCTGGAGTTATTGACGGACTTCCTGGTACTCCTGATTCTCCTTGATTTGTTTCTCTTATCATTATTTGGATATGTGATTTATATTTGACAATGGCTTGTGCACACATAACAGTGTACAACCCGTACTTGTATTGAAAGGACCCTGTGGTACGCTTCAGTGCCACAATCCTTATAAAAGGAGCGAAAGCTTCTTACTTTTGAGTAAAACAAATCAAAACTTTCACTTTCAAAGTTTTGCTCAAAAGAACAAGTACTTCCCCTTATGATTTTCAAAATCTCAAAAGTTAATATCACTTGTTGAGGGGGAGTATTTGCTTAAAACTTTGTTCACAAATTGTTCTTCATGGAATTCTTCCCAAAAACTCAAAATGGACATATTCGATATCAACATTTCGTCAAAAATAACATTTATATGCCATTTTGAGGGGAGAAACTTATGTGATAAGCAATATGTTGTGAATTTCTATTGAATCTTCGTGATAAAGACTTAACCAATGAATTGACGAGCTCTTAAATGTTAGTAACTCAAAAGACTTGTCCGGGACGGGTAATAATTTCAAGCTAGTTCGCTAGTGATGTAAACGTGTCTCGCAAAGGACTTGTCCTAGTAGAATGTACCATTCGAGAAACTCTTGGTAGACATGAACCTTGACGGGTCAAACCTCCTCACCAAGGAGTGTTTACAACTTCATGCTGACCTAGTCAGTGATGTAACTGTGTCTCGCGGGGAATTGTCTATCTCGAGTTGATCAATTCAAAAGTGCGCGCTCTTCTCTCACCGTGTAGATTTCTATCAAAATTCTTAAGCTCGTGTGGAGGGGGAGTATTTCTGCAAAATATAAATCTCTTTCAGTTGAACAAAATGTTTTTACTCATAACCACTTTGAGAGATTTTTCATATAAATGGTTTTATGGCAACATAGGTCAGTCATGGAGTTATAAGGCGACTAAGGTTAGGAATAACCGTCCTATGATCCGCCAGAGCCGGAGGGATCTACCCAAGGACATCACCAATAGTTAGAATCCAGAATTCCTTGGGTATGATTATAAAAAAGAGAAAATGAGAATCGGATAAAGAAGGAGTTGAAGAATTAAAAAGAAAAGTAATGAAAGAGTGAAACAAATAGCCTCCAAATTATTCAACTTACTACGCATAATCGGGTTCAATTCATATGCTACTTGGTTGTCACTAGATGACACCGGTATTGAAGATCAAAGTCGTCATGCACCCAAAGGACGCATGCACTAAACATTCTTAGCCACTCAAGTTTCTCTCAACAAGCTTGTTTCATTCTCACAGGAACCCTACGAAACTATCGGCTTTCTCTTAGAGATTGTTGGTATTGAAGAAGGAGACCCTCTCCCTAGTCTCTGCTCAGAAAACCAAAGTGCACTATTGAGTCTAGAGCCACGAGATTCATCAAAAGATCTCTTAGAATACTTGACATTTCATCACTTGTCGCTCAACAATAAGGACGCAAGTGATACATTCTAGAGTCCTTCATGATCTTAGCAATCTGTCAAGAACATTTATGAGGGTTCACAACCGTGATCCTCGGTGATTGAATGGAAACTCCCGCTGTGGTCAACATCAAACACGACAACAGTCACTTCGTAACTCCTTGTGGTTACGCTTAGTGTTGTCTCAAACGGTCTACAGTCATGAGGTGATGCTTCGGTGTACCTCAGCGACTCACCTGAACCGTAGATGTACTTAGGTATATCGTGTTAGCCTTCTTGAGGGCCTCCGGTTTCAGGAACAACCTTTGCTAGAATTAGAGATGTGTTTTTCACATTATGTTGTTAGCACTCTCAAAGTTCGAACTTGTAAGTGCTGGAAATCCCGCTAAGGAGATTCCTTTCAAGAATCGAGTCCTGAATATGTAGGTCATTACTTGAACTTGTTCAATGTAATGCCAACTGTCCCTTACGGGATTCGGACGGTGATTCGCCCGACCAAGGTGAATGGAATCAAGACATTCATCAAGAGAACAATTGTAGTAGTCAATTCTTTATGAAAAGATTACGATGATCAATTGGTGTTCGTGATCAGCACGGAGATGTCACTGTCGATGGATGCTCATGGAAGAAGAGATCGTACGACTCTCCACATGCTCATACCAACAACATCACAAAAGAAGTCTTCTCAAAATCAAAGGCAACACAAAGTCATAATGATTCTTCATCTAATCAAAGAATCTACAAAGACTCGAGAACTTCTTCACATCCGAATTCATTGTCAAATGAGCGTGTGAGCATGTTGGAGAAAGACGTGAGACGCTTGAGCAACGGTCGATCCATGAGTGACAACAACATACTATCACAACCACCACTAAGAACAAAGAATTAAAGAACAAAGAAATCAAGACGCCAAAAGCGTAATACTTCAAAAGAAACAAGATCCCTACACCGTGGAGATTGTTCGAATCAAGGCACTTCTTCTCACAAGAAAGAAGAATATCAGAAGACGTCAAAGCTGCTATTACATCTGCACCAACAACTGTTTAAGATTACTTAAGATATCAATTCCTAACACTTAAGGGGAGATTGTTGGAATCACTCCTAAATCATTTCTCAAGTGTTAGTAATAAATATGTAATAGTTAGCTTGATTAGGGCTTTTATGTTAGTAATTAAGGCTAGGATCATGTAGAAAGCCCATGAGTCTATGCAAAAGCCCAATAAGGAAAGGAAGGGACTAGATGTGTTGCCCTAGCTCCCTTCCCCTATAAATAGTCTTGTAACTCTCATTTGAGGGTTGGTTGTTCATTTCAATATTATTCCTACGCCTAAAAGTTATTAGTCATTCGTGTGTGTGTATTGTTTTGTTCAACCGATCACTTCTTATCTCTTATTTCTTATATTGATGCTTGTGTTACAAACATGGTGACCTAACACACCTCATGAACAGATCCCATAATCTTTGAATTGGAGTCTTCTTCTTCTTCTTCTTCAAATTTTCTTTTTCTACCCTTAGATTTGGATGCATTCGAAGTTTGCTGAGGTGAAAATGGTGTGGGAGATCTGGTTTGAATATCATCAAGGTTGATGAGATTTTCATAAGTAACTTCATTGGTAGCTAGTAACTCATCAATGTCTTCAATTGTTTATATTTTTATGCCGGCTTTCTTGTTCTCTGCAGCGTTTTTCTCCCTAGTGTTTTTCTCCTTCGCAGTTTCAGAAGAAAAACCTGATGCTCTATCTTTAGCAAAGATTAGTAATAGGTCGTCGTAGTTTGAAACTTTTTTGGTCTTCCATATTGCAGCTTCAGGCTTTGCCTAGAAAAAAAAGTTATCAATCAATTCATAATGCAACAAATAATAATATGTCTGATTGTGTTCTCCTATCAAATTGCCACCACTTGTGTCCCCCATATCATGACGGGCTTCATCTTGTGGTGCATTTAGAATATCTTGTATCACCTCTTCCTCAAGATCTTTGTCGCGATGTACTTCAAGTAAAAAATTGTGTAGGATGCAGCATGCCAAAAATATGTCTGATTGTGTTGCGCAAGAGTAGAATGGTTCAGTTGTGCTTCTAATGATAGGGAAACGCTTTTTAAGTACACCAAATGCTCGTTCAATAGAATTTCGGAATGAGGAGTGGCGAAGGTTAAAGAGCTCTCGTGCGTTCTCAGGTGCACGGGTTGAGTACTCTTTTAAATGGTATCTCACACCTCGATAAGGTGTCATTAGTGTACTTTTATGTGGTAGACCCGCATCAACTAAATAGTACCTTCCTCGTGAATGAGTAGCTTGTCATTTCTAGTGAGGCATTTTTATTATTCTAGAGTCCGATGCGATACCCTCCCAACCGGTTAAAACATATGTACACTTTAAATCAAATGTGCATGCGGCTAAGACATTGATTGTTGGGTATCCCTTACGCCTCGATATCTTGCAAATGTTTTTATTAGGTACTCTCACGGACATGTGTTCCATCAATTGCTCCTACACAATCTTTAAAATAAGGATAAAACCTTTTTTTCTTGAATTTCTTTAGGAACAATTTGACTGGTAGGCTGATGAAAATAACGATCTTCTAAGGATATAATTTCTCTCAAAACTCTATGCAATGACCTACTAGTTGTTGACGCGGAACGACGATAAATCCAAGATGCAAAACGGTTTCTCAAATCATTTCCTACAATATGCAAGAATCTAGCAACATGCTCCTCAACAGACATTCGTTGAGTTGGTCGAAGACCACCATGACGCACTAAAATATCGCACAATGTTCTAAAAGCGTTCATGCTCATACGAATGACATCACGACATTTACCACTTGTTGAAAGGTTGTGTAACATCTCTTCCCGTACATGTTTTCGATGTAAAGTAACTTCTTTGGTCGGTAAATTAGCACGGTTCATGTGTTTAAGTCTACGACGTATAACAAAAGCTAGCAATAGCACAATCAAATGGACACCTGCTAAGTGTCGAGCTCTAACTACATGTCGTATAGTGAGTATTCTCTCAATCAGCATGTTATCCATTGTATCTATTACATGTTCACAAGAGAAGATGTTCTTGATTACTTATATGAA
This sequence comes from Chrysanthemum lavandulifolium, assembly GCA_022545495.1. Lineage (NCBI taxonomy): Eukaryota > Viridiplantae > Streptophyta > Magnoliopsida > Asterales > Asteraceae > Chrysanthemum > Chrysanthemum lavandulifolium. Next base: position 99,951,351 of record CM040246.1, read on the forward strand.
CTTGGAGGCATACTATAAAAAAACAAGCACGTCGAAAGAGAGATAGAACACTGGTATACCAACACAATCATATCTCAACCACTTAGCGTAATCCAATAATTGCCTGCTCAAGCACCAAACCGCCCTGTAATGCTTCATCCACATCTAAATCTAGTTTCTATCACATTTTGTTTAACATTTTCTTGGGTTTTATATAGCTAAGAACCGCTAATCATGTTATGAAGCTACAAATCAACGCTTAAAGTCGAGAAGTATTTTATATTTTTGTATTCTCAAACTTCAACATGTACTCTTTGTAATTCTGATAATAAAAGATTAAGTTTTGTGCTTTAAAAATTTCAATCATTTACGCAGCCTCTAATAGATTCGACATTATATATTGTTTACGCAAGACTGATGTTTATGAACAAAAAGATTGATGTTTATGTATGAACAAAAGATTGGAGGTTACCACTTTATATTATATAAAGTGTGGTTGAGTTGATTAAAAAGCATGTAAGCATGCTAATATAAACCATGAACGCATATTAGTGAAGCAAATATTACTGAAAATATTACTAAAAATTCACTATACAGTTGATTAAAAAGCATGTAAGCATGATAATATAACAAAATATTACTGAAATAGGCATGCTAATATGAACGCAAAAAGATATGAGCAAATATTACTGAAAATTCATAGAAAACTAGTGTAGTATAAAAATTAATGAATGCAATATGAACGCATATTATAATCATGACCAAGATGATTAATAAGCATGCTAATATACATGTGAATTGTGAAAAAATGAGAAGATTGTTATCATAAAGTTACCTGTAGATGATATGTATATTCTGTGAAGCTGCTACAATTGATTTTGATATAAAAAATGATCGACCTATATGAAGCGCATATTAGATCTAAGGGTATTTTGGTGATTAGATAAAATTAAAAAGGCCCGTGATATACTTCTTTCCAAATCATCCCAACTTTGGGAAGAAGATTTGGAGAGGGAATTAGACATTATTTACTTTCTATTTATTTTCTCTTCTCTCTTAAAAAAATCTCTAGAACATGAATTTTTTCAATTTCTCTTCTTCTTCTTTCCACTTCTTTACCCTTCTCTTCAAAAATAATCTCGAAAACAGAGCGTTAGTTGTAAAGAAGTGGGATGCTGATGTGGCGTTGAGGTGACAGTAATGAAGAGGTTAACCTCCATCACCACACCTTCCCCTCTAACTGAGCTCAACCCAATATCTTGATTGTACGAAAAAATGGCCAATTTTTGTTGGCAATAGTACTACATGACAAAGTTACAAAAATAACACTTTCTTCCCACCGAACTCAGTTCGAAAATTTTCATAAAGTTCATTTGAAAAAGCTTGTGCACATTACTTGTATCCATAATGAGAAACCAAACTACCACTCACGAATATTCACATTTCCTATTCTCCCGAATGCCGATTTTGAAGGAATTGGAAGACTATTCTCCTTCGTTATTTTTTATAGATTAAGAGAAAAGTTCTATGCAGAACATAAATTATCTAAAGAACATATGCTTTAATCTCTACCATCCAATCATTTAAGATCTGACGGAGTAGATTTATCCATATTATAAGACGGAGGGGCATTTTTGTAATTACACAACCCCATCTAACACCCCACCTAACACACTCCCTCTTCTACATCTGCAACACTTTATCTATCTATCTCTCAATTCTCAAATCTCAAGAAGCACTCAAACCCTAACAAATCAATCATTCAATCGAGTAAATAGCTACTTTTCTCTTGACCAAAACAAACTAATTAACCCTTTTTAGCTGCTACGCAACTCCACAAAAACCACGAACTGCTGAAACTAATTTTGTGATTTGTGTTGTTTTAATTATGATGTCATCAACGCTACAGATTTTGGAATGAATTTGTGATGCATTTTGTAATTTATGATGTTAAGTTGATGTTCGTGGATGATGTCATGTTAGCTTTTAGCTTATCCTTTTTCTTTCCGTTTAGAATCCGGCCGTTAGGCGGTGTTTAATATAACGTTCATTTTCCGTCACTTCAGATCTACCAGGTGATTATTTTGATTCATGTTGCCTTGTTTGATTTTATTTATGTAATTAGGTGATGATTGTATTGATTTTATTCATGTTGAAATGAATTTTGTTGTTATATTCATGAACACAATGATGTGACCAATTTCTGTATGATTTTGAGTCATTTTGTGATGGTAGTTATACATTTTGTGATTTATTTGGTTAAAATCATAAACACGATGACGTCATTAGCGCTCGAAATTAGCTGAAATGAAAATGACATGTCTCGATAGAAACTATTGCTTGATTTTATGATAATTTGAGTCATTTTGTGATTTATGTTGTTGAATTCAACTTCATGAAGACGTCAATATCACTAGTTTAATTCAAGTCACTTTGTTGTTTTTACTTTTGATATCCGCATCATATGTGATTCTTATTCATATCACATGTTATTCTTACTTAGATGACATTTGTATAACTAGAATGAACCTAAACATTAATGTGTTGATTTTAGGTGTTTTTGACAACAATAAAATAAAATGAAAAAAGACAAGTACAAGTCATAAGCAATTTTTATTTCTTTGCTTGTTGTATTTTTATATAGGTTGATATACAAATCACATGTGATTTATCAAAGAATTACACGAAATTTTGTTAAAATCACATGTGATTGCTATAAAAGAATCTCATAATCACATGAGATTTTGTTAAATTTACATGTGATTTCTATGAAAGATCTCTAAACTAATCAATAGTGTATACTTTAATTTGTTATGAGAAAATCACACATGATCCATCAAGAATCACATGTGATTTATCACAAATGTGATTTGTCGTAAATTATTTTTTTGAAAGTGAATCACATGTGATTTACTCATTTTTATATTAAAACATTTGTGTTTCAGTTTATAACATCAAAGACTAAATCACACGTAATTTGCATTTTTCATAACAAAAGCAAAAATATAAATAGCAGAATCACACGTGATTTCAGAAATATGTTTTATAAAATGAAGGAAAAATTTGATTTGAAATTAAATATCACATGTGATTTATTACTCTAAAGATCGAATGTGACATGTAAAATCACATGTGTTTTTTTTTGGTAAACCGTGTTTCTGACTCGACATTGAGAGCAGCTAAAATCATGTGATTTTGTAATTTATAAAATCGCATGTGATTTTTAAAATAACAAGACAATGATTCTACAAATCACATGTGATTTTACCGTAAACTATTTTTTGAAAGTGAATCATATGTGATTTACACACGAATCACATGTGATTTACACACGAATCACAAGTGATTTACCGCAAATCACATGTGATTATACCGTAAATTATTTTTTGAAAGTGGATCACATGTGATTTACTCATTTTTGGATTAAAACTTAATCACATGTTTCAGTTTATAACATCGAAGACTAAATCACACGTAATTTACATTTTTTCATAACAGAGAAAAAAATAACACACGTGATTCACTCATTTTAGATTAAAATGAATCATCACGTGATTTACACACTAATCACAACAAAGCCGAATCACACGTGAATTTTTTTACTAATCACGTGTGATTTATGCAGACGAAAATTTAAAAAAAATTCACGAAAGATATAAAAGTGCATATCTATAGAAAGATGATTTTTTCTTGTCGCGATGGTATATTTTTGTAGAACAAGATTTACCGTCATAAGATATGTTATTTTTAAAAAAGGTGGAAAGTGGGTTTTTATTAAACGAGTTAGATTGGTTATTTCGCCATTTCTTCATTATTTTGCTTTATCTCACCGTTGGATTAAATTAAAATGGAAGCCAGATTTGATTATTTGTTCTTTTATTTTCCTTGTTTGTTATCGATCTCAACTCATAGATTAATTAGTTAATACCGGATAGTTTCATTACTTTTTTTTGTTAAAGTCAAAAATTATAAACATTCTTTCACAACGTATTAATATGATAAACATAGTCGTTTACAGATTAATACGCTAAACCAAATATCAATCGATGCGATAATAGGTATTCTTCATCTCCATCTCTTATATTTGATCGTTAGTCCTTTTATACTAACGGTAGTTAGTAAATAACTTAAAACTTGGTTTTCTTAAGTTTTCGTCCGAGTTTTTACGCTTTAAATCGTATTTTACGTTTCGTCCGATTTTTACGTTTTCGTCGGTTTTATGTTTCGTCGATTTTTACGTTGTTCGTTTTTACGTTTCGTCCGGTTTTTACGTTGTCCGATTTTTACGTTTGTCGTTTTCGCCCAATTTTACGTAAAAATGGGACCTAAAAATAAAAAACGGACGAAAACGTAAAATGAAAGAAAACGAATAACCGGACCGAACGTAAAAATCTTACGAAACGTAAAATACGATTAAAACGTAAAACCGGACGAAACGTAAGAAACCAAGTTTTAAGGTATTTAATAATCGTTAGTATAAAAGGACTAACGATGCAAATATTAGAGATGAAGATGTGAAGAAGACCTATTATCGCACATATTTAATCATTGGTTTAAAGATATTGATCATAAATTACTACGTTTATCATATCGATACATTTAAAAAGATATTTATCATTTTGACTTTTACCCTACTTTTTATATCTGAATCCCCAAATGTAATCAAGTCTATTGACATTAATGAATGGATCTTCTTTTCTTTCCTGAACTTTCTAGACACTAACATAATATGAGACAGAATCATATATGATCCGATTCATGACATATTTCCGTTTATTTATTTCGATTTCACATATCATACGATTTGATTCATGGCATTTACCAGTAGATTTGTGGGCATTACATTGTCAAAATGTGGTTTCCATGCTGCTGTTATCGTCAAAGCCGTACATAGGAAATTTTGTTGCCTTAAACAAATATTAGAGAGGAGAGGTTCAAGCTAAATGAGTTAAACTTGAAATTCTTTTTTGTAGTTCCACCTTGTGTAGTATTTTCAAAACTAATATTGGCGACTTATGAACCTTGGATTGTATAAAAGCAAAATCATCTACGGAGAAGCTAGAAACAAGAAGCAAAGCAACAAAACAAATTGGAAGTCATATATTAATATGGAGAACTAAAAACATGTATATTATTAAAGAAAAGCATGTGACGAAACATAACAAACATAGTTTGTTATTGCAATCGTAAACTTTTCTCATTTACATGCTTCATATGTGTATGCTATAAGAACTACAATGAAAAGTTTATCAAACTCAAAATCAAGATATCTTTGCTTGATTAGAAGTTGACATGAACACATATTTAGCTTAGCACTAACAGATCGCACATAACGTGTAATTTAACCAAAGATCCCGACTCCCGAGTTAATGAATGAATTATAGCAATGGTTATAAGGTTTGTGATCCGTCTTGGCCGGTATTAGGATGCAAAATCACTCATAATAAATGTTACGGCAAACTTACAAAAGCTGAAACATTATACACACTGCATTTGTATTTCAACAACTTGTCACACACAAATAGTACAACTTTAAAGAACCGATAAATCAAACACGCTGGACCCGTGTCTTAACAACTTTTATAGATCCACAATTAGGATCCTCTTTAATTATATCCTGTAATACTTACATTAGTGTATAAAGCGTATACAAAGATTTCTCTAAGTAATTATACAAAAATTTGGACATCAAAACAGTTGTAGTTCTCTTACAAAGTTTGAACATGAGAAGCTTTGTTAATAAAAGTTGATACTTCAATTCTTAATATATTGCAAACAGAATACCATGTGGTCCTTAGTATTTGTCATGACCATGTGGATGCATGTTAGTTCTTGCCGTTTTGGGACAATATTGCCAAATCATTTGTTTTCGCCAAGCACACTATAACAAACCATACATGATATAAGAGGATTTGCAACTCCTGAGAGTCATAGGCATTTGTCTATCTTAGAAGTTTCGGTACATTATAGGCAAACAAGTGTCAATTAATTTATCGATACTGGTCATTTTCCTTAATATTTATGCCCACATGATATCTCAGACTTATATGACTTAAGGTTCCTAAGCCATGAAAGAAATCATAGAGCTGGCAGCCCCTCCGCATCAACCAACTATCATTGAATTCTTGTTTGTGAAACTTTGTTTCTTGTATTAATATTTATGATATAGAGTAGCCAACAAACTTCCAAAGAGAATATGTAATTATCTGAAAAACCACATCTTTGGACCACAAGATTGTGACTAATGTTTTTGAAATGTAACAGTATAGAATTTTTATCGTGGGTGTCAAGTTTAAATATTAAGCAAGCCTAACAAGAATTTTGCGTTCTGTCAAGAATTGGTTACATAAAAAGAATATAAATAGGGGCCGGTGCAGACACCCTATTCAACACACTCAAAACACTTTCTCATGTCCTCTTCTATTCCTATTGCTTTGAACCAGTTTGGTTAAGCTCATTGTTACTGGTGTTGGTAGTTTTTTTATATGTCGGCACAAAATTGATAAATTCTTACCGAATGTCTAATTTCAGATCCCAAATCAAATTCTACCATGATTCAAGCCAAGTGGCATATGGTGAAAAAGGGATGAGGCCGGGCGATGTTTACAACGTTCTTGTATCTCGAGCTTTTCTTGGTGGCAGTCGAGTTTCCAGTTATAAAAGGTGACCATTTACACAAGCTGTGCCATTTAATCAAATACAAAAACAAGTGAAATGTTTAATTTCATCATTTTTAATTAGGTTCAGAATGGAGAAGCAAACCCCAACTTCATCACTCCAACCCAAAACCCTAAAAACACCCAAACATACACTTCATTTCACACACAAAACCCTAACCCACATCCCAAATCCCACAAAGTTTAATCTTTTAACCTTTTTAACCAAACTCCACAAAACCCTAATCAAATCCAAAATCTCAGACATCCTAGAAACCACTCCAAAAGCCTCAGAAACCCTAAAGTCAAGACTCAAAAATGGGGAAACTTTATATGGTATTTTTTTATTGTCAAATTCACCAACACTTGCTGAGATAGATGGTCTTTCTGGTTATGACTATGTTGTTGTGGATTTGGAACATGGTCCAGGTGGGATATCCGATGCTTTGTCGTGTTTACGCTCTTGCGCCGTTATTCGAATACGACACCGAACCAATGCGGGTTAAAAAGAACTTGAATTGGACCATCTTATGATCTTAAAAATATAAATTTCACATTTGTGGGTTTATATTGATCACTTTTACTTTTATTTTTGTACGCTTATTTAATTTTATTAAAACGCACGTTTTAGGTTTTAAACGCTCATCACTTTAAAAATAGTGATAGCGCTTTATTTAATAGATTTTAACTTTTAATTTTCTTTAATTTGCATTTAAGTCGCTAAGACGTGCAAATATCTACTATAGTTATAATCGATTTGTTTTTAATACGTTTTACGCTTCTAGGGTTTCGATCGTACTTATTAGTTAATATAACTCATTTTGAGTTATTCATACTTTTAGTATTGTGACAAATCATTCATAACCCTATTCCTAATCAACCAAGCTATATAACACATTTGTTCAATCACAGGATATCACAACCTCGTTGGGGAATAAACGACCCGGGAATATAACTGTTCTACCTCGGATTATTGCATTCGCCTCTTTCTAGTTTGACTTGCCTAGTTGACTGAATAAGTAGGCTAGTTTAAGGCGAACCAATTTTTGGCGCCGCTGCCGGGGTCGTTTATTCAGTCCTCAACTACTTTAAAGTAGTTTATGGCTTGCAATTTGCCTAAAATTGTGATAGCGTTTACTTCGAAGTTGAGGGACCAATCTTTAAAGTAGTTTACTTCGAAGTTTGATCATGGACTGAATGCCGCTTACTTCAAGTTTATGGCTTGCAATTTTTTTTTTTTTTTTTTTTTTTTTTTTTTTGTCGCTAGTTCAATTTAAGACAACAGAGCCAAAAGATTGATCATGGATCAATGTCCGCTTACTTCAAGTTTGATCATGGTTGAAGGTAATAGCCTCATTACCTACACGCAATGTGATTTGACGCCAAATACATCTATAAGAGCGTGGTCTGCTCTTAGGAATCTCGTCAAGAATGATAGGAACCCTAGGATCGAAGATCGAATTCGACAACCACAAAGTCACCGGAAAATGGAATTTCCCACTTTCATTAAATACGCCCTCGCAATACCAGGGGCATAGATACGGAACGATCCGCAAGTTCAAGAGTCATGCGTGGGGTAAGTTTAGGAAGAGAAAGTTTCTTCCATATCAATTAGGCATCAGGTTGATCTTTGGCGCCAGACGACCAGGGTTGCATGCAACCATTCCTGAAATTCACAAGGTAAGATAAATTTACCAGATCTCCAAGCTCGAAGTTTTTTAAGATAACTGCAGAGTTCTCATTTAGAGAAGTTTTTGCCAATTCAACCGCTTTTTCCTTGTTGTTTAACAACTGCTTGATTGTTGATGCGAACTTGGGCATCAAGATGACAAAGATCCGAAGACTTATGTCAAATTGCAAATCTTTAAAGATTTGCAAGAGTTTGTCCGTTTGATAATTAGACCTCTCGCGGTGTTCTTGCTCATTTAAGCGTGAAGGGTAAGGAATGGTAGGCTTAAAAGGTTTGGATTTAGGGACGAGGCTCGGGAGTTTCATCGGCCTCAAAGACAACTCTGTTTGGTTTTCTTCGAGGACAACTTGGGTCGATCGTGCGGTACTGCGGGCTTGGAATTTGCACCGTCCTTGGCAACCTCGGGCTCTTTTTCCACATCGATAACGGTGGAGGAATAGGAGTAGAGGTCCTCATAAGTAGCACCACTACGAGTGGTGATAGCTTTGATGATGTTGAATCCTCCTCATCATCACTATCATCAAGAACACTTTTTCGGGAAGCATTAAGCATATGAGAATAAGTCATAGTCGCTCTTTGGTCATAAAGATTGTTTGACAAACTTTTAACCTTGAATCGTGAAAGAGTGGGATCTATCTTTGATGATGTAGGATTAATTGGGGTGTAGAATTTGGGACAACCGTGGTTGCTCCAACTTGAGTCAGATCACTACGAGTAGTAATGACTTTGAGTTCACCCCAGGATTCGCGAAAGATACTTCCTGGAGACTTCCAGGTGGAAGGTGGAACAAGTTGTTTCACCAAATCGGATATCATACTCTTAAGATCACTCTTCACTCATTATTGTTCTTTGCAATTGAAGAATCAAATTCATTCTTCAAATTGGAGATTTGGTTTGAACCACTCTCATTTTAGCATCAAGAGTCTTGATGTGGTAGCTAGTTCAACAGATTGAGATTCTTGAACGATACCATTTGATTATTAGGAGCTGAATACCCTTGATTAGGATTTGAATTTCCCCTATGGGGTAGGTATTGAACAGGAACAATCTGATTGTTTTGAGTACGATATTGATTTTGGTTATTATGCCCTCTTGGCTGATTAGGATTAGACCTATTTGAATTGTTGGGTTGATATGATCCTGATGGTCCCTCTTGGTTATTAGCACGGTAGTTTGTTTCAGCTTGAGGATGGTATTGGTTACCACCTTGATTGAAATTACCGGCTAGAGCATCGACTTCAAATGCATTGCCATCGGTAGCAAAGACAGCTTGTAGTATGCATGAGGACCACCACAAGTGACACATGGTTCAATCTTTTGACTTCACCGGTTTGGATGACTCTTTCTTTTGGTTAAGAGTCAAATTTTAAGAGCATCCATGAGTTGAGCAACCGAGTATTGTCAGCAGCTTGAGTCATGGGAGATGAAGTAGAAGGTGAATCACTTGCTTTGGGAACAATGGTTTGTTTCTTGAGGTACGGACCTCGACTTTGTTCTCTATAATGGCTAAAGCATCCTTTGTTGTTCGATTCAAAAATTACCTCCCGCGGAGGAATTAAGAGAGTCTTGATCGCCTTGTCTTATGCCATTATAGAAAGTATCCGATATATCAACTCGTGAATCCATGATGAGGACAATTGCGTAGCATTTCCTTAAACGATCCCATGATTCACCGAATGTTTCATCAAAATGTTGTGTGAATTTCATGATTTCATTCCGGAGATTCGTGGTTTTGAAGGAGGATAGATTTATGCATTTACGTACTAAATCTTCGCGTTTCATCGACTTAGGGGCGTTTATCAAGCGGATCTGGCGGGTTATCGAGAGAAAGCGGAAAAGAAGAGTTTGATTGCGAGAATAATGTCCGGGTATAACAATTGTTCAAGAGGAAGATGTTATTTTCTTCTTGAACAATTGTTATACCCGCACAATTATTCCACTCGCAATCAAACTTCTTCTTTCCCGCTTTCTCGATGGGCCCGCCAGATCCGGCTTGATAAATTTCAAGTCGATTGAAACGGGAAGATTTAGTATGTAAATTTGCATAAATTCGTGTCGAGGGACCAAAGTTGTCCGGTAAAGACAACAAGAGTTTATGGCTTGCAATTTTAAAGTAGTTTACTCAAGATTGATCATGGATTTTTGAACTAGTCGTGACTAACACCAAAAAAAAAAAAAAAAAAAAAAAAAAAAACTAAGAATCATAACGACGTTTGTATAGTTTTTACGCTTTTAGGTTTCGATTGCACGCTTAACGACATAGTGCGTGACAGAGCTATCGCTATTCACATTCCTAGTGTTAGTCAATTAGATTCCTGCTTTTTGTATATTCTATATCATTTCAAAGACACACACGTTGTATTCGTGATATCACGCACACGTGACATAAACGATCCAAGGATATTTTAATCTTGGTAAACTTGCATTTTCTCCCGGTCAGCCGCCTTTATCATCTCTGTTACGGTTGACCGCTCGCAAGCGGTTGATAAGCGTGACGAGAAATAAAAGATAGGTGGTTGGGAGAGATCAAATTTTAATGTGAACGAAATGATGAGTATTTAGACACTCATCAACGATGCAAATATAAGAGATGAAGATGTGAAGAAGTACCCATTATTGCACATATTTAATCATTGGTTTAGCATATTGATACATAAATTACTATGTTTATCATATTGATACATTTAAAAAAGTATATTTATCATTTTTGACTTTTACCCTACTTTTTATATCTGAATCCCCAAATGTAATCAAGTCTATTGACATTAATGAATGGATCTTCTTTTCTTTCCTGAACTTTCTAGACACTAACATAATATTAGACAGAATCATATATGATCCGATTCATGACATATTTCCGTTTATTTATTTCGATTTCACATATCATACGATTTGATTCATGGCATTTACCAGTAGATTTGTGGGCATTACATTGTCAAAATGTGGTTTCCATGCTGCTGTTATCGTCAAAGCCGTACATAGGAAATTTTGTTGCCTTAAACAAATATTAGAGAGGAGAGGTTCAAGCTAAATGAGTTAAACTTGAAATTCTTTTTTGTAGTTCCACCTTGTGTAGTATTTTCAAAACTAATATTGGCGACTTATGAACCTTGGATTGTATAAAAGCAAAATCATCTACGGAGAAGCTAGAAACAAGAAGCAAAGCAACAAAACAAATTGGAAGTCATATATTAATATGGGAGAACTAAAAAACATGTATATTATTAAAGAAAAGCATGTGACGAAACATAACAAACATAGTTTGTTATTGCAATCGTAAACTTTTCTCATTTACATGCTTCATATGTGTATGCTATAAGAACTACAATGAAAAAGTTTATCAAACTCAAAAATCAAGATATCTTTGCTTGATTAGAAGTTGACATGAACACATATTTAGCTTAGCACTAACAGACTGCACATAACGTGTAATTTAACCAAAGATCCCGACTCCCGAGTTAATGAATGAATTATAGCAATGGTTATAAGGTTTGTGATCCGTCCTGGCCGGTATTAGGATGCAAAATCACTCATAATAAATGTTACGGCAAACTTACAAAAGCTGAAACATTATACACACTGCATTTGTGTTTCAACAACTTGTCACACACAAATAGTACAACTTTAAAGAACCGATAAATCAAACACGCTGGACCCGTGTCTTAACAACTTTTATAGATCCACAATTAGGATCCTCTTTAATTATATCCTGTAATACTTACATTTGTATAAAGCGTATACAAAGATTTCTCTAAGTAATTATACAAAAATTTGGACATCAAAACAGTTGTAGTTCTCTTACAAAGTTTGAACATGAGAAGCTTTGTTAATAAAAGTTGATACTTCAATTCTTAATATATTGCAAACAGAATACCATGTGGTCCTTAGTATTTGTCATGACCATGTGGATGCATGTTAGTTCTTGCCGTTTTTGGGACAATATTGCCAAATCATTTTGTTTTCGCCAAGCACACTATAACAAACCATACATGATATAAGAGGATTTGCAACTCCTGAGAGTCATAGGCATTTGTCTATCTTAGAAGTTTCGGTACATTATAGGCAAACAAGTGTCAATTAATTTATCGATACTGGTCATTTTCCTTAATATTTATGCCCACATGATATCTCAGACTTATATGACTTAAGGTTCCTAAGCCATGAAAGAAATCATAGAGTCAAGCAGCCTCCGCATCAACCAACTATCATTGAATTCTTGTTTGTGAAACTTTGTTTCTTGTATTAATATTTATGATATAGAGTAGCCAACAAACTTCCAAAGAGAATATGTAATTATCTGAAAAACCACATCTTTGGACCACAAGATTGTGACTAATGTTTTTGAAATGTAACAGTATAGAATTTTTATCGTGGGTGTCAAGTTTAAATATTAAGCAAGCCTAACAAGAATTTTGCGTTCTGTCAAGAATTGGTTACATAAAAAGAATATAAATAGGGGCCGGTGCAGACACCCTATTCAACACACTCAAAACACTTTCTCATGTCCTCTTCTATTCCTATTGCTTTGAACCAGTTTGGTTAAGCTCATTGTTACTGGTGTTGGTAGTTTTTTTATATGTCGGCACAAAATTGATAACTTCTTACCGAATGTCTAATTTCAGATCCCAAATCAAATTCTACCATGATTCAAGCCAAGTGGCATATGGGGAAAAAGGGATGAGGCCGGGCGATGTTTACAACGTTCTTGTATCTCGAGCTTTTCTTGGTGGCAGTCGAGTTTCCAGTTATAAAAGGTGACCATTTACACAAGCTGTGCCATTTAATCAAATACAAAAACAAGTGAAATGTTTAATTTCATCATTTTTAATTAGGTTCAGAATGGAGAAGCAAACCCCAACTTCATCACTCCAACCCAAAACCCTAAAAATACCCAAACATACACTTCATTTCACACACAAAACCCTAACCCACATCCCAAATCCCACAAAGTTTAATCTTTTAACCTTTTTAACCAAACTCCACAAAACCCTAATCAAATCCAAAATCTCAGACATCCTAGAAACCACTCCAAACGCCTCAGAAACCCTAAAGTCAAGACTAAAAAATGGGGAAACTTTATATGGTATTTTTTTATTGTCAAATTCACCAACACTTGCTGAGATAGATGGTCTTTCTGGTTATGACTATGTTGTTGTGGATTTGGAACATGGTCCAGGTGGGATATCTGATGCTTTGTCGTGTTTACGCACTCTTGCGGCTGCCGTTATTCGAATACCTGATACTGAACCAATGTGGGTTAAAAAAGAACTTGAATTGGACCACAGGGTATTATGTTTCCCATGATTGAGAGTCAGAAAATAGCTAAAAAGGCGGTTTCGAATAGTAGATACCCCATGAATGGAATCCGGGGAGCTGCCCATCCTGTGGTTAGAGCTTCGGGTTATGAGATTGATAATGGGTACTTGACTAACTGTGAGGATGAACTTTTGATCATGTACCAGGTGGAATTTGAAGAGGGGGTTAAGAAGATTGAGGAGATTGCGGCGGTTAATGGTGTTGACTGTGTGCAGATAGGACCGTTGGATTTGAGTGCCAGTATGGGTTACTTATGGGACCCTGGGAATAAGAAAGTGAAGGACAAGATGAGGATGGCGGAGAAGGGTGTGTTGAAGACGATGGGGATAGGGAAAGGTAAGGATGGTGGTGGTGGGGAGTACTTGGGTGGTTTTGCAATGTCATTTGATACGTGAGAGGATATGAGGACGTGTGGGTATCATATGATTTCAGGGCCAGTGGATGTAGCCATGTTCAGGAATGCGTGTGTTGAAGATGTGAAGAGGTTCAAGTCGAAAGCAGTGTCAAATGATGATGATCTTGATAGTATTGAAATTGATAAGGATAGTGAAGAGAAGTATTGGAGTGAATGAACTAAACATGATCTGTATTTCTTTTTCTTTCTTTAAATAATTAGTGATCATTTTGATCTTTTTGCCCTTAAAAAAAGAATGGACAAACAAGACCAATGTACATAACCACATCAAATCGAAGGGACAAAATTCCTAAGGACTTGTTTTAACACATATAATACACTATACTTATAACCTTGTTGCAAATCGCATACATTTTTAAGTCATTAATAATCATTAAGCTAGATGCTATAAAATTTTATGAACCCCGGATTGTATAAAAGCAAAATTAGCTATGGAGAAGCTAGAAACTAATACGCGCCAATTTATACTCACAGGCTATTATAGGAGGTTCATTAAGGGGTATGGAATCATCAGTAAGCCATTAATCAGACATTCAAGAAGAACTCTTTGAGTGGTCCGACATAGCTCAAGAAGCTTTTGAGCAATTGGAGTTAGCCATGATACAAGCACCAGTGTTATGGTTGCCAAACTTTGAGAAAGAATTCACTGGAAACCGATGCATGTGGGCCGGTTTTGGTGTTGTGTTGTTGCAAGATGGTCATCCATTGGCATACCGACTAAGGCCTTATCTCTCGACATCAAGCTTTGTCCACTTATGAAAAGAATATTTAGTGTCATTTTGGCATTGGAGAAGTGGAAGGGTTACTTAATGGGTAGACATTTTAAGATCAAGACTGACCACTTCAGCCTCAAATACTTGTTGGATCAAAGGCTTACTACTCCTTTCCAAGTTAAATGGTTGCCTAAATTGCTTGGGTACGATTATGAAATTGTCTATAAGAAGGGCAATGAAAATGTGGTAGTTGATGCTTTGTCTAGGAAGGAAATGCAGGGTCAATTATTGGCAATGATAGCTACTAATGTGACCACTGGACTTCTCAAAGAAATTGAAGAAAGTTGGGTGATGATGAGAAGTTGGCCAAATTAATAAAGCGTTTGAAGATCCTAATTTTCAATCAACAAAGTACACTTGGTCTAATGGCCGATTAAGAAGGAAAGGTAGGTTGGTGGTGGGAGATAATGAGGTACTCGAGAAGAAAATCTTCTCACAAATCCACAATGAATCGGTTGGTGGGCATTCGGTGTTCAAGTATTTGTCACGGAAGATGAGTTCTATTTGTTATTTGAAGGAATGAGAAAAGTGGTTAAACAATGGATCGTGGATTGAGATGAAGATGTAATTTTCAAACTTGAAAATAAGCTATTTAAAGAGCTTATGAGCTAATCGCTTAAGCTAATGAGCTTATTTTGGTGTTTTAAGCTCAAATAAGCTTCAAAGTCGAAACCAAAGATGGAATAAGATGCAATAAGCTATAAACTACTCAAATGAAGCTAAAAGATACAAAGAAGCATACCGAAAAGCTAGGAATAAGCGAGATAAGTACTATGATTCTTATAGTTAAAAATGTAAATGGGACAAGGTTTAAGCTTAATGCACCCTAGCAAATAAGCTTCAAAGTGGAATATTAAGCTTGGGACCTCAAGTCACTAGGTAAGCTTTCCAAAGAACCAAATTACACAAGCTATGGGTAACTAGAGAGCTCTGTGAGCTTGTGAAAGTGACTAGCTCAATTTGTACGTGACATCATTTCGCATAAGGTGCTCAAAAGAAGCTAGAAAATAAGCTATGAATAAGCTGATTAAAAGTGAACTAATATTTTCTAATTAAGTTAAGCAGCTAAACTTTAATATCCCAAAAGCTTATAAGCTAAATCTCAATATTAAACACACACTAAAATCATCTATTTTATTCAAAAACGACCAAATTAAAAAATTTGACTTTGTAAGAAAAACACTAAGGTTGACTTATATGAACTTTAAGTTGATTCTAATCACTGATTGTGATGTATTAAGGTGAACTAAGACTGATTTGAGCAATATTAACAACTTATGAACACAAAATCATGATCATGGATCATTAAAATCCAACAGTTAACACAAGGTTTGATCAAAAGCTAATTTTGACTTTTTCACAAATGAGAACCGGTTTTTCTTGTTGAAATGAGTTTCTAAGACCTAATGTGACATGAAACAATAACAAGCAACCACTCAAACAACCTCCAACACTAATAACTCAAAGAAATCCAAACAAGACTTAACTAAACCGATTTGAAGATTTTCAAGTGATTTTAAAGATTGAGACCATGTAACGACATGCACTTAATATTATCACTTACTAAGACTAAATAGACACTAAACAACAAAGAATAACAACATACAACTAAGAAATTAAACTTAAGCTAATTTAATCACAAAATAAAAATTTTATAAACTACAAATTAAAAGAACAAGCAACTGCTTTTAATGTATAATTATACTTAACTACAACTAATTAACATAAAGACACAGAGATTTAAACTTAAGAACACTTAAATGTGAAATACAAAAGTTGAGCAAAAGCTTACAAGTGGTGTTGAACGAGAACACGTAACCAAGATCAAAAGACCACTCCTATAGGCTTACCACTAAGCCACTAACCCGTGGCAATCCCATATTCACCCTGCTCCAACTTTGATCACCATTTCTTGTGATTTTTTATTTTTTACTAATTTATTTGTATTTTGGTGAATTTTGAGTTTGACTTCTAAACCGATTTTAAATGTTTCTAAAAGCTTAAATAAGCTTTCGAGGAGCTTATATGGCTTATTCATCCTTAACAATGCCTACAAACATCATTTGATCTTTTGAGATTTTGAACATGAAATTGCATAAACCGAAATTAAGACTTTAACATCGAAATTTATTATTGAAAAGGATCTAAAATACATCGAACTTAAGGAAAACAAGACTTGAAAGCTAAGAATTACACCGGAATTTAAATTTTAACTAAAACGACAAAGATAAACTAAAATTACACTAGATATTTTGCTACATTGCTTCCTCCTTGTTTTATATTGATCTCTTTAGCTCTTGTCGACATCTCGATTGTATCCCACTTCATTCCAACCATTGGATTGGTCAAAATCATCATAATCGTCCATTTGGATATTTTGGCCAAAAGTCTATAAGGTGTTTTTGTTATTAATGGATTTTGGGAAGATGTGGAGGTGAAGGGGACAAGGTAAGGTGGTAGTGATATGATGGAGCAAGTGGAATTGAAAAGTTGGAAAACCATTTCCGGTTTTGGAATTGAGCTTGAGAAGGAGATGTACAAGATCGTGGTTTTTTACACAATGACGAATTCGACCGAGGTTTTATAATAAGTGGGGTCCAAATGGTTATTGATCGATCAAAATGATTTGACCTGGGTCAAGGGTCAAGGCTCAAGGGTCAAGGTCCAAGTGGTGGATTGGGCTAAGGTTTGGGCCAGCAGTGTATTGGACTTGGGTTGATATTAGAAGGTGTCCGTTTGGTTTGATAGTATCACAAGGACCAATCATGTAAATTCGGATTTTGAGGACCAAAATCGAACTTTCTCCAATGTTATCAAAAGGACCAAACTTGCCAATCTTTAATAGTACAAGGACCACTTTTGCATAAAATTCCATTTTAGATATCCAAGGACCAATTTTGACATTTTTCAAAGTCGAGGACCTTTTCTCGCCATTTGACCAAAGATTCATTCAAGGACCATTTTTGACAACTTAGAATATTTCAGGACCTTGAATGATAAAACTCACATTTTTGGATTCGTGGACTAGATTTGACAACTTTTGAAACTTGGGGACTCCGATTTTGATATTTTTGCATTTAAAACACATAAAACACCGATTTGTGATATTTTCATCATTTTGATGCATTTACGAGTGTTTTCGGATGTTTTTGCGATCTAGATGATACAAAATGATGAGTATTAGACACTCATCAATGTGTGTCGAGGCAAAAGCCCGATCTTAGTGCCTATCCAGACTCTTGCACCTTTGCCTATACAAGTTAGAGTATGGAGTGATATATCCATGGACTTTGTGGAAGGACCGCCAAAATCTCATGGGAAGATCGCTATATTAGTGGTGGTGGACAGTGAGTAAGTATGCTCACTTTATTTCCTTCAACATCCTTTCACAAACAGCACAGTGTTCTTAGATAACATCTATAAGTTACATGGTTTGCCAAATACCATTGTCGATGACAGAGACAAAGTGTTCCTAAGTGTTTTTGGCAATCATTGTTCAAGGCTTTGAAAGTTAAACCGCAATGTCAATGACCTACCATCCACAATCGATGGATGATGTATGGGTGAATAGGTGTCTAGAGTACTACCCGAGATGTATGTCCGGTGAGAAGCCAAAAGAGTGGACACAATGGCTTTCAATGGCAGAGTTTTGGTATAACACAAATTTCCACACTGCTATCCAGACCACCCCATTTGAAGTGTTATATGGTCAAACACCACCCATCCACATGCCTTATTTGCCAAGGGAAAGTACAGTTGAAACTGTGGATAGAACAATGCAAGCAAGAGAGCAGGTGGTTAACATGCTTAAATTTCATCTAAAGAGAGCACAAGATAGGATGAAAAGTTTGGCAGATAAACACAGAACTGATAGAAATTTTGAAGAAGGTGTTTGGGTCTATTTGAAACTGCAACCATACATGCAAGTAACAGCTAGACAAAGTCCCTATAACAAACTCTCAGCTAAGTACTATGGTCCCTTCAAGATCATAGAGAAGATTGGCAATGTGGCTTATAAATTGCAGCTTCCAAATGGTAGTCAAATCCATCCAGTATTTCATGTGTCTCAACTCAAGCTTTGCAAAGGGGTGGTTGATAAGCCTGGAACTCTTCCCATGTGTGACAATGAAGGACTCTTATCAGTGTTTCCAATGAAAATCATTGACAGAAGATTGGGAAAGGTTAACAATAGGGCTGTTGTTTTTTTTTTTTTTTTGGGTAAAGGGGAGTAATCTTGCACCCTGGTAAATATATTAACCAAAAAGAAACGTTTAAGTACAATGGATATGAGTGAAACCCCATATCTCAGCCCGTTACATAGGCATAAAGCTTACATAACAAGATACTTACTATTTCTAAACAAGAAAACAAACCACTACTCAAATGATAACATAGGACATAACGAAAGAAAATTACTTCCTAACCTTGAAGCTTGGTGCTATACATGGCATTAAAGGCATCCAAATTCCCTGGAAGATCATGAACCTGATTCGCATAGTCATCGTAGTCATAGTCATCATACTCATCTTCAAATTCATGGCCACCACCGAATAGATTAGCAGACTCATCAAATGGGTTAGGAACCACCTCATCTTCAGAATCAGAAACAACGATCTCTCCCACTTTAGAAAAAGGGTTAACTCTCTTAGTAGAAGAGGCGGGCGGATTACAAGATGCACTAGTTTTAGGAGCCACACCCGACTCCATCTCTTTCAAATCACTCACAAGGGGATCTTGCGATGCAGTACCTGTCTTAGTAGACTTATCTTCGTTAACTTCCATTGTACGACCAGAATCCACGTCCTTGTTGGTGTCATTAGAAGGAATACCAAATGTATCCGTATTAAGAGCATCAAACTGGTTAGATGTAGAGATCGTTGTTCCACTCGAACTAGCCACATCAGAGGCATTCTTCTTATTAACTTCCACTTTCTTAGGTTCAGGAGGAGTCTTTTTGGGTTGATATTGAAACTCCTTACCCACAACAGGTTTAGTAAACCCTCCTTGACCCGGAATATTAGACCCACCTTGCTTTCCCTTCTTCTTATAATTAACCGTCTTGAAACCATCATTAACACGCTTAGTAGGCGGAGCAGGAGGTTCAACAACTTTAGGACAATCCATAAGAGTATGACCAAAAATCTTACATGTATCAAAATGAGGTGGCTTCCACTCATATACAACCCTTATCTTCTCAATAGTCGAACCCGACCCATCAAGTAACGGTATCTCAACAGTAAGGCTGTCCCTAAGCACCTCATCCGACTTCACTTCAATCATGCATCTAGCAAAACTACTACGGCCCCACGAGTCCTTGCACATTTGGCTAGTGAAAGCATCTAACCTTTTGGGCGTGCCTATCAATGTGGCAAGGAGACTAAGGCCATCATCAGAAAACATAGCAAGAGGAACATCATGGAATTTAACCCACACCGGGATGTTGTTCAAATCCTCTTTAATTAAGTTGGTGTTCAATGTCCATGGTTTAAGAATAATAGGTACATTTCTAATCAACCAAGGACCGTTTTCAAGAACATCATCAACACCTTTCTTCGAATTGAACTTAAAAAAGAAGAACCCCTTTGCATTCATCATTACCTTTTGTATACCAAACTTAGCTCACGCATTGCGTACAA
Organism: Chrysanthemum lavandulifolium; assembly: GCA_022545495.1. NCBI lineage: Eukaryota > Viridiplantae > Streptophyta > Magnoliopsida > Asterales > Asteraceae > Chrysanthemum > Chrysanthemum lavandulifolium. Next base: position 99,971,816 of record CM040246.1, read on the forward strand.
AGTAATCAACAACAGGAAAAGCAAGTCGTTGACCAAGGAAGTACCCATACAAAGTATTCTCAAACATAATGTTCACCTCTTCAACCACTTTTATCGGGACAGAAAGATCCACACCATTAGCTTTCTTATTACACTCCAACCTACGAAAGTTTGACGTGTGTTTCTTAGGTTCAGTAGAAGTAACACCAGCATATGATGCAGAAGGTTGTTTCAAAGCAACACCAACCTTCTCAATACGAACAGCCCCATTTGCATTCGTATCAACCTTATCATTAACATTATTGGGACTACTAGTAGCATTAACATTAGAAGCCATAGGAACACTCGTATCTTGAGGAGGTTTCGAATAATAACCAATAGCCGTAAGCATCTCCTCTAGCTCCTTCTGTGATTGCGGCACCTTAAGATGCTCAAATGGGTTAGCCCCGTGAGTAGTAGCATCCATCGTCATAGTCGGTTTTAATGGTTGCCCATCGTCACCCACAAGAATAAGTTTTCCCTCAAATATTTGTTTTTCAATAGCACGAATTTTCAATAAAGTATCATGACCCTCAGGCGTGTCATGACTAGGTGCATCATGACTAGGGCTCGAAACAAGTGAAATCGGCTCTACTTGTCCGTCAGTACGAGAACTACTCCCCTCGTAAATTGGAGAGGAGCAAGCATCCATGTCGTCATCAACATTAGTGTTTTGAGCTCTAACTGAAGATACCGACTCCCCAGCATCATTATCAGTCACAACCGGACCTGGCACAGTGAACATCTTCTCTCCTATATTCGACATCAAACAATCCCTAAACCCTTCGACACACAACTAAGTAACAACCCAGAATCAGGAAACAAGCCAAGTCTTTTAGCGAGATGAATAAAACCCTAGTTTAAACCTAGGGTTTATAAGCTATACCGAATGATGAACTAACCCATATTAATGATGATTCCTTGTAGAATAATCAGTAGGAAGATTAAGATTTAGAAGCAAAACAGACCGATTATACCAAACCCTTATGTGCGACAGAAAACCCTAAAAAACCAAGATCAATCAAAGATCAAAATCCAGCACAAGCAGAGATTAAGTATTGATTATAGAAGATATAATCAACCCTAATACCAGAATGTAAAAGAATTGAGCAGGGATCGATTAGGAAGTAAAAACAATTTGGGGTTTTAGAAAATCGCCCATACAGGGAGGAGAGAAGTTTAACCCGTTCACTAATAGGGTTGCTGTTTATGTGTTAGTACAATGGTCAAATGGTAGTGAAGAGGTGGCAACTTGGGAACTATATACTGAATTACTGAAGAAGTACCATGGGTTTGATCAAGAGGAAGCAACTGAAGGTGTTGTTTGACTGTGGAAAGTCAAATGTTAAGGAGAAGGGATTTGATACGCGCCAATTTAGAAATTACTGCTAGCAAAGTACTGCTAGCTTAGAAAGTACTGATAAGCCAAAAGTTAGTTATAACTTTTGGCGGGAAAGTCTGTTTTGTTCTTTCCTCCTATTTCTCCTTCCTCCCAATTGTATAAATACTCTTTTCCATTTCACTTGTAATTCATTCACTGAAAAGACTTGTAATCTTCTTCTCTTAATTCCATTACAAACTAAGTGAATCATTTGATTACGAATACGATTTCATTTCTTCTTATGTGATTCCCTATTTGTTTTCATCAACAACTACATTTCATAACTGATTTCTGGTTGTTTACAAATCGGTATACATCAGAAACAAGGAGCAAAGCAACAAAACAAATTGGAAGTCATACATTATTATGGGAGAACTCAAGAGAAGCAAGTGACGAAACATAACAAACATGGTTTGTTATTGCATAACAAATTGGAAGTCATATATTTTCATTTATGTGCTTCATATGTGTATGCTATAAGAACTAAAATGAAAAAGTTTATCAAACTCAAAATCAAAATAGCTTTACTTGATTAGAAGTTGACATGTACACATATTTAGCTTAGCACTAACAGAGTGCACATAACGTGTAATTTAACCAAATGTCCCGAGTTAATGAATGAATCATAGCAATGGTTATAACGTTTGCTATCCGTCCTTGCCGGTATTAGGATGCAAAATCACTCATAATAAATGTTACCGCAAACTTACAAAAGCTGAAACATTATACACATTGCATTTGTGTTTCAACAACTTATCACACACAAATAGTACAACCTGAAAGAACCGAAAAATCAAACACGCTGGACTTGTGTCTTAACAACTTTTATAGATCCACAATTAGCATCCTCCTTAATTGTATCTCATAATACTTACCTATGTTGCAAAAATCGGTCTAGGCGGCCGATTAATCGCTAGGCGGTGATTAGCCGTTCCGATTTTCATTAACCGGCCTTATTAATCGATTCTCGATAAAATCGGATTAATCGGCCTAAGCGGCCGATTAATCGCCAAATCGAGAAAATCGGATAAATCGGAAAAATCGATTCGGTAAAAATCGGAAAATCGGAAAAATCGGCAAAATCGAAAAAAGCCGCCAAATCGAAAAAATTGGCTAGATCGGCCAAATCGGGCATATAGTTTAAAATTTTTATAATTTTATATATAAAAAATCCAATCCGATTAATCCCCGATTAATCCCCGCCTAACCGATTAATCGCTAGGCCCTACCCTGCCGCCCAGCTACCGCCTAGCGATTTTTGCAACCTTGACACTTACATTAGTGTATAAAGCGTATACAAAAAAATTTCTAAGTAATAATACAACAATGTGGACATCAAAACAGTTGTAGTTCTCTTAAAAAGTTTGAGCATGAGAAGCTTTGATAAAAGAATTTGATACTTCAATTCTTAATATATTGCAAACAGAATACCTTGTGTTCCTTAATATTAGTCATTACCATGTGGATGCATGTTAGGTCTTGCCGTTTTTGGAACAATATTGCCAAATACTTTTGTTTTCGCCAAGCACACTATAACAAACCTTACATGATATAAGAGAATTCGCAAATTCTGAGATTGAAAGGGCATTTTATCTATCTTAGAAGTATCAGTACAATATGAGGTAAATAAGTGTCAATTTATCGATACTGGTCATTTTCCTTAATATTTATGCCCACATGATATCTCATATCTATATATGACTTATGATTTTCCCAAGACATGAAAGAAATCATAGAGCTGGCGCCCCTCCACATCTGTTGGAACCTTGTTTAAGATCAAACATCCATCACTTCCTGATCATCCCTTTGTTTTAGTTATAACAGACATTATAGTATAGTTCTTACTAAAGACAATTTATTTCAATTGTAAAGTTAAATGTCTGTATTTAGGATATGGGTTGGGCCATGCCCTAAACGACCCATGTTTGATAGTTATTATAGGTATTAGTTATATGACAGTTATCTTGGTAGTTATACACCAACCATTGTGTCTGTTGGATTCATTGAACCAACACAATGACACATGTTGGCAAAGTATAAATATGTCAAATCTTGTAAACACAATTCATTTAATCAATTTATAAAGTTATTTATATTTAAATTTCCCTCCATATCTATCCTATCTTATTTTGCATACTCACTGCTCATTATTCTATCACTGCATTGCATAACAACATCAACAGAAAAATGGCCTATCCTAATTCTAATTTTGATCTAAGTTGGACAAGGCACAAACCTGCCTTCAACCAATCTAAGTAGTGGCATCAGAGCCTTGGTTTAAGGAGGCCTATGAGAAGGTTCAATGAGTCTGGCCTACTAAGACAGAAAAGGGAAAGAGGAGAGAAGATGAGAATCTGCATAAAGTAGATTACCCAAGATAGCAAGAATATGCTCAAGGAAAAACTTGAAGAAATCCAGAATTTCAATCAATCTCTCCCACACCCCAAATACATTGCTGCCTCACATAACAAACTCAGAAATTTTAGATGTTTTAAATGCAAGAAAGAAAGGCATATGATCAAAGACTGCCCCACAAGAAGGATGGAGGAGGAAGTTGGTCAACAGGATGTATCAAGCAACTATGCAGAAAACTCATCTGCACAGCATAAGTTCCAATGCCCCACTGTAAGCATTAAATTTCCAAAATTGATACACTTTGAAACAAAATGCATGCTAAAAGGATCAGATCAAGAAAACTAGGACAATATATGGTATATCAGCACTCATATAAACATGCATGTTTGTTCTAGAGTTAATCTTTTCTGTAAACTTAAGGAAAATTTCACAGTAGAAAAAATAGAAGAAGAAAACAAGTTACTCTTTACATATGGAATTGGTGAAGTGATTGTAAAAAATGGTAATGGAAGGTACCTGACCCAGGGGTCCTCTACACCCCTGAGGTATCCCTAAACATACTTTCTGAAGATCTCCTTGAGAAACAAGGAGTGCAAGTTCTCTATGAGAACAATACATGTACATTACAGTACATGTTCAAGGATCCCATTACACACACCTTCAATGAAGATTCACTCAGAATTAAACATAATGAGTTTTTGGACAATTAATTCAAAGCCTTAGATGCATCCCAAAACCCACTGTCACATGATTGTGATAAAGTTGAAATCAAAGGAGTAACCTACTCTACCCAAGTCACCACCTTTATTGATTTCACAAACTTCATGAATCTGATCAGCATAGACAAATTGGTTGGACAACAATGGGAATATTTCAGGAGAAGGTTCATATCCACTCTCAAATGGTTCTATGAAGTCTATCTTAATGGCCCCTTGCCAGGCCCTCTACCACCCCAAATCAATGGCAAAACTGTACACTTGATGGACCTTTATAAGGTTGTTGAGTGTTTGGGTGGTTACATACAAGTACACTTCTCACAGAAGTTTGGACAAGCTGCAGAAATCCTTGGTTTCTCCTACAATGATAGTGAAGCCCTCAAGTAATGCTATAACAGGTATATAGATGTTCTTAAAGGTTACCATAATACTGTAAGAATGCAAAAGGTTGGACAGTTTTCATTACCAATCAAAGCCACAAATATTGTGGACAAAGGCAAGGCATCATACTGCCTTGGCAGTCAAGATCAGAAAGACAGACTGCATGCATCTACAGGGTCTAAGAACTACACCAAACCTGCACATTTTGGCATAAATCTTGAAGATGAAACTAAAGAAGGCACTGCCTACAGTCACAATCAAATTGGTCAAAGCAGTCTCCCAAATTAGCAAAGAATCAAGGATGAAAAGACCTCACCAAATGATGACTTTGTCATCATTTGATTCTGAAGACAGATGATTCAAAGGTTGATGGTTTTTGATTTTAGGGAGGTGACTGTTGGAACCTTGTTTAAGATCAAACATCCATCACTTCATGATCATCCCTTTGTTTTAGTTATAACAGACATTATAGTATAGTTCTTACATAGACAATTTATTTCAATTGTAAAGTTAAATGTCTGTATTTAGGATATGGGTTGGGCCATGCCCCAAATGACCCATGTTTGACAGTTATTATATGTATTAGTTATATGACAATTATCTTAGCAGTTATACACCAACCATTGTGTCTGTTGGATTCATTGAACCAACACAATGACACTTGTTGGCAAAGTATAAATATGTCAAATCCTGTAAACACAATTCATTCAATCAATTTATAAAGTTACTTATATTTAAATTTCCCTCTATATCTATCTTATCTTATTTTGCATACTCACTTCACATTATTCTATCACTGCATTGCATAAAAACATCAACAGAAATATGGTCTATCCTAATTCTAATCTTGATCTAAGTTGGACAAGGCACAAACATGCCTTCAACCAATCTAAGAACATCAACCAAATATCATTGAATTCTTGTTTGTGAAAGTTTGTTTCTTGTATTAATATTTATGATATAAAGTAGCCAACAAGATTATAACAATGATTTTGAAATGTAGCAATATAGAATTTTCATTGTGGGTGTCAAGTTTAAATATTAAGCGAGCCTAATAACAAGAATTTTACGTTATGTCAAGAGTTGGTAAATAAAAAGATTATGTTGATACAAAAAAGAAAGTTAAAGATTATGATTCTTTTTATATAATGTTTGGTATTGAAGTACAGAAGTGGGTGAGATCCAAAACAATATAAATAGGGGTGTTGACGTACCTTATTCAGCACACTCAAAACACTTTCTCATGTCCTCTTCTATTCCTACTGCTTAGAGACTGCATGGCACTCAAAAAGTGCTTGCTTAAGCTCAATTCTAGTATAGGTTGTAGTTTTATATATGCCTGCACAAAATTGATTACTTATTCCCAATGCATGATACAAGCCACATGGCATTTGGGGGGAAAGGGAAGAGTGATGATTTCAACATTCTTGTGTCTCGAGCTATTCTTGGTGGAAGGCAAGTTTCTAATTATAAAAGTGACCATTTACACAAGCTGTGGCATTTGTGAAACAATTACAGATTTTCAATCTTGTTTACCGAGCACTCTTTGTTTCCTTTCTTTCACGTTAACCGAATACTAGAATAAATGATATGGTTTAATTACAATATATGAGTTCCTTAATTTCATTTTTAATTAGGTTCAGAATGGAGAAACAAGACCGATATATATAACCAAATTGAAGGGACAACATTCCTAAGGACTTGCTTTAACACAGCGAATACACTGTGGTAATTACCTACCAATTCCGACCTACAATTGTCAACACGAGAACCACAACCACCTCGAACCTTTGCAAATCTGTAATCTCTATCTTGGATGTCTGTTAAGTGGCGTCATTAAGTCCCCTCACATGACTTGCACCTCAGGGTAGTAAGAACATTTAGTATTATCTTTGTTTATTGCTAGTTTTCATGCATAGTATTATCATCATTAGATACACAAACATCTTTACATTCTCGAAACCATAACCCGATTTTCTATCACCACACTACAACAACCGGATGGACGGGCGAGGAGACTTTCGCCGGGGACACAAAGTCCCTGACGAAAGTCACTAAACGACAAAATTATATCTGACGTGGCACATGAATGCGCTGACCTGTTAGGGAAAATTCAACGCATACTTTATGCGGGAACATGTCACCGTCGAAAGTATGTTGGATTTTAACAAACTTTGACCGCTAGTCAAAATTCAACGTCTGATTTCTCCGGGACTTGTCCCACCAAAGTATATTTCACTTTTACCAAAAATTTGACCAAAGTCAAAAGCATGCTAATTGTTCACGGAAAATTCCGCCAAACCTTTCCCGAAGACATGTCCCTAAGAAAACTGTATTTATAAAAATACATTTTATTGCAACTATTTATACATAACTAAAACCCGATGCTTGGATAGTCTTTTCATTACGTAAAACCCTAAACTATTTTAAAATTAAACGGCATATCTTTAGTTTCATCGTGCATCGTTAAAAATATTTGGTCAAAATAAACGAAGACTTGAATTTTGAGCGGTGGGTTGTATCTCCGTGTTATCCAACGCTTGGGATTTATTGATGAGACTTGACGAAGCAGTAGATATAAAGCTATGGGAAAAACAAAAATATTAAATTTATGATGAATTAATATGGTTCTTAATTCGTGTTTGTTAATTGTGATATTGTTTCTTCAATTTCATTCTTTAAGCATATGTAATTTAGTATTGTAAATGGGTGTTTGGACACCATAATCTGGTTAACTAAGAACATGGTCAGCTTTACAAATCCAGCATGTGCTTTGATTTATAAAAATACTTGACAGATACATACTACAAGAACAACAACAACATCAACAACAACAACTACAAGAACAACTACTACTTTGACCAACAACAACAACAACATCAACAACATCTTCAACAACAACAACAAAAACAACAACAACTACAAGAACAACAACTGCTACTACTACATACGAAGATTTTCCATGTCACCTAACAGCTCACGAAGTAATGCATCCGACTGACATGCGTGGTCGTCAGGAATCCTTGCCATTTCAAGTCTAGCCTCCAGCAACCTTACTCTTGTCTCTAGCACATGTTTTGTGATTCCAAAGAAGTTTATCCTAAGATCTTTTCATGGCATTTCGAGCACTCTGTTGGTGCGGATCCGAACCTTGAGAAGAGATTGTTCTTAAGAACTCGTCAAATGCATCCTTCTACATAAAATATCCGCACCCATTTTCATATTTTCTGGGATGTTACATAATAAGAAAATTATAAGAGATTACAACCCAATTATTTGTATATTTACATAAATAAGAAATGTATGATTGTTCACCTTTGACAGAGGACATGCATAATATTGTCGTCCAGATGAATATTCTCTATGTGATGTTCTTAATTTTATATTTTCTGCTCCACAAGAACACATAAAAGGATTAAATTGCTCCATCTCAGGTTTTGAAATTTGTGTGAAAATAAGAGGTTGTGATGTTGAGTTGTTTTGAGGATAAGATCTGGTAGCTTTTGGTGGGATAAGATCTCAAGTTTTCTTTATGTGATATAGAGCAGATCTGGTAGCTTTTGGTGGGAAGTTTTGGCGCCATGTTTTTTTTAGGAATTCTTGGCACCATTTTTTTGGTGGGAAGTTGAGACCGATGAGACAACCTGCAATAATTTGGACCTATGTAATAATAATAATAATAATAATAATAATAATAATAATAATAATAATAATAATAATAATAATAATAATAATAATAATATAATAATAATAATAATAATACGTATACCAATGCACCTATACTTTGTCGTTTAACATGATACGATACCAATGCACCTATACTTGGTCGTTTAACATGATACGATACCATAGCACCTATACTTGGTCGCTTAACATGATACGATACCAATGCACCTATACTTGGTCGTTTAACATGATCGTATACCAATGCACCTATACTTGGTCGTTTAGCATGATCGATATCAATGCACCTATACTTGGTCGTTTAACATGATCGTATACCATAGCACCTATACTTGGTCGTTTAACATGATACGTATACCAATGCACCTATACTCGGTCGTTTAACATGATACGTATACCAATGCACCTATAATTGGTCGTTTAACATGATACGTATACTATAGCACCTATATTTGGTGGTTTAACATGATACTTATACCAATGCACCTATACTTGGTCGTTTAACATGATACGTATACCAATGAACCTATACTTGGTCGTTTAACATGATACGTATACCATAGCACCTATACTTGGTCGTTTAACATGATACGTATACCAATTCACCTATACTTGGTCGTTTAACATGATACGTATACCATAGCACCTATACTCGGTCGTTTAACATGATACGTATAACAATGCACCTATACTCGGTCGTTTAACATGATACGTATACCAATGCACCTATAATTGGTCGTTTAACATGATACGTATACCATAGCACCTATACTTGGTCGTTTAACATGATACGTATACCAATTCACCTATACTTGGTCGTTTAACATGATACGTATACCAATGCACCTATACTTGGTCGTTTAACATGATACGTATACCATAGCACCTATACTCGGTCGTTTAACATGATACGTATACCAATGCACCTATTCTAGGTCGTTCAACATGATATGTATACCATAGCACCTATAATTGGTCGTTTAACATGATACGTATACCAATGCACCTATACTCGGTCGTTTAACATGATACGTATACCAATGCACCTATACTTGGTCGTTTAACATGATATGTACACCCATGCACCTATACTTGCTCGTTTAACATGATACGTATACCATAGCACCTATACTTGGTCGTTTAACATGATACGTATACCAATGCACCTATACTCGGTCGTTTAACATGATATGTATACCAATGCACCTATACTTGGTCGTTTAACATGATGCGTATACCAATGCACCTATACTTGGTCATTTAACATGATACGTATACCATAGCACCTATAATTGGTCGTTTAACATGATACGTATACCAATGCACCTATACTCGGTCGTTTAACATGATACGTATACCAATGCACCTATACTTGGTCGTTTAACATGATATGTATACCAATGCACCTATACTTGGTCGTTTAACATGATACGTATACCAATGCACCTATACTTGGTCGTTTAACATGATAAATATACCAATGCACCTATACTTGGTCGTTTAACATGATACGTATACCATAGCACCTATACTCGGTCATTTAACATGATACGTATACCAATGTGTAACACCCCTAAAATTTTCGCAGCGGAAGATTGTGTCACTGGGGTATTACTTCATAGTTCACAGATCAAGTTACAGAAAATGACTCTAAATGAGACGTTTTAAATAAATTATCATTCGATTAAAATATCAGAGTTTACAAACTGGTCCCACAAGTTTGTACAATCATAAAAAGTACAACATAAAAGTTGTAATGTTTTTCGAATGATAATATATGCATCGTCTCCAAGATATTTTCCGTGCGCCTTCACATGCCATGCCAGCCAATTCTTTTCGAACCTGAGATAACATGCTAAAAAGTGTCAACATAAAGGTTGAGTGAGTTCATAGGTTTGTAAGCAAAACAGTTGATCACAAGATATCAAGTTTATGAAAGTATTGGGCTACGTTGTTATACGCTCATAGTGCGTTTGATTGCCTAACCGGTCAATACAAACAATAGAAACCGCATAGGTTTGAAAACAGTAGTGGACAATATAGTTTGTAGTATAATTGCAATGTGTACAATTATCTTCTTGATAGTTATTATTGCTCTAAGCTCATGAAACTCACGACTGACTGTTGTATATATATCATCGGACGATATATATAAATATATAAGTAACTTGCCCCGGTTAGGTATTTTGCCATATACCTAGGTAACCTCAAATATAGTGCGCCTTGTTATTTCCAATAACATAGACGGGTTCGTCAATTCCGATAGACCTATCCACAATATTTGCGCTCACTCCCAGTGATTAGTGGTCCATGATGTTGGGGACTTTTGGCAAAAACAACTTAGGCATGCAATAATACAGTCAAGGCATTCAGTTTGCAAGTAATTGTCCATAATAAAGCATTTTAGCATGTAGTAAAAGCAGTAGCATGTATCTCCCCCAAAAGAGTTTATAAAACAGTGAAAGAAAAGCTGGGGCTATGAAACTCACTGTATTGATCAGCAGCAGAGTGTAACGATATAATGTTTATCAATGGTAAAGTATGACAAGATCATGATCTTTAACGATTACCTACGAAAGCATAGTAATCGCGTTTTAGTATAGTGTACGATATAAGTGTACAAGTATATGTAGTATGTTGGCTTTCAATATGATGTTGTACATAAATCTTAAGTTGATGTATCCCTTAAGTGTTATTTGGCCTATAGCCTTATAAATAACCTCGTACCATCGTTCGGGCTATCAAAATCAAGAGGTCGTGTGGTAATCGCACGAGGAGCTAGGACACTTTAAATCGTAAATCCACAACTCGTCGATACGATACCCCGAAGAGGCCTCTTATGATAATGAAATTCCTTACTATTATTGTACTTGTCATTTATAAGTAAAGTATTTGACGAGACAAATGTTATATAAAACATGTGTCGTGTTTCGTCAAACACTATTGATTGACTTGTGTGACGATATGATGATATAAGTTGTGTGTCGTGAAGTAGTTTAACATGGCATATGGTCATTTTCTTAGATTATCAAAGTCTAGCAAAGTCTATGAACCAAGTTTTAAAACAAGAATCGACCATTAAGTCCAAACTAGCCGTGCGGCTAAATTATGTTTAAACAACTTGAGATGATATTCAAGGTAATTCCTATGGTTATGTCTAAGTTTAAAGACTTTAAGACAACAGCCTCGGCTTAACCTTGGCTTCGTTTTGGCCTCAAAGGATCAAAATACACTAAGGTTTCTTAGCCATGGTTGTTTTCTAGTCAACAACAGGTCAGTTTAGTTTTTTCCGTTCTCAGGCTTTTTCGTTCACTTTCTGCTTATGTGCTCCTGAGTTTTTGTAGAAATCGTCATTCTGAGCAACTTTTGTGTGTTACACTTTTGCTGATTCGGACCAGAAAAGGGTCAAAACCTTGTTTTAAAATCGTATCAGCAAGCTTTCTTGTTTCAGCACTATATTTCCTTTTAGTAACACTTAACTAGGCATAACTTTTTAACCACAAGTCCTTTTTAAGTGATTGAAAAGCCCAAGTTTTAGTTTTTAATTCCTCTAACAGCTTCTCAAGCTTAATCAAGTCTAAATTCCAAAGTTCACTTATATCAATAGTCTAATTACAAGTATATACTTATATTTTATTGCAGAAAGTTTGGCTGCACAATCAGTCCTGCCAAAACGACTATAAGTTGAGTTCTACAAATTTTTTTGACACATGGATTTCGCCAAACTTCAAGTTTAGGTCTTGGCTACATTTCATAAAACTGAGTAGACTTCCAAAAATGAACAGAACCATGGGCTTTTCCCAAATGAAATCTGGTGTGCAGATTTTGACATGTTTTGCCATTTTGGCTCTCATTTACTCATCGGGATGAATTATGAGGTGCGCCACCCGGAGAAATGACCATAAGACATAGCTCTACAAGCATATCTTACTGAATTAACTTCAAGGTTTACTGAGATGATCAGTTTAATCTATCATTGGGACTGTTGTAAATTTCAGGTTCATAAAACCTACCTAAGGCTTGTTCTAGCTTCTTTTCATGTTACAAACTTCATGTACAACATCAATCATTCCATATTACATATGCTACTTATATCAAATTACATCCAATGAATATAAATTATTACAACCATATTGAATGAATATGAAAATATACTCAAACCTTACAAAGGATAGGATGAAAAGTTACTAATAATCAAGCCTAACTTCTTTCAATCTTCAACCCTTGTCTTCAACCCTTTAACCAAAGTTGTTATTGCCTTAAGGAAAACCTTGTACTAGCCTTTTAATTCAGCCTTTGGTCTTTTGTAGGTCTTGTTGTGAGCTTGGAATCAATAAATCTTTACTTGGACTAGGTAGAACACACCATGGTCTTCATCCTATTAGTATATGTTTTGAAATCAAATATGATGATAGTGTTGGATGATATATGGTGTACGTATAGGAGAAGAGACAAGGGAGATATAAGGTGAATTTTCAACTTTTCCAAGTAAACTTTGAGGGGAAGTAAAAGTTATGTAGTAGGAGGTGTTGAGTTATAAGACTTAGTAGGCTTAAACAAAGCCATGAGGTTTTGTGGTTAAGTATGTACACGCCACCTCTAGCTTGAGGTGGTGAGGAGAGTGCTTGCTAGCTTAAAATGATAGCTTCATAGTGAAGCTAGGTTCCTACGGGGTGTAGTTTGGTTCCAGTAATTACTAATGTTAAGCCCTTAAGTCGCGAAACTTAAAACCGGGCAACATAAAAATATAATACTTATGAAAATGTCCAAACTTATCAATATACTCCAACTAGGTATATTAAAGGTGTGATAAGTCTATTTGGGTGCGTCTATGTTGTTAAAACCTAATAACGTAGATTTGAGCACGCGTATTACGTAAAAAGTAAAATATTTACGTAAAAATAACAAAGTGCTAATAGTTCATATAAAATATGACTATTGGTGATATTTGAGTATTTTGAACACCTAGCCTTATCGTAGTCTTGTGTTGACCGCGAGGAAAGTTTACACGATTAAACTTTCGTAAATAATAAAGTAACAACTTTAAATAATTATTTATAGCCATAGGTGAACAAAAATGTTCAGAGTGTAATAATTCGAAACAAATTGAATTATTTAACTTGAGAAATTACTGTTAACTACCAGTTACAGTATTTGCTTTTACATTACGGTAAAAGTCAAATAGTAAAAAGTCAAAGTCAAAGGGCAATTTAGTCATTTTGCCTTATGAAAATTTACGAGTTGCTACACAATGCACCTATACTCGGTCGTTTAACATGATACGTATACCAATGCACCTATACTTGGTCGTTTAACATGATACATATACCATAGCACCTATACTTGGTCGTTTAACATGATACGTATACCAATGCACCTATACTCGGTCGTTTAACATGATACGTATACCAATGCACCTATAATTGGTCGTTTAACATGATACGTATACCATAGCACATATACTTGGTCGTTTAACAAGATACGTATACCAATGCACTTATACTCGGTCTTTTAACATGATACGTATACCACGCCGTGTCCGTGTCATATATTTTTAGACTTTGCCATGTGCGTGTCCACGCCGTGTCTGTGTCATATATTTTTAGACTTTGCCGTATCGCCGTGTCCGTGCAATCTAGGTTAAAAGTAATTAGATTAATTTTATAATTTTTAGGTTAAATTTAATTATATAATTGTATAATTTATTATTAATTCTAATTATTTAAAATGATATTTTTAATTTTATAATTAAACCTTTTCCCGAGGACATGTCCCCTTGGAAAGTTTTGGCGTAAATTTTCATTTTCCCTCATCTCTTTTACTTTACCGCCATCACTTTCCCCGGGGACATGTCCCCGGCAAAAGTGTCGCTAGAAGACAAAGAAGACTTTCCCCGGGGACTTGTCCCCGGGGAAAGTGAAAAACAAATATGAACCTCAATTATTAACAGATCTGGTCACACTTGGAAAAAAAAAAAAAAAAAAAAAAAAAAAAAAATACTTGTCTTCCTCCCTCCAAACTCACCACCGGCAACACCACAGCATCACCACTCCCTTACCACTAATACTTCACCACCACCTCCATTGCTACTCTCAGCACTAATACTTCACCACCACCACTGCGGGTTGTCTTCCCCACACTCGCACCACTGTACACGATGCATCTCAACCCTCTCATTGTTTAATTCTTTCCTCAAACCCTCTCATTGTTTGATTCTTTCTCTTCTCTTCTCATTTCTTACTCTCAACTAAGTTTTTTGTAAAAAATTGCGAGAACTCAAATAAAAAATCGTGTTTTTAGAATCATCATTTCCCATAAACAGGTTGAGACTAAAAAGAATGAAGTTTTAAATTGTTTTGAGTGTAAAAAAACTGTTGTGTATCTGTAGAATCTCGTTGATGCACACGTTTTATAAACACAAGATTTAACAAGAATTTGATTCTATAATATAAACAACATAAGATGGATTACATTGTTATTACAAGACACACTAAAAACGTTTACATGTATGCGAGTATTTATACTAATGAAAGGCTGCGACCCAAACATTGTGACTATTCGGTATTATAACCGAAATAACTACCAACTAACTTATAACTACCAATAACTAACTTTTGTAACCGCTATATGGTTACAAACTATATATCTAACGTATTCAGCCCTTGGGCTTTCGTATGTTACATATTATACCAACAAGACTTAGGCAATTATCGTGCAACAATTCCTCCCTAATTTTTTAAGTCTTGTTCTTCCTGTTTTCTATTCGGTGTTGCAACTGTTTCGTTGTTGTTGTTTTGTGCCAACTTCAAGTTTTTTTTCCACAAGCAAACCCTTGAACTTTTCTCTTGTTCTTCTTCTCGGTATGCTTCCAAACAAAACAAACTTTTTCGTTGTTGTTGTTCCTTTTCGAATTCTAAGTCCCTTTCCACACAAAACCTTGAAAACCTTTCGGTATTCTTTTTCCAAAACAAACCGATTGTTTGTTTTTTGTTTTTTGTTTTTTTTACTCGTTGTATTTTCTTTTTTGCCTTTCAATCTAACATCTTCTGTTAGGAATTGAAAATTCCATGTTAAAGTGTCGGTCACCCCAATTATAGTCTAGCATATGTTAGCTCGTAGATTTGTAGTTATTTATGTTATGTAGTAGTTAAATAGTTAATTTGTAGCGTAGAATAGTTTAGCATAGTGCAACATCGTGGAGGAAGGACGGGTCTTTACCCACTGTATCCCTGATCGACAGGCCGATAGGAGGTCGTTTAGATTGTAACCTATAAATATCCTCTACCCTCCAAGGTAGAGGGTTGGAAGTTCTAATCTAATCTTTTTCACTTTTGATAAGCAACTCTCTTTCTAGAATTCCCTCTCAACTCTCTTCATCTCTCGAAAATGGCTTTCTTATTTAATCACAATCCTAGACCACCCGAATCATCAAACAACATAATATTCACGATCCTACAATTGGTATCAGAGCCAGGTTATGTTGTTCTTGATGATTCATACGGTTTTTGAGTGGTTTTTTATGCTTATTGTACTCGTCATATATGCGGTTTGTGATGTTTGGCTACGGTTTTGTTGTTGGTTAATTCGTATGGTGCTTTTTGAAGTGGTTTGATATGTTTTTGACATTGGTTTATACATGTTTTGTGTTAACTGGTTAAACACAAATCTGCTCGTGTGGTTATTTTCATCTATGCGAGTTGTCATACTCTTTTAAGCGAGTTGTGTCTGAGCTGATTGTGATACAGTCATTTCTGGTTATAAGTGTTTTATCATTTCACTTGGTGCTTAACAGTTTTATCAAACTATGAACATGGTCAAACTGGTGTGATTCTTGTGGTCAAACATGGTCAAACATGGTCAAACTGGTCAAAATGAAGCAGCTTTTGTGTTACTAATTCGTGTCTCAATATTGTGTCAAAAGTCTCCTGCTCATACATTATTTCTTACATGCGAGTTGTGATGATCTTATGAGCGAGTTGTGGACTCGCATTATTGAATGCGAGTTGTCTTTTGGACAATGCGAGTTGGTTTGAGCGAGTTGCACTCTGCTACTGAGCGAGTTGCTATTGATTTAATGTCAAAAGCGAGTTGTTATGCTGCCCAAATGATGCGAGTTGAGTCAGAATCTTAAGCGAATTGTCTACTTGCATTACTTAATGCGAGTTGTTTACTATGGTCATGATGCGGGTTGTGCAAAAAGTATGCGAGTTGCTTACTAAGAAAAGAAGATGCGAGTTGTGTATACAAGTAAATGATGCGAGTTGTTTACAAAGTAAGTAAAGAAGTGACCATGACTGTTTGACTCGTACAATATACCATATCTTCACCAACACATCCATACCAACCTATCAACACAACAACCCTAAACAATCACTATCCAACACCTCACGAATCACATCAATATTAAATTCATATCAAGATCTCAGTTTAGTTAAACGTGTTCACAAATCTTTTAAAGATTGTTTTCTCGTTTGTACATCACCATCACAGATCTTACAACATAGTTCAAGAAACGATTTCAAATGTAAATGGTAAAAGATCTCAGATAGTTTCGTGGCACTTAATTGATTCATCAAGACTTCCAAGAGTCTTTTGTTCACGAATTTCTATCCATCATTGATCCAAGCTCATATGTTCATATCCGAAGTATATAAGGAAAAGACAAAATCCTTTGCAATTTCATCTTTTCTTCCAGTTCGGTTAATAAAAATTTAAACGTGATTTGATCTCAGCTTTGTATCTCGTGATTGTCAAAGATTTGTCAAACTTATATTCACAAGAGATAACTTTTCATCATTAATCCAAGAGTTTTAATTATGTTCGAATATAAAGAATCAAGGATTTAACATTTTCGTTAGTCCTTGTTTCCTTGTTTCGATTATTAATTTAAACTACCAACACATAATTAATGCTTACCCGAGACCTTGTTTAATCATGATCTTGAAACCTTTTCAAACACTCCAAACCATCCCTGTGGTTCTCACCTCATCGAGCCATCCCTGTGGCAAGGTCACGTTGAGTAACAATGATAAAGAGAGGCGTGTGATATGAGATGCGTATGAAGCAGACTTTGGAGCGTGATATATTTGAGTGAGATGAGGTCTACTGGATTTTGGTGAGAGGATATTCATATGATGGGGGCGGATGTATTTGGTACTAGGGTTAGAAAGAGGATGTTTAGGGTATTTGTGTGAGATGATGAGTATTAATACCCGGATTCTTAGGGTTGATTGGTGTGGATCGTCTAATGGGCCATGTTACATGATGAGGTATGAGCTGAATTATATTGGGCCCGAACATGTGTGTAACAAGTGTGAAACTGGAATATTAACGAGGAGTTGTACCATATATTTTCTTAAACGTAAACCGGATGTATTTATTTATGTGATGTCTTGGACTTGGATGTTGGACTGATGGGCCTCTCATAACTGGATCGTAATTATGAGTTTTGTTGATATGAGATTTGAGGTTGAGATTCATTGTGGTATGATGATTGGTACTTTGGTATATACATTTTCACAGAGAACAATGTCGCGGCTTTAATTGATATTGGAAATTGTTGACTACGGGGATGTTTGTACGGTACTTCTTATTTGATTTTGAAGTGAGGTTTTTCCGGGCGCGTTTACTTATTTCGTCTTCTTTCTTTCTACCCTTCCGCGAAGATGACTTGTTTGGGCATTTATAGAGGGTGATAAAGACTTGGCTATTTAGTTACGTTTGTGATTCTGTCTCGCTTAACCCACAACGTAGCTATCACTTCGGTGTCTCACTCAGTTGAGGATATGTCAAGAGGTTTGGTACATTGGGTCCACCGTTTCTTTTTCACGAGGATTAGCACAAGTTTAAGTAACAAATCTGGGGAATTTTACTTCATGATCAAGTTTGGCATATCGGGTTTACTTCACCATGTAGTCACTGCAGTTGCCGACAGAATATGTGTGAATGATGTATTTACCAGAGTATTTACTGGATGGTTGATGATTTTGTTGATGTTGGATAATGAACCGCTGATGAACCGCTGCATGTTCCCCTAAAACAGATATTCACCGAAACCAAGGTCGTCATAACACATTCAAACTGATATTGTTTACGGTTTTGTCTTGATTTTGTAAAATCCATGAAAGAACCTATTTCTCGGTTTAAATCATAGACTTGTAAAATCCCGTGACAATGGAAACATCCTGGTATTAGTAAAGTGCATTTCCGGATCTATCTTACGGTTTATTCTTGGTTTTGTAAAATCCCGCGAAATATACTATTTCTCGGTTTAAACCATAGAATTATAAAATCCCGTGATGATGGAACCATCCTGGAGAAAGGAAAGTGTAGGTTGGGATCCTTTCTGATGCTAGTACTACGGTTTCTACTTCAAAGAAAGGATAAAAGGGTGTACTTCATGAATTGGATGTGTGTTTGGATATTCGTCATGGCAGTTTGGTTATTACATGGTTTTACGGGGCTATGTGCTTTTAACCATGGTCGGGATGAAACCATTATCATTGTTCACTTAAAATGTCAAAGGAGGCTAGATTTGAGCTTTTAACCAAGAAGATGTGACAACGGAGTTAATTCACTATTGTTTATTTGAGGTTGAAGTGAAATATCACGGGCGAGTGTACTTAGTATCTGAAGTTATCGGGGATGGTTGGATGAAGATTCTTCATGATCCTTGTTCGAGCTTATTATTAAAAATGAAGACTTGGAAATCTAGTTATTGTTGGGTGTCTTTTACCTTTTCTTTTACCATTTGGGGAAATTGGGCTCATACCACCTCAAAATAACTATCACTTTAAGGAGTTACGTTGTAGTGCTCAGTGTCACATTGAATTGTGGATTCTCAAGAGGTGATGTACGTCTATTACTTGATGGTTGGTTGGATGAAGAGTATAGAGTACTTAGAGATTCAATGGAGGATGAAGTCTCGGCACCGCTCTTTGTTACATATGTGCAAGTTTAAGTCACGAGTTCGGGTAGTTTACTTGAGGTCAAATTCATCATATTGGGTTTTCTCTATCATTTGTCACGACAAAGAGCCTCTTGAATGATAATGGGGTTGATTACAAGTTTGCCAAGAGTAGATGAAAAGAGAGATTATGACGTATGAACACAACAGTTCATGCCTCGCACTCTAAAGAAAAGAAAAGTGTACGTGTCAGTGCGCTTTATCTTCGGAAGAAGAGAAATCTTCTCTATTATGACCATTCTCATCAACATGCTTCATACTTTTTCCATGCGCTTCAGTCATCAAGTGAACCAAGCTACCATTGATTGTTTTCTTATTCCACTTGCTCAACTATAATGACGATGACGACATCATGTGCTAATTTTGCGGGGGAGAAGTGTGAATAGAATACTTTTGGATGATTTCACTTATTTAGTCAAGAATGGCATCTTCGTATGCAATTCTTGAGGGGGAGAAGAAGTGTGAATTTTTTGCATTGTTGATTGACATTTGAGAATATAAATGGTCATACGGCTCTAAACTCATGTAAGAACCGAGCTTCTTCTTATCGGGTCATCTTCACATGGAGTTTTTCTCTTCTAAGAGCCGTTGGTTGACATCTTCACTCGGATTGATGAGTTTATCGACAAAGTGCTTCGGTTAATGCTTCACGTATACATCAACATGATGATTACGAACAATCTCTCTTCTTGTTTGATGTGATTGGTAGTTTGGTGTTACCATCTTGTGTGTTCGTTGCGGCACGATTCTTTGATTTCCTTGATGAACATCTCTTTGTTCTTGTTTGATTGGGAGGATTTTAGTTAAGGGTTTGCAAGATGTAAGTTAATTGGGATGCTTTTGGTGGGATGCTTTTTGGTGTGAGTTGAAGATGTTAACTATCTTTTCCCCAACTGCACAATCTTGAAGAAGGTCGAGTCTTGATCATTCTACATTTTACGCTACATGTTAGAAGACTAAAGGCGTGTTGCATTTAACGATCTAAAGACTTCTTCTTAATCTAGGCATTTATCAAGCAGTTGTCGGTTTAGGGAGAGCACTAATTGGGGAATGTGATATGTCGAATTTAATCCCAATTAGACTTGCTCACATTATTGACATGTTGATTCTCACAAAGACTTCAAGCGATCTTCTCAACAAATTTCAAGTATTTGGGCATTCAAAGAGTTCTTGATTACGAAGTATCAAAACCGAGAAAGGGTAAGGAGACAAGCATCTAAGCGAGTAAACTTGATGAACTTAATACTTCTAAGTAATTGAAGATATCCGGGAAGACAAATGTTATTACATGAGAGAAACTCAAGGTTTGACTCATGGCGAGTAAACTTGATGAACTTAATTCTTCTAAGTGATTGAAGATATCCCGGGAAAACAAATGTCATGCCCGCAGAGAAACTCAAGGTTTTACTCATCAAGGCGTTTAGTATTCTTATTCCAACTATGTGGGGGAAGCGATGAAAGAATTAGTTTCTGAAGATAAATGAGGTACACAAGTGCGTGATGATCTCGATGTTATCACAATCATCATAGGAGAGAGAATTATGTACAGTGGGGGCTCAGCTGTTTCACTTGAGGGCTTAATCAGTGATTCAGAGATATAATCACTTATTCGGAGTTGACATCCGCAGATTGTCATCCGCAGAGATAATCGATGATTCGGCCCGCTTCTTCAATGTTATCGGTTGTTCTCTCTTTGGGGAATGTGTGTGCCGGGTCCTTGAGCTTCATACACGTTCATCGGGGAAGAAAAATGTGAACATGGGAAGGTGTTCTTCATTCCCTCATGATGTGTATTCGGGAGAGTTCTTGGATAGTGGTGTACTTGGGTTCTTGAGCTTCATACACGTTCATCGGGGAAGAAAAATGTGAACATGGGAAGGTGTTCTTCATTCCCTTATGAAGTGTATTCGGAGAGTTCTTGAGCATTATACTAAGAGGCTCGATGCATCTTTTCAACTACACGGGAAGTGTTCTCTTGACACCTTTTGGAATGGATCGTTTCGAGACTTGATGGTTATGAAATTTAAGAAGATTATTTTATGTGTGGGATGATACGTTCTTTGTTCTTCTATTGGATGATATAACCTCGAGCGGAGAATCTCGATCATCGGTCTTAAATGAAGCGGTGGATTTATGATTATGGTGTGCATCTCGTGCACTGGCTAAAACAAGCTTGAAATATTGCTTGAATCGCTCAACATAAGGATTTTCGGTTTGGGGGGAAGCTGCCAAAGTCTCACTTTCAAGTGGCTCAATTTCTTTCTTCAATGCAAGAGCCTCGGAAGCTTTGGTGGTGAAAGTTTTAGGGATGATGACTTCTTTCTTCTACAACGGGGCTGCTTGATATCCTTATCTCGGTACTCGTATCATCATCTTCTTTTACTATATCATCTTCTCTATCTGTGTATATACTTATTAAAAACAAAATAGAAAAATATAAAACCAAGAAAAAGAAAATAGAAAAATATAAAACCAACAAAACCCATAAAAATCGAAAAACTTGAAAATTTCCAAAATATGTTTTCTCTAGACATGTCTTCGGTATCGATAACATCTACGGTCTTAGAAATGTCATTCAATAATGGCACGGGACTTTAGATGAAGTTCGGCGAGGAGGTGTAAATATTCTTTTCTAAACATGTCAAAAACTATGGCTTCTGATTATTTGATTGTAACCAGCTTCAAAATATGGCTTCGATTACTTGATCAGTAACCGCATTAAACAATGGTTTGCTATTATTTGAGATAGAAACCCGTTATTTAAAGAAAGGAAAGTCTTGCGCTAAACCAATTTTCAAATATTTCGTGCACTTATCCTAAAATATATTGAGGAAAGTATGTCGAAGGATCTTTGTTCCTACACAAATGTTTTTCCGTCTAAAATTCTTGAGAAAATATTTGTTGTATTTCAAAATGGTGGTAAAATGAGTTGCTTGAAAAATCAATCGGGATCGAGTTTTCGTTAATTCATGAAAACTCAATCGATGACTTGACAGACTTTTAAAACTTTTCAAGAAAAGAGTCATTGATTGAGGGAAGAATATTTTCAAATTTATATCATCTAACGGACTTTCTTAATTATCCTACGTGTTTATCCGAAAAATATAATTGCCTATGTTGAAGGACTAGGTTTCTAGGATATAATTGTTAGGTTTAGATGATTAAAGTTTGATGAACACATAATTCCATGCTTTATATGATCGATTGACATGTTGAATTGACTTTTATTAGTCGATTGTTGTTTGGGTGATGTCGACCACCATATATTTGTATGTGTGTTCACTAACGTGTGCGGTATATTGGTTATAAGAATGTTCCCGATCCGGATCCCACAATTGAAGATGATTGGATGCCGAAAGGAAAGGGTAACTATATCTTGGGTTGACAAATGAAGAAACGAAGCTTAATTGGACTTCTATGGAGAGTTGGCATAAATGCAATGTAAGAGGTCTCACCGCATCGCAGATGGTTTTCTTCTAAGTGATTGAAGAAACGGAGCTTAATTTGACCTCGGTTGGCATTCAAATGCAACGTGAAGAAGTCTCACCGCTTCACAGATGGTTTTCTTCCAAACCCTACAACAACAACAACAAAAGCGGCTCAACCACTAACGAATCTTTGTGCGAGATACCATTTTAAACAATTTTTGAGTAAATTGAATTAAATTGTTTTGAAAATGAAAAATGTTGTTTTGAAAATATATTGGACTTAATTTTGAAAATCACGGACTTCTTTTAACAAAACCTAAGTCACTCAATTATTGACTTACATCATGGATTGAGGGAGAGTGATTTAAAATAAAATATTTTCAAACAATATATCTTCAAAAGAGTCCGCTTTGTACAATATAAGTGGTGATCTAAAGATTTAATGTTATGTCATGGTATGATTTTTCTTTAGAATCAAGGTCTTTCAAAATGAAATTTTTACATTCTTGTTTGATTGTGAAATTGTTTTGTTTTACTTAAAAGATCTCTTAAAACTATCATACGACACTAACAATCTTTAATGTCTTAAAATGGTCCTTATCATCATCTTTCAAAATTGAATCTTGCCGTCTTTCCCCAAATTTTTCTAAATGATTTAAATCGGTTGGGATCACAAATCTCAAATGGTTTGATATTTCGAACGGGTAGAGATCGTGATTTAAATCTCAAATCTGTTTTAAATGGAATTGGTTTTAGTCCTTTAAAGGCACTCCTGCCTCCATGTGCCAAACGATTTCAATACACATAATGCACATGTTGAGGAGGAGGATTTATCCAAAACCGGATGAGTATTTAAACAAGGCACATTTTCTCCCATGTTTTCTAAACCTAATTAAATCACTTAGGATCCAAAATCTCAAAGGGTTTGATATTTTTGATCGGGGGAGAATTTGTGATTTAATAATGGAATTTGATAAAAATTGATCGTTTTGATTCAGTTGTGCAGGCTGCTATCTCATATGTGCTAAGCGCTTTCGAATCTCGAAGCATATATTGAGGGGGAGCATTTTTAAGAAAAGAAACTATCAAGGTGCAAATGCTTTTATGTTTTAACATAAAGTACCTTGATTGAGTTTTAAATGGTTTCTTAATGGCTTGTGTGATCGTGGATGTGCTTCAAAAGAACTCTTGCCTCTATGTGATAAAATGATTTCAAATATCCTATGCACATATTGAGGGGGAGAATTTTACCAAAGAAATTCAAATGGCTTTTTCTAAGGAAATTGTGATCAAGAAATTATTTCAAAGAAATTATTTCAAAGAACTCTTGCCTCCATGTGCCAAACAATTTCAATATCATATGCACATGTTGAGGGGGAGCATTTCTAAAATGATCAAAACTATTAAGGTACAAAATGCTTTGATCTAGTATCACAAGTACCTTGATTGATTTTCCAAATGATTTTTCAATTGATTTCAAGAAGGAAAGAACAATACCAAAAGACCGACCAATTTACTTTATGCATGGTGTTATAAGGATGGTTAGGTTAGGTATTTGTTCCCACGATCCGCCAGAGCGGAGGGATCTACCGAGGACAATCCACTAGATAGTGTAGAGTCCTTAGGTATATTGAAAAAGGAGAAAATGAGAAATGGGAAGAGTGCGGATGAGATGAACTAGTCTTGGAATAAACCCAACAAGGTTCTAGTAATGAAGTCTCGGTAAGCATGAAGGGTTGAAGAATGAAAAAAACCGAATGTGAAAAGGGTGAAAAAAATAGCCCTCCATCAATTCAACCTTAGGGCGATACGGGTTCAATTCATATACTCTTGGTGGTTACCAAGGTAACATCGGTATTGAAGACAAGGCGTCATGGACCCGATGGACGACCGCACTTCAACTTCCCAAACTACTCAAGTTCCTCTTAAAAGGGCTTGTTTCATTCTCACGGGAACCTACATAATCTATCGACTTTCTCTCGAGATCGTTGATATTGAAAAGGAGACCCTCTCCTAGTCTCCCACACGAGAACCAAATATGCACGATTGAGTCTAGAGCCAAGAGATCATCCACAATATCTCATTAGGACACTAAATTCTTGAAGACTTCTTTGTTTCACACAATGTGGAAAGTAAGTATATATTAAGAGTCCTACGCATTATCCTTGTGGTATTGCGGAACATCCGAGTGATATGTAAAAATATTCACAATGAAGATGGAAATCCTTCAGAGCCAACATCAAACAAGCTCTTGGTGGGTGACATGTGAAATCTTGCAAAAGATCAAGCTTGTGACAACTGGATAGAAACGATGGGGCGATTCATTCTTGAATCAACCTTGGTCCAGGAATGGAATTGACGAATACTTTTGGAAAAACCGTTCGATGTGCAAACCTTCTTTTCTCTAGCACGTCGAATGTGTATTCATTTCAAATTCAAAAAGTATCTCTGATTGAAAAAAAATACTTTTAGAAAAACCGTTCGATGTGCGAATCTCTTCTTTTTACTAGCACGTCGAATGTGTACTCTTTTCAAATACAAAAAGTGTTTTGATTGAAAATTGATCTTTCTCATAAAACCTTCGTCGTGTTGCAAAACACTTTCTTCAAGCAATACACGATTGTTTTCAAATCATTTTCATCAATCAGTGAATCTCAATTCGCTGGTTCACTCACTCCGTGTTGTCTTCTTTGAGATGTTCGGTTTGAGAACGACTAGAACAATGCGAAACCACGTCAAGGAGATTCTTAGGAATCCTACGATCACGAGCGTGCTTGTCTTGATCAGCGGGGAACCGTGGGCGTGTACCTCAATTCGACGAAAGTGATCAAAGACACTTTCGTGTGTTTTATTGTTAGCTTGTTGTTTGCGGTACATTTGGACGGTTGCGGTGATCGAAATTGAGGAGTCAATCCAAAGCCGCATGTTCACAAAGACCACACTTAATTGAAGAAATCATGATGGTGCATATCTACATAACACGGTTACGATATTTTATACTATGCTTACCTTTCTGCTGCGCAAATATCATGAACCGATAAGGCTTCCGCTACTCGATGGAATGATGTCATGATTCAAAAGTGTGAGCATGTCGGTCCAAAAGTCACAACTTCACATGATGGCAACACAATAAAGGGTGATCCGAGATTTCTGTGGCTGATGATCTCAATGAAAGCTCGAAGATCATCAAAGATGTGGATCAGTTAAAGGCCTCCACTGAAAGTACAAATCAATGCGGACTTTGAAGAATCGCTACTAAAGCACAAAGATTGAGAAAGTGAAGAATTCAAGTCTACGAGCTCAAGAACAATGCCAAAGAAAGAATGCTAGGATGCAAAATGTATTTCATGGGGTGACCTCCCTTAGGGGGAGATTGTTAGGAATTGAAAATTCCATGTTAAAGTGTCGGTCACCCCAATTATAGTCTAGCATATGTTAGCTCGTAGATTTGTAGTTATTTACGTTATGTAGTAGTTAAATAGTTAATTTGTAGCGTAGAATAGTTTAGCATAGTGCAACATCGTGGAGGAAGGACGGGTCTTTACCCACTGTATCCCTGATCCACGGGCCGATAGGAGGTCGTTTAGATTGTAACCTATAAATACCCTCTACCCTCCAAGGTAGAGGGTTGGAAGTTCTAATCTAATCTTTTTCACTTTTGATAAGCAACTCTCTTTCTAGAATTCCCTCTCAACTCTCTTCATCTCTCGAAAATGGCTTTCTTATTTAATCACAATCCTAGACCACCCGAATCATCAAACAACATAATATTCACGATCCTACATCTTCTCTTGCAGTCCTACTTCTCTTCCTTGGAGTTCCATCTAGTGTTTCCCCTACTTCAACACTTATCCTTGCAAAAGCCTGTGGTCCTTCTATCCCTGCAGTTCCACTGCTATTCTCTGCCACTTCTCCTGGCCTTTCCTGCCTTGATCTTTGTGCTCCCTCATAGTATATCTTCACCATCCCTATGTACTCCTTGTAACATTCCTTGACTGCTTCTTCATTCGTTTGTGTTAGCCCAAGTAACAAAGCAACCTTTTTCCATTTGTCCACAACAACTCAACTCAAACACACGATGTGTATTTCCCTTCTATGGCGCATTCACGGCAACCCACAGAAGTCTTTTCTCCGCTAGCCTATTCCTTCTTGTACCACGCTATCCTTCCAAGCGTCAAGAACTTTCTCCTTTTCTCCCTTTGTTGTCGCGTTCAAGCAGTCCCAACAAAGTTCCACCGTATTCCTTGGCCAGCTCCTTGGTGTCTTTTCCCTTCTAAGTCTCTTGATCTTCTTGATCAAAGACTTTAATCAAAATGTGTAATCTTGCAACCTTTATTTTTGATGCCATTTCCCAGGTTTGAACCTTTGGCTCTGATGCCACTGTTGTTTGCTTCTGAGTACACCAGGTAATAGGTGACTCTCCGAAATAAAATACTATCCCAATAGTTCCTTTTCCTTGATCAGTGTTGATTCCATAACTACTGTCGCTATAACCTGTAATCTTGCATCCGCCTTCTTGCTTGTATATTATGCCATGCTCTTTGTTCCTTTGATATATCGGATTACTTGCTTTACCGCCTTCAGGTGATGATCCTTCGGGTCTTGCATGAATCTTCTGAGTAGTCCGACTGAATAACTAAGATCTGGTCTTGTATGCAGTAAGGACCTGAGACTTCCAATTAAGCTTCTGTAATAAGTTGCGTCAATTGAGTTTCCATCTTCCGCCTTGACCCACTTAGTATCGGTATCCATTGGTATCTTCGTATCATTACTATCCGCCATACTTGTTTCCTTCAAGATCTTGTTAATATAACATGTCTGCTTGATTGTAATCTCTCCTCCATGTCTGTGTAACTTCTATCCCAAGATAATAAGCTAATAGTCCTAAGTCGCTCATTTCAAATTTATCCTTCATCTGGGATTTAAATTCTTCAATTTTCTTCCTTGGAGTGCCTGTGATTATTAAATCATCTGCGTAGACTCCAACTATAAGTGTAGAATTCTTGTTTCTCTTCGTATAAACTGCTTGTTCGAGATTACACTTCTTAAAGTCTAATGACTTTAACGTTTGATCAAGCTTCACATTCCAAGCTCTCGGTGCTTTTCTTAAGCCATATAAAGCTTTAGTAAGCTTATAGACTTTTCCTGAATTTCCTTGTTGAATAAATCCTTCAGGTTGTGTAACGTAGACTTCTTCCTTCAAATCTCCATGTAAAAACGCCGATTTTACATCTAAATGATGTACTTGCCATCCATGACATGCTGCTAATGCTAATATCAACCGAACTATCTCTATCCGAGCAACCGGTGCAAATACTTCATCGAAGTCTATTCCTTGTTCTTGTACATAACCTTTTGCTACTAACCGTGCTTTGTATTTGATGATATTTCCTTTTCCATCCCTCTTGGTCTTGTAAACCCATTTGAGTCCTATTGCCTTCTGATTTTCTGGCAATGTAGTAAGAGTCCATGTATTATTCTTGTTGATTGAATCCAATTCAATCTCCATTGCCTCAATCCATTTCTCTTCTGTTGATGCTTCTTTATAGTTACGGGGTTCTTCTTCGGTAAGTAATAAACTTTGTGGTTCAACCCTACGTGCATACTTGTATATTTCTGTCATGTCTCTATATTCTCGTACGGGTGTATCATCAAATCTACCTGTTGAGTTCTCTACAAAACTAGTAGTAGCTTCTTCTTCCTCTTCTGTGTGTGGGTCGTAATTGTATGTTGGTGGTGTGATTGGTGAAACTGGATCAGGGATCTGATCTTGTTCATGATACGTGTTATCATCATTTTCTGTGTTGACTGGTGTAAGGTTTTCATTGTCAACTCCTTCTACCACAAAACTAGTCCAAAATGTGTCTTGTGTACTCGTATCCTCTTCATCTTTATTCCAATCCCACGGTTTTGTTTCCATAAACTTTACGTCCCTACTAACATGTTTCTTCTTAGTTATTGGATCATATAACCTACATGCTTTTGATCCTTCCTGCTCCTAAGTAAATCATTGGTATGCTACGTCGTCTAGCTTCTTTAAGTGAGGTATCGTTATCTTTGCATAATTGTGCATCCGAATATTCTTAGGTTTTCAGTTCGGTTTTACGTTGTAGAGTGCCTCATATGGAGTTTTATCTGTCAGGGCCCTCGTGGGTACCCTATTGAGTATGTAAATTGCATGTTTAATCGCTTCCGCCCAAAAGGTTAAGGGTAACTTCATCGCTTTCATCATACTCCTCGTAGTTAATAAGACTGTCCTATTTCTTCTCTCCACTACTCCATTCTGTTGTGGGGAGTAAGGTGCTGTCAACTGTCGTGCTATTCCATTTTCCTTACAGTACCTTGTGAATTCATTTGATGTGAATTCACCACCTCTATCCGTTCTTAGCATTCTTACTTTCAATCTCATCCCCATTTCTATCTTCGGTCTAAATTCCTTGAATGTACTAAATGCCTCATCTTTCGATGTAAGAAAGTAGGCCCACATAAAACGTGTACAATCGTCTACTAACAAGAAAATGAGTTTCTTGCACGAGTGTGTTCTTTGGACTTATAGGACCGCAAAGGTCTCCATATACTAAGTCCAACGGGTTCTTTGATCTGAATTTAGCTTGATTTGGAAATGGTGTTCTACTGTGCTTTCCTAATAAACATGCATCACAAATCTTCCCGGCATGATTTATCCTTGGAATTCCTTCTACTAGACCCTTCCTAGTCATCTTGTTGATATCGTCAAAGTTCAGATGACCTAATCTAGCATGCCATAACCATGCTTGGTTATCTATATTTGCTAAGAGACATATAGGTGCTTCTATCTGTAATTGAATCTTGTAGAGTCGATTCTTAGATCTTTCAACCTTCATCAACAACTTCTTGTTCTTATCATAAAAAGTCAACTTATTTCTGTCCATAATGACCTTACAACCTATTTCCGTAATTTGTCCTAGACTAAGTATGTTGCTCTTGAGGTTTGGTATGTAGTATACATCCGATACTACCTTCTGTTCCTGGTTCTTACAACCTAATAATATAGACCCTCTACCCATTATCTGTACATACGATCCATTTCCAAAACGTACTCGTCCTGTTACGCTTTCATGAATATCCCTAAAATGACTCTTTATTCCCGTCATATGGTTACTTGCACCATTATCTAAATACCATATGCTTGCGTCCGCTGTAGCATATTTTCCTGGTTGAATTTGTTCTTCATTCAACAACACTTCCTCGTGATCAGTTTCGTGCATAGTCATTAGTAGTGATGGTTCATCGTCCTCTAAGATAAGGTTTGATTGTTCTTGAGTTGCTGATGTTCCTCTACAATTCCTTTAAGATGTCCAAGTTTGTGACACTTGTAACATTTTACTTTACTTAAATCCCACTCACTTTTATTCTTATCCGAACTCTCTCTTTGATTTGAGTTCCCTCCTTGTGAGTTGTTTCTATTTCTATTATTCTGCCAGTTCCCTCGTGAGAAATTTGATTTCCCTCCACGTTTGTAAAAACGTTCTCTGTTTCCTGAGTGCTCACCATGTGCGAATAATAGGTTTTCCTGGCTTTCTACTTGTCCTCCTTTCCGGAGTTTTATCATTTCCTCAAATGCCTTGAGTCTTCCAGTGATCTCTTCTAAAGTGATGTCGTCGAGATCACTTGTCTGTTCTAAGGATGCTACTATCTGTATGAACCTATCTGGTGTGGAGTCTAATAGTTTTCGTACTAAAAGTGATTCATCCAAAGTTTTCCCTAATTCTTTTGCCTTCGTGGCATAGCGGTTTACTTTAGCCGTAAATGCATCCACCGTATCATCTTCCTTCATCTGAAGTGAGTTAAACCCAATCATCAATGATTGTAATCGTGCTTTCTGCACTCTATCTTCTCCAACGTGTCTTTTCTTTAGTGAATCCCACAATTCCTTAGCCGTCTTATAACCCGTTACTTGTAAAATCACATCTTCAGTCAACGCTTGATATAGGAAGGCAGTCGTTGCCTTATCCTTCTTATCATCTACTTGCGTATCTATCTTAGGTTCTATTGCTTCCCATAAGCCATGTGCCTCTAGTATAACCTTAATTTGTATAGCCCAAATTGTATAGTTTGTGTTTTTCAACTTAGGGCATTGATATTGTGCAATAGGTGTTACGGGTTTTGATGTAGTTGATGTGCTTGCTATATCGTCGACGGTCATCTTGAAAGTGCTTAGTATCTTCACTTTCTAATTTTAATGGGATTTATCCTTCCTAGTATGGTATTTCTAAAAATGGGAATATCTAATCTTCCGGGAATCCTAGTAATATGGGATCAATAAATAGTTTTAGGGATTTCCTAATAGTATGAAAATAACTATTCTATACTAATCTAATATAAATGAAATCCAGAAAAGTTTAACTTGTGACCTCGATGATGTGATGAACACAAGTGTATTCCGTTTGTCTCGCGTTAGTAAAAATCATTTACCAACGTCTTGTTGGTATTCCCAAGTTTGGTTCCTTTTTTTGCCTTCGTTGTAACCCTTGATGTCCTTTTCTTGTCACAAATTTTTTTACCCCTTCGAAATCAAAAAACACCAAGTTTCTTATTCATATATAACCGAAAAGACTCCTTGTAACATTCCTTGACTGCTTCTTCATCCGTTTGTGTTAGCCCAAGTAACAAAGCAACATTTTTCCATTTGTCCACAACAACTCAACTCAAACACACGATGTGTATTTCCCTTCTATGTCGCGTTCACGGCAACCCACAGAAGTCTTTTCTCCGCTAGCCTATTCCTTCTTGTACCACGCTATCCTTCCAAGCGTCAAGAACTTTATCCTTTTCTCCTTTTGTTGTCGCGTTCAAGCAGTCCCAACAAAGTTCCACCGTATTCTTTGGCCAACGTATTCCTTGGTGTCTTTTCCCTTCTAAGTCTCTTGATCTTCTTGATCAAAGACTTTAATCAAAATTGTAATCTTGCAACCTTCATTTTTGATGCCATTTCCCAGGTTTGAACCTTTGGCTCTGATGCCACTGTAGAATCTCGTTGATGCACAGGTTTTATAAACACAAGATTGATAAGATTTAACAAGAATTTGATTCTATAATATAAACAACATAAGATGGATTACATTGTTATTACAAGACACACTAAAAACGTTTACATGTATGCGAGTATTTATACTAATGAAAGGGTGCGACCCAAACATTGTGACTATTCGGTATTATAACCGAAATAACTACCAACTAACTTATAACTACCAATAACTAACTTATGTAACCGCTATATGGTTACAAACTATCTAACTAACGTATTCAGCCTTTGGGCTTTCGTATGTTACATATTATACCAACAAGGGTAAGGATCGAGTGAGAAGAAAACTTAAAACGAGAAGAATGAGCAATAACTATAATCGCATATTTGAGATGCATCGACTTGAATTAGATGCATCTCTATTCATTTATATGCATCACAATTAGTTTCAAAAAGTGATTTTGAAGTGAAAACGATGCGAATTAGTACTAGCAACAAATTTGACCCGCAGAGGACGAAAAATACATAGGATTCGTCTAACTTGATGAAATGCATCTAATATATGTATATGCATCTAATTTTTTGCTAAAAAATATATTATGATGCATCTAAATGATTAAGGATGCATCTAATTCAAATGATTAAAGATTCTTCTCATTTGATCTTTAGTCATCAAGCCATTTGTGGTACACATAAAAAAATACAAACCCTCAAACTGATAGAACACAAATTTCTGTTAGTATATTTTTACTATAAAGCAAGTTTATTAAAATTTATAATTAACTAGTAATAATATTTTTCTATTTCTTTTTAAGTAAATAATGCATATATTTCATAATAAATACATATTAGAAATAGACTGAAATAATTATAAATAACGGTTTTCAGATGCTAGAACTTGGAATAGTAGTTCACTCAATAGTGATAGGACTTGGGCTTGGAGCCTCAAATGATACATGCACAATTAAATCATTAGTTGCAGCCCTTTGTTTTCATCAACTGTTTGAAGGCATGGGTCTTGGCGGTTGCATATTTCAGGTATAATAATGTTTACCTAATTTATAAAAACTTCGTATTACTATACATATAATATATCTATAACCAAATAAACATATAACAGGATGAATACAAGAAGATGAAGAAAACAGTAATCGTTTTTTTTTATTTTCCATAACTAG
The DNA here is from genome assembly GCA_022545495.1 of Chrysanthemum lavandulifolium. Classification (NCBI taxonomy): domain Eukaryota; kingdom Viridiplantae; phylum Streptophyta; class Magnoliopsida; order Asterales; family Asteraceae; genus Chrysanthemum; species Chrysanthemum lavandulifolium. The sequence continues at coordinate 100,004,927 of CM040246.1, forward strand.
TTCAATGGGGATTGCTCTTGGAATCGCTTTGTCAAAGACATACACAGAGAATAGGCCCACTGAACTGATCACAGTAGGATTGCTCAATGCTTCATCATCTGGAATACTAATATACATGGCATTGGCCAATCTTCTGTCAGCTGATTTCATGGGTCCAAGGCTTCAAGGAAGCATGAAACTTCAAATTATGGCCTACACCGCTGTCTTGCTAGGTGCTGGCGGGTTGTCTCTAATGGCAAATGGGCTTACAGCTCAATTGTCATCACATTCCATTTTTAAGAAGCATGAATTTGGGTCTCTTTTAACTAATCGTGAAAGAGGAATAAGTTGTATCGCTTTATAAACCTAATGAAGTTTGTTTTACTTATTCTAAATCCTTTTGAAGAATCCTTTTGAAGTCCAATTTTTGTATTCAGTTACTTAAGTTACTAAATATACTAAATGTGAGAATTTTGCATTGTTTATTTGTATATTTGGCATACCTACATCATGGTTGGAAAACGAGTATTTATTGGTTTTATTTAAAAGGGAAGTTATGAAACAATATGATTAAGAGGGTGTTTGTGACTTTTATTAATCAACATCACCACGGCCAACTAGTATTTCTAGACTTCTAGCAAAACATCTATTTTTCGAATGACGCGTTGTTGTTTTTCTATGGAAGATGGTCTCGATATGGTGGGATGTAGGAAACTATTTCAAAGAAATCGCCAGTCTAATCTTATGGGGCGATACCAAACCCTTTTAAATGTTGCTTTGATGTTGTTATTCAAACCAACTTAGCAACATATATAAAGGAGTCAAATTTGCTTTGACCTGAAACCTCCGAGAAGAGATCTCCTAGTCCTACTTAAGGAAATCAAAGTTATATTCTCATTCTTGGATCCTCCTTAGAATATTTAAAACCGATTTAGATTGTATGGTCACTGATCCAAAATCAGCTTGTTTAAATTTGTTGTAACTTTCTTTTTTTTTTTTCCTCAAGGATCCTCCTCCTTGAGCCTTCCACTGAAATTGTGGTTCAAAAACAAATACTACACGCAACACACACCAAAGCCTTATACATCGTTCTTTGTTAATAACCGATGGTCAGTCGGTCAAAAGACGAGAAAAAAATTTCTATTAAAAAAGAGATTATGATGATTATAGGTATGTTTGGTACAATGGGTTGAGGCTGGGGTTTGAGCTAGAGCTGGGGCCGAAGCTATGTCTAGGGCTTATATTATAAGCCGCAACTCAAGTTTATATTTTTGTAAAGCTGTTTGGTGAATTAGTTGGAGTTGAAGCTTATTAATGTAAAATCACGTAAAAATACATCAAATTAAATTCAAATATATTTTCAAGCTTTTACCTGATAATAATTCATTATATTTTAAGTGTATTTAAGTAAGAGAAAAGTACAAAAACAAGCCAAAATCTTTTTTGAAGTCTCCTTTGTGGTCAAGTTTTAACCCAATGTTCAAAATGGTCATGCGCAACCACTCGACTCATGACTCCCCAAAATTAGCCACGTGTCCAAATGAAAGTACACTTTTGTACTTTTTTTTATTATTTGTACTTTTGTACTTTCATTTGGACACGTGGCGAATTTTGGGTGGAGTCATGAGTCAGTGGTTGCGCAGTGGCTTAATTTTTGGTGGACTGCATGGTCGAGTGGTTGCGCATGACCATTTTGGACATTAAGTTAAAAAGTGACCACAAAGGGGACTTCAAAAAAGATTTTGGCTTATTTTTGTACTTTTCTCTTTAAGTAATTTAACTAGTAATAAGCACTTATAAGCCTCTTTCTATGGGCTTGGGCTTATGGAGACTTGTGACTTATTTTATAAGCCATAAGCCTTCATAAGTCTGTGTGACAAATGAGACTTATTTTATAAGCCAACTTATTTTAAAAGCCCAAACCCTTATCAGCCCTCATAAGCCCTTCACCAAACATAGCCTATGAGTCTGTTAATAGTTTTCTTTATCAAGTGACCACGGAGAGTGTTAATTTATTTAAGTGATTACGAAAGATGGCAAGTGCACACTCGTCAATGCAAATCAAGATTCATTATTGTATGTGATTACTTATATATATATACTAGCTTATAGACCCGTGGAATCACGGGGTTTTTAAAGAATTTTTGAATCAAGAAATTAAGTGTTAGAATGAAGTAAGAAATAACAAAGAATGTAAAAACTCTGAAACGTTTTGTGAATACAACAATAATTTGCAACAAAACAATCGTAAAACTACAATGGTAGTTAATATCTATGTAACGAATATCCATCGTGTGAATTATATCTCTCAATAGGTGTGACTTGAAACTACAAAGCAATCCAAAGATGAATATGAACCTACACATCACATGCAATTACTAAAGATTATTAGTAGTGCATCGTATTAACGTTTAAATAAATAATATTGTTACTTACAAAAACATTTACTTGGCATAATCGTTTGAAGCAATATTTGTTGAAGCACCTGCACGTGCCTACATAAATACATAATAACCGAATGAGACAAATTATATTGATACATGGTAGTAAACTATATATTAAATAGTAATGTTTTAAAAAACATACCTCGCGAACATTGATCATAGGCCGTGAAGACCTTATTTATATACTACATTTGTAGTTGTTGTTGATAGATTACCATCGGAATCACAAGCCACAACCTTTAAACTCTTTTTGCTTTTGACGCGTGAAAAAGCCACATATAGTTGTCTATGTGTGAAAACAGAAGTAATTCTCAATCTTGGTATGACAACCTCATGCCCCAAGATAACCTTATGCCACTATAGCACATATGGTTCCAACAATTATCGAATGCACACCCCACAAAGTGCAGTTCATTTCAACACCTCTGATAATTATCATGACTCATATTTAAAACATGCAATCTTAAAAATGCGTAAACTTGTTAAGTGATTCAGTTAAAAATGTATATAAAAGATACTCAGAATCTATGAGCACCAGTGGTTTCTTCTTTCCCGCCATTCCATTCTTGTCAAAATTATCCAAATCACCACACGCGACCACTTGACCTATAACGTCTGGCTATAAGAAAAAAAACAAATCAAATTTTTTAAAAATATGTACAATTGCATGATAATTATAATTGTGCAAAACAAAATGAAAGAATGTACCGAACTGTCCATCATCCTCATTTTTTAGTCCAACAATTGAGTTAAAAGACCGAAACTGAAAACCATGGACATATCCTGTAAAATCAGGACATGGTTCCACCAACGTGTTCGCTAAAAAGCTTAGTCGCAATCCTTTTTTCACAATCCTGTATTTTGGTTGTATTTCTCCAAGGTTGTACCCTTGAAGTATAACAGTTTTACCCTCTTCCAGATTAAACAAACAAAAATTATTTACTTGCCTGCTCATCCATTAGTATCAATTCAAGATTGTTCACGTGGTTCTTTCCAAAAACAGGTTGCAACCATGTACGAACAATTCGTACTCGCAGCTTCACATTGTCTTTAACTGTAGACAAATCGTTGATGAAACCTGCAACGTAGGTAGCCATAAGATATTAGATATTAAGAATTAGTTGTAGGAAGAAAGATGTGTGCATTAGACTAAAATTTTACCTCCATTATATAGTACAAGATTTGCTAAAATTAACACTCCATATTTTAGGCTAGGGGTGTTGATCGGTTCGGTTATCGGGTTGTTCGGTTAGTTCTGTTTGGTTAATTCGGTTAAAATAAATTTAGGTCAACCCGAGAACCGAACCGAACCAAATTCAAATTCGGTTTTTGGTTTGGTTCGGTTGAATTCTAATTCGGTTCGGTTCTTGGGTTGACCCGAATAACCCGAATTTCACTATTTTTTAAAAAAAAATTAATAATTACATAAATATTTAGCAAAAAAATATATATATTTCAAGCATAAAAAGTGTTTTATTATATTGTGATAACCTTTTAATAGTATTTATTTATATATTAATATACATAAAAATATATAAATATATATATAAATATATAAAAAATATATATATTTATATGAATTCGGTTTTCGGTTTGGTTTTCGGTTCAAACTGCCAAACCCATATCCAAACCGAGAACCGAATTAGTAGTTCGGTTCGGTTCGGTTTTAGCAAATTCGGTTCGGTTTGGTTCGGTTATTTTCGGTTCGGTTCGGTTTGGTTTTCGGTTTATTCGGTCTTTACGGTTTTTTCGCTCACCCCTATTTTAGGCTCAATTAATGATGATTGATTTTTTTTATTATTTTTTTTTCAAAATTAATTTTCACCAAATCAAGTACAGGATTCAAAACTCCTAAATGACCAATACTATTATTTTTTTTAAAGGTCAAACTATCAGAAACCACCAAGTATCATAGTAAACATTTCCCACAAATATTCGTTTAGGGATTTTAATCATGAATTCGTGAATAATAGGAAAGCATAAAAACGCAATTAAATATATGATTATTGAGAGACATCTATAAAACTTTTCGTATTGATTCATAACTAATAACATAACATAAAATTAAAACAAAAGAAATTAACTAATTGATATAAATTGATATACAATTGGGGATAATCGAAATTCAAACCTTTTTTGATACACACAAACCATGTGATTTAACGCGTCATGTATCCTTTCCATATTACAATCTTGCTGACTCTTTGACAGAAATCGGTCTGGTTCAATCGATGCCATATTTAGATCACCGTAGCTGGAAACACACATGAATTGAAGAGGATTTGAAATATTGGAGAGGAAGATTTGATTTCAAACCATGAATTGGGGATAATTGATTTGATTTTCTTATGTTAATAATTAAGATGGTGTTACAAAGAGTACGCATTCAATGAGTTACCTAAATAATTTAATTGAATTTCGGATTAAAAAAAATAGCTTAAAGGGGTGTGCAATGGTGTGTTGTATGCATTAAATCTTCGACCAATCAAAATCAAGACACATCAACGCATTGATTGCAAAATGTGCTTCATGGGGTTGTAACATGTGGGTGTTTATTATATATATATATATATATATATATATATATATATATATATATATATATATATATATATATATATATATATATATATAATCTTAGCTACACCAAGGGTGTAGCCAACTTAGCTACACCAAAATGCTATTTCCATGTATAAAACCTCAATTATGATGTCATCTTAACATCTTAAACTTGTAAACCGTCCTAATCTATCATATCCAACATCTATTATTTGATATTGTTGCAAATTTTTATGTGTGTGTTCTTGAATCAAGTTTCAGTCACGAAAATGGCTACTAACATCTTACATTTGCAACAATGACTATCTTAGTGTAAATTTCAATGATAGATGTTAGTTATAAGATATTATTGAGTGGAAATAGATTTATGATGTTAATCGGGCATAAAATTTGATGTTTTTTCCTCAAATTGGCATAATGGTGTAGCTAAGTTGGCTACACCTTGTGTAGCTAAGCTTTCCCATATATATATATATATATATATATATATATATATATATATATATATATATATATATATATATAGTTAGGATCAAATAAGAAAATTAAAATGAGAATGATAAGAAGAAACCACAACCACACATTTCAGATGCACCTATTAAAATAGATGCATCTCCCTTTGAAAATCTCTACTTTATTTGAAATGTGTGGCTAAAAATTCTTCTTATTCTTCTCATTTTAGTTTAAAATCATTAAAACTGGTATATGAGTATTCAACAGGGTTACGCGATTATACGTTCGTTCTTCATAATAACAACTTCAATCACTAAAAGAAAGTATAACACGCGTCGAAAGCCTTTTAGCGACGACACATGTCGACGCTAAAATGACTAAACAACAAAAGTTTTTTTTTTTTTTTTTTAACTTTTAACAAACCCTGATTTTATAAGTTTGCCTGTAGGTCCCACACTTTTAGTGACGACAAACTTCGTCGCCAAAAATAATTCCATTTTAATTTTCTTTTTACTTTTCCAAATTCCCTCCCCCAAGTAATCCCACTAGAAAACAGGACGACACTTATCGTTACTAAAGACGCTTTGCGATTAAAAAGTATTAACTTAAAAAATAAATTATTTTCATTAAAAGTGATATGAAATATACATATAGAAACGACAGCGTGGTCACTTATTATAATTAGAATTAAATAAATAAATGTTCGAAATTAATTTTAAAAACTTTAAAATTAGTTTATTGACAAAACTACAAAACTAATAATTTTATAAATTCTAAAAAAAAGTTAGTAAAAAGGTGTTTAACTTGTAAAGGTAATTAATTACGAAGACGGTAGTACATCATGTTTCGTTGATACTTTCGTATTTGCACTTGTGTAATTCAAAACATATTCCTATGTATATGTGTTATCAATATAATATAATTAAAATAGATGATTCCACACGATTGAATAAAAAGACAATTGGTTTACATGACTTAATCACTTAAATAGTCTTGGATGTGATAACACTTGCTTATTAACATTGATGAGTTTGTATTTGACTTGCATAATGCAAAAGATTTTCTTACGTATACTCTCGCAATCAATAAAATATAATGAAGTGAAGTGATTCCACTCAATTAAATAGGAAGATACTATGTTCACGTGACTCGATCACTTGAATTATCTCGGATGTGACAACATTGCTAATGAATATCACTACATTCTTATTTGACTTGTGTTATTTAAAAGATGTTTTTCCGTATATGTGCTATCAATATAATATAATGTATGAAATGATACCAAGCGATTCAATAGGAAGAAACTTGGTTCACATTACTCGGTCATCATTTGAATAGTTTCGTATGTAATAAGACTTACTTATAAACATCAATACATTTGTATATGATTTGCGTAATTCAAAAGATGTTCTTCAGTATATGCACTAGCAATATCATTTAATGAAATGCTATGATTTCACCCGATTGAATATGAAGACATTTGGTTCACATATCTCGGTCATCACTTGAATTGTCTCGGATGTGATAACGCTTGCTTATGAATCTGACATATTATTTGCGGTCCTTTTAGCGACGATAGTTGTCCTCACTAAACCTAATTGATCCCAGCTGAAATACTTTTTTTTTAGATATTTTAATTATATAAATCCAACTACTTAATTAATAATTTATTGAGTATATTTTTGGTTTAATTTTAATAAATGCTTTTAGCAATAAAAGCCTATGGGACCCCCAACTCGTGTATCTTGAGAATTTTCATGGGACTCACGTGTCATCGCTAAAACACGTTGACCGTTTTCGCCAAAACTTTTAGTGGAAGGCCTATGCCGACGACGACATGTCGTTGCCAAAACATCTAGTGGTGACTTTTTAAGCTTTCGCAACGACATGTGTAGTCGCAAAAGGCACTAACATCGTAGTGAATGGGGGTTGCTTTTGGGATCGCGTTGTCGAATATCAGCTGAGCATTATTCTAGGCCCATTTATGATTATGTGTATTGTATTTAGCTTGGCCCATTAAGGGTTTGTGTGGGAGTCGGATTGTATGTATTATATATTGATCGATGCTTAATGAAAATATTGATCAATGAGTACAAAATATGTTAAGATTGACATTCATTTCATCCGTGATTATGTTGCTTCGAGACAAGTTCGTATGCTTCATGTTCCGTTTCGCTTTTAGGACGCTGATATATTTACCAAGGGTCTTTCTTATGGATTTTCGCTCCAGTTTGAACGTTTGAAGGCCTCCCGCTCAAACTGCGGGGGTATTAGCCGAGCATTATTCTAGGCCCATTTATGCTTATGTGTATTGTATTTAGCTTGGCCCATTAAAGGTTTGTGTGAGAGTCGGATTGTATGTATTATATATTGATCGATGCTTAATGAAAATATTCAAGGGAAATACCAATTCTAATATCAAAGACTTACACAGAAAATAGCCTAACCGCATTGATCAATGTAGCATTGCTCAATGCTTCATCATCTGGAACACTAATATACATGGCAATGGCCAATCTTCTGTTAGCTCATTTCATGGGTCCAAATCTTTAAGGAATCATTAAACTCCAAATTTTGGCCTACACCGTTGCTTGCTAGGCACCAACGGATTGTCTCTAATGGGTACGCAATCGTCATCGTAATCCGCTTTAAAGATGCATAGATTTGTTCTCCTTTAACTAATCGTGAATGAGGAATAAGTTTTATCGCTTTGTAAACGTAATGAATTTTCCTTTATGGCATTCTAACAATTTTTTTTATTCGAAAACTTATTAAATATACTAGATGCGGGAAGCTTGCCATATTTACTTGTATATTGGACATAGGTTGTATTAATAGCTACATCATGGTTAGAAGTCGGGTATTCATTGGGCTTATTGGAAAGCTAGGGAGATTATAAGACATCATGATTAAGTAATTGTGTGAGACTTATATTAATATTAATCAACATCACCACAACCAAATGGTTGTGAGTTCAAGTCTTACTTATGACGTGCAAAATAGATTGTGAGTGAATTGTGTGAGATAAATAGTTGTCATTTTAAAAAAAATAAAAAATAAAGTAAATAGTAATAATAATAATAACAATGAGTGGGGGCTCAGATAAACTAGTATGCTTGGACTTTATTTTTATAGACCTCACAATGTTTTCCTTTTGTTTCACTCATCTAATGTGGGATCTGAAATGTATTTTTTTTTTTTTTTTTCATTCAATCGTATTAGTATTACTTAGATTCTTAATATGTATGAGTAATTTAAATGTGTTAAATAAATTGTTACTCGTGTATATGTATTGATCATATAATTGATACTATTAGTTTTATACTAGTTAAGTGTTTTATAAAGGGCAAATCGCATAAAAAGGTATCAAACTTACTTTCAATTTCAATTTAAGGTACTCAACTATTTTTTTCTCAATTTAAGGTATCCAAATTATTTTTTATTGCAATGTCAGGAAGTTTTTACCTACACAAAAGGTTACAAGTTACCATCATTATACTTCATCTTCCTCAACCAACTTCCGGCCAACTTCCGCCAAAAATTACATTTTTCGTTTTACTTTAATTTGTATTTTAATATACACATCTTCACTATATTCGTAACCAAATAAAAAAAATCCTTCGTTTTATACGATTCACGTCAAAACATTTATCTCAAAATTTTATATAAAAGCGTTTTGTTTTTTTCTCTTGTTCCCCACAAACACACCAACTGTTGTCTACAAAACTCATAAAAAAAGATGTCTTTATTTCATATTTTGATTCGTAAAAACACACCAACGCATATTACGAAGATCCTTCTTAATCAACACACCAACTGTTTGTTGATTTTATTTTGATTTAATCTTTCTTTGTCCAAATCGCTAATCAATTCCAGCCATTGATTTAGAAGTTTGCTAATCCACCAGGTCTGATGTTCTAAAAAGGTTGATTTTTTCATCTAATGATATTTCTGGATTTAATTGATCGAAATATTTTTTTGGGTTTATGATGACATTTTCAGTTTTAAATTGAAAATCAATTTATCCGAACTCGGGCAAGTTGCCGGAAAATAGCAAGTCATGTTTCCGGAGATGTGGGTAACCTGCTAACTGTATAGTTGTGACCTGGTAACCTGTCAATTGTCTAACATTGCAACTAAAAATAACTTGGATACCTTAAATTGAGAAAAAAATAGTTGAGTACCTTAAATTGAAATTGGAGGCAAGTTTGATATCTTTTTGTGCGATTTGCCCGTTTTATAAATAAGTAACTAATATGTTTAAAAACTCTTTATCAAATATATAAATGAATGAAATCCAATTATAAATACTACTAAATAAGAATCATGAATCATTAGAAGATTTCAACGAATCTCGCTCGTATGACTCACGTGATGTTGAGAGTTATATTGAGGTTTTTGTGATTAGAAATACAACATATGTATGTATATTGTATATAAACGATTCTCTTTTATGATTTTCACGCTTACAAACATAAAAGACACATACGATGAAATTCAAATATGTGTTATCACATGTGACACATATATAGGATACTCAAATATGTATAGACAAATAGGACCGTACGTATGAAAACCAAATGTGTATGGACATACACATATGAAATACATAAGTGCGACCAATATTTACATATAAAGACACATATTTGATATATACATATGCATAAACTCATTGCGAGGCTGCTAAAAATAATTGGTCCATGGTTCTTAGACGAGAGAACATAAACAACGTTATCCATGGTACTTAGACAATAGAACATAAACAACGTTATCATATTCGATCAATCTGATGATGAAACACGAAGATTTATGTTGGTAATATTCTTATAGAAACTGTTATTCTGAGTTTAATTATTAACTAACTAACTCTTACACTCGTTTAAATCAGGTTAACTAGTTGATATATTTATGATAATGGTTTATTATTTATAATCCATAACATGTGAATACAAACATGTTTATGCATACATATACAATGTCTCTCATATAAGCATTTATACCTACAAACACATAAATACAATCTTACAGATGATACACACATACATTTACAAGAGACACATGAAAATACATAAATATACATACACATAACTGATTTGGTTCACAACTCAAACAATTAATAATTTACTTGAGCTCATTAAATAGTTAATTATCTTGACTCTAGCTCGAATAACAAAATTTCCTCGACCAATTTCATGAATCGAGATTACAAAACTATATACTTGGCTAAACTCATTCGAAAATCACGTATATAGAAAGAGGTAAAACATATACTAGAAAATTGTACAAGTAAATCAAATATGTGTTCTCTATGATCCTTAATTAATCATTTATTTTATTCTTTGAGCATCATTTTTTTTTTTTCTATTATTAGATAGAATGTATTAACTTTGTTATTTAGTTTAATTAGTAAATTTGTTAGCATAAGTAATGAAAAAAATATCAAATTTTTAATTAAGAATTATAATTATAATAGAAAATGCAACAATATCAAATTTATGTTTTGAAAATTTTGTATAGTAGTTGTATATCGTCTAATCAAAGAAAAAGATAAAATTATCTCACATTAAAAAAAAAAAAAAAAAAAAAAAAAGTTAAGAGTGATGGACACTATAAAACAAAGACTCACTTCATTTTTTTATAAAGTATTACATCTACTTGAAATTATAAAAACGAGGTGAAAACGCCTCTCCCCTCCTCGCGTTGCGAGAGGTTTTTCATGGGTTCTTATAAAATGCGGATGTATTTAAATATTCGGTCTGTTTTGCTAGGCGGAAAGATTTTTTAAAAGAAGGGTTTTTTCTATTATTTCGGAACAAAGACTATTGCGAACCCACTTTTCTTTCTTCCATACATTGGTTTGGTATTCTTCGGGTTTTTTTTTTGTTTTGTTTTCGGAGGTTATTTGAGCATAACGTTTTTTTTTAACTATCTAACCTACGTTTTATAATTACCCTTTTTGTTAGGGGTTGTTATAATTACCCTTTTTGTTAGGGGGTGGATATCAAAAGATATGGGTTATATTTATCGAAGTGTAACTTGTAAGATCCCTAATTACAATTTCACCTTCCACCGTACTTTCATTCCTGATTAACGGTGTCAAATATCAATGGCGTTTACCCTAATATTGAAGAGCTGAAGAGAGCGGCTGGTTCGACTGATATTGCTACGTCTTTTAAATTCTTGTTTGAAAGCGAGATTGTGGAAGAGCGCTGCTTGTTGCTTAGGCTAGAGGAGGAATGCAAGCAGCTTAGGGATAAGGTTTAAAAACGTGAACGCACTGCTAGGGAGTTCAATTTCTTAGGTATGTTAGATGAAAAGCGGGTTGATGCTTTGGGGTGTGTTGTAACAATTCGCATTTTCAGGATTTCTATCCATTCTCAAATTTTTACTATTCATCTCGAGAAATTACTATTCACTTTCACTATTCATCCCGTAAAATTTTTATTTCAAATTCTCGTAAGATAAATTATTTTAGTAATGTCCTGAGAGTTTGACAATCGTTAGATCATTTTCGCAAAAGTTATTAAGAAAACATCGTTTTAAAGTTTTGTTTTTGTCGGAACACCATTTAAACATCCCGCGATAACTAAAAATCAACTCGATAATTTTCCTCACATCGATAAATTTTAGATCACTCATGATTAATTTGAGAATTTTAAAATTTATTTTTATGTTACCAAATAAACCATGCTACAGACGAAACTAAACTTACGTTTTAAACAATTCTACTTACATCCGCACTTAACGATTCTCGTGACTGTGTTTCTAATATGTTTTGACACTTTTACATTTTTGGAAAAGTCAAACATATTTCCTCCTCCTTGACCATAAAGGAATTAACCTTGTACGCTCTACATTTTTGCTTAAATCGTAACTTTTAGACTTCACGTATAACTATAAAGTTATCCCGCTGTATGACGAAAACCACATTTTAACATCTCATATCACTTTTTGACTAATTTTAGTCTACTCTAAATAAATTCACGGTCGTTTCCACGAAATTTCGTTCTTTTTCGATAAACCTGCAATTACGTTTTTTTTACCCGTATTTCCGACTTTAAGCAATTTTGCACCCAATAAGACTTATCATTCATTTTATATTTTTAGATGGAGTATAATTATGAGTTTCATCATTCCTACAAGTTTCGTATTTTTACGATACCGGTTTTACGCTTTATGGCTTAACAACTTACGGTTGGCATTTAACGGAACCAAAACTCACTCCGTAACCAAGATAAGATCAAGACTTATCATCTAAGCCTTGTCACCAATTGTGACAGCCTCTAGGGGGGGGGGAGTCATCATTTTGGTGCCATAATCCTAACCATGCTTCCTTTAGATCATTACATGTGTCCTAACTTAACCATGGTTAACATTTAACCCAATATATGGTTAACCAAACTTACCCTCCTATAAATAGCAAGTGAAATTCATCCTAAAGACCTTCACAAGCTTTTTTGGGTCGTTCATAGCTTAAATCCACCATATCTTCCATCATTTGATCTTTAAACTCCAAGTTTATGCAAAGAAGTTTCAAAGATCAAGCTACTTCATCAAATCTCTAGCAAGTTTAAGTGATCTTCTTGAGTTTAGATCCACTCAAGTCACTTAGTACTTCATCACCAACTCTTCAAGATTGCAAGGGTGCCAAGGTGTGGAAAGCTAGCTCAATCCGAAGTCTTAAGCGATCAATCAAAGTCCTATCCTTACTAAGTTACTCCTTTCTTAAGTGAAAGCAAAAAGTTGTAAGCAACTAATCACCACCATCATCTCATCTTTATTATTCATAATATTAACAATTTCATGCTATATATATAGTTACTATGTTGATTCATGATGTACATATACTCAATCACATGTTTTAATTCATATATTTTCGTAAAAGTAACAAACTAGTAAACTAGTCATATTCTACACATTTGAAACTATTAAAACCTGTCACATATGGACTTTTTAACTTAAATATTATGGTAGACAAGATAAAAAGGTAAACATAGCAATTTGAATCACCCGAAACGGACAAACGAGTCAAAAGTTATGGCCAAAACAAGTTAGCGAAACCAAAACGCCAAAACTGCCAAATGGAAGCTGTTTAGGGTCTGATCGTTTTAAAAGTGGTACTTCTGGTCCGAATCATTAAAAAGTTAAAGCACGAAAGTTGTCCGGAACGACGTTTTCCTTCAATAGCAAAGAAGCTCGGACCTTGAAAACGCTTAAATAGGCCATTATCTTTCAAAAACAGAAACTGCCCTATATATAGTCTCACAACTATACTTTTGTCACAACTAAAAGCAAACCAAGAGGCCTAATGGCCATAAGCCAAGACCACGGCTACGGCTAAGGTCAAAGCTGAGTCTCAAGACCATGGTAGTCAAGACCAAAGTCACGGCAAGGCCATGGCTAAACCCTCAAGGCTTGTTTACCCAAGACCGTTAACTAAGGTAATCATATTTATGAAACGGCGAGAACTTGTAAAAACATGATAAACTTATTTATATAACAATCTTCACTCAAAACATATGTTTTATCTACTAAGTGCTACAAAACTAGGGAGCTTCATGTGAGGGGTTTCATTTAAGTAAAACGTATCGACGAGTTGTTGGATTTACGATTTAAAGTGTCCTAGCTCCTCGAACATTTACTACATGACCTCTAAATTGTGATGGCCCGAACGGTAGTACGATATATATAAACTAAACACGTTTTCACAACTTGACCATTTCTATAAACGACATACACAAAAACCATGTACTACATCATGATCAACATAGAGACGTATATAGGTTTGTTATTTCCTTCGCATCATTATTTCATGCCTAAGTCGCATCATCCTATTCTAGGTTGCTCATAGAAGTTCTCACGGCATATCCATCATTCTCATTATACATGTGATATCATTTATTAAGGTGAGTTCATAGCCCCACTTTCTATTACTTAAATTGTTTTGTTAATACAAATAAGCCGTAAAAACGTTTATTTATATTTTACGATCTTCTAATGTTTTGTCGATAACAAACGTAAAATCATATTAACGAAACAAATAAAATACGTAAATGGTTTGAACTAATAGTTTCTAACATATTCACATTTTCACATAAAACACTAAAACAAGTATAAGTGATTTTATGATTTAGTAATACATATGTACAACAACTAGTGTTTACATATTTGGATAAAATATATACATAACTAATATGTAGTATATTGGGTAATATGAATGGGTAGAAACTTAAGTATCACAACCCATTGGGCAAATACATTGAATGTATTTGGGTACAACCCAAAGCCCATAACCCATGGATCTTGACCCATAACCCATTGCATGACATCATGCTTATATCACACATGGATAATATCCATAACCCATGGATCAACCCATACCTAAGTGACTAAGTGCATTGCACTTAAAGATACATTGTATCTAGCCAAAGATCCATGGTTCAACCCATGACCCATAACCAAAATACCCATGGGCAAAGAGGAGCGTTCCACGGATCCCTAGCTTTGTGCTAGCCGGATCCCTTGTGGTAGGGATTCGTGGGATCCGGGGAACAGTAGGATTTTTCCTCTATAAATAGTGAGCCATTTCTTCATTATTTCTTATCCCTTTCTAACACACTTTCTCCCCTGAGTTAAATCTCACTAACCTTAGATCCAAGAGATCTATGTTTGTAGTTTTGTTTTTGTGTGATCTTCTAGGTTCCTCTTAAAGGCAAGATCACCACCTTTGAAGTCGAGCAAGCTCAAGTCCATGAGTTGCCATGCTTCCTCATCATCAAGGCTACTGAAGTCTCCTTGTTGATGATTCTTTTTCTTGAAAGAAGTGTAGTGTTGAAGACATTAGTGAAAGATGTCTCAAGTGTCAAGACGAAGATATTAGTGAAGGGTATCTATCGTCTATAGGATAAGCACTTGTGGTAGGTTCTTAGAAGTCAAGACAAAGAAGCATTAGTGAAAGGTGCTTAGAAGTCAAGACAAAGAAGCATTAGTGAAAGGTGCTTAGAAGTGAAGACACAAGACATTAGTGAATGGTGTCTTGTATATCTAGTCAAAGACATTAGTGAAAGGTGTCTTGTAGATCTAGTCAAAGGCATTAGTGAAAGGTGCCTTAGATGTACACTGATATGGTGTGTTTTGATGTACAAGATAGACTAGTATTAGATCCAAGGATATTGATATCCTTGATGATGTTGTAAAGGAGTAGATCTCCTTTGGGATTAGTCGTTGGTGTAGTGTGGTAGTAGTTCCTCCATTGCAATGGAACTAGGTGTTTAGCCTAGTACCTAATAAAGGGTAGGCGACGTTGTGAAGGTGTAGTTCACCTTGGAGTGAAAGAACTAGGTACTTAGCCTAGTACCTTATAAAGGGTAGGCGACGTTGTGTAGGTTTGGTTCACCTTGAGTGAAAGAACCCGGTGGTTAGCCTAGCACCGAAAAAGGGTAGGCGACGCCAGTGAAGGCTTCTCCGCCATAAGGAGATTGGTGTAGTGTTTACAAACTCTCGAGTAGGTGACTCGGGAGTGGAGTAAGGCAAGGAAGGTGTCCTTGTAGCCGAACCATCAGAAATACTCGCTTTGGTTTTGTGCTTTACTCTTATCTTTTCATTACATATCTTTATATGCTTGTTTATCAACATCCAACACACACAACCAAATGGATTGACATAAGTCGATCTAAATAGTTTAAAAGGAAGTTTTAATTGGTAAAACTATTCAACCCCCCCTTCTAGTTTTCCACATGTTTTACAAACCCTTGGGGGGAGATACATGCTTTATTTTAAATCGAACACATTGCTCTCAAATTATACTTGAATAAATTAGTTTCACTAAGTATACTATTGCCAAAGTCCCCATTATCATGAACCATTAATCACTTGCGAGTGAACGCGAATAATGTGGATAGATCTATCGAATGACAAATCCGCTTGTGTTAACCGGTAGGCAAACAAACGCACTCTATTTGAAGATCCATAGGTTTAATGGCAAATTACCTATTAGGGCATCGGTTACTATTATATGACAGTTGTTAACGTTTCGGTATCATGAGCTTAGTGCAATAATATCTGTTTTGTTTTCAAAACCTTGTGTGAGTCTAATTAACTCACACTACCAACATAATGTGTTCAACCATCAAACAAACTCTATGAATTTCACTCAACCTTTGTGTTGACAGTTTTAAGCATGTATTTCAGGTCCATATTGTACGAGGCTGGCACGGAGGAGCACGGATACTCAAGAGGGCTATAAATTTTATTATCATTCGAAAACCTATTTAATGTATTTTGTAAACAATGGAACCAACTGGGACCTCATTTTTGTAAACTCGATATTTATATAAATCAAATGATAATCTTTTAAAACGACTCCATTAGAGTTCGTTTTCTATTGTTATGATCATAGTACCATGAAGTAACACCCGCTTAAATTCACCGCGATCACGAAATTGGGGTGTTATATGTTGCCAACATGCAAGTAGCGCAGCGTGACATCTTGCAAGCCTTGAGGGACGCTTGGTTTGATCCGTGACGCCATTGCCCGAAGAAGTCGATGTCATACTCATGGAAGTGAATGAGCGCTTTCGGATGGTTAGTGGGGTAGCGGTGTTTCTTTTGTGTTTTGGGTACTTTGTAATTAATTGTCGCTCTTGGCGCTTTCTAGGTAGGAAGTAATTATGCTAGCGTTTGTTCTTTGGTTAGTTCACTTTTTTGGTCTGGTAATATTGAACTTTTCGTCGTTGTAATTGGCCCTTCGTATTATTAATGAATAGCTACTTTATATGTACTCAGCTTATGCAGTTTTGTTCTATTTACGTAACGCTGAATGATGCTTTCACATTTAACTATTCTTAAGAAATATTGGAATCGTTTGGGTTAAACTAAGATGCCATTAGTTTAACACACTGTCACCTCAACGCAATCGCTAAAGTGGTATAGAAGGTTTGCGATACCAGATTCTACATATGCATGCGATTAAAATCGTGTCTAGATAGTTTCGATTCTTGCTTTGGTTTTGCAATTTTTTGGTGGTGTTAGATTTTGTAAGTTTAGGTTTGATTCCTTGTCACCGCCATCCCTTTGCTTGTTGTTCATGGAATTAGGATGCATACTAAACTTACATAGGTGATTCTAAAGTCATTCTTGTTCGATGAATTATTCCTTAAGTTCTAACTTGTATATCTTGTCTATAATGTAAGGTTGATATAAGTTATATGATAAAGCGATGCATTTTGTACGGTTGGGTATGATGTATATCGATGTGAAAATCAGATGTATAGTGCATATGCGGAACCCAAGGTCGTATCCATGGTTATACATGTCTCGCGTTGCAAGTGTTCAAAGTGTTTGACATTTAGATGCCATTCGTGTTAAGTGTCATGACCGTGTGATTGCATTATTGTCTGTATTTTTTTTGCTTTTGGCATGCGCTCGTTGCAGCAGGTTCTTTTGTTTTTTGTTAACGCATGGCTAGTGTGAAGTTCAGTATTAGCATATTATAGTGCAGTGCTATAGTTTGCTTTCGATATCCCAGCTTGCACGCTTTGAGGCACTAAGTAAAGCGCTTTTGTATCTGTGTAGATACTGTTCCTAGTGGTAAACATTGTATCCTGCTTTCTGGTCTATAAATTTGTGTTTCTGCTGTTGCGTATGTATGTTTTTTTTTTTTTTGCTATAAGTTTTTTGCTGTAGACATGTCGCGTACTGAGTGTCTAGCGGAACTTGGGTTTACATGTGATAGTGATGTTTTGCAAGACCAGATGGTGCTCTTTTTTGAAAGGGAGGTGCTTGCGTGAATGGGAGAGCATGATACGTCATACTGCTTTGAAATCTGGCACGATTAGGTACTGGAAGACCTTATTCAAGAGGTTTTGCAAGAAGGACGTGGTATGGTTGCTAGGACCCGCTCGATTTTTCGTAGAGGTTCACCAGCGAACGCTCTAAGCAAACAATGCTCCAGGGGATGTTACGTGAAGCACACGTCGCTCTCCGCGCTGCTGCAACATATATCAACAACATCCGAGCCTTGTGAACGTTGTTTCTGTGTGTGTGGTAGTTGTTTGATTCAGCCTGTGGCTTGTTGCGGTTTACATTTCGTATGTGTGTACCTATGGTATTTGTGGGTTTTATGTTTGTAAGACTCATGTTAAATAAAACTTTCTTTTCTAATGTTTTTCTGATTTTTGAAATTTTTTTTGTTGTAATGATGAGATTGTTTTGCATTCCGCTCGTTAACTTTTCAACCTCTTGTTTTCGGCGCTACTTGCATGAGTGAGTATTTATATTTGCATGTTGCGCTAGGGTCAGCCAAAGCGGCTTCACTATGAGTTCTTTTTATCGGCTACGTTTTTTTGGTTGTGCGCTTGTAAGACAACTTCTTTCCTGCATTGTTACCTTTTGGCTTGTTGCGTTAAACGGATTAGCAAACGTATAAACTGTTTTAATAAGTTTGTTCAACTGATGTATCAGCATACGAAAAGCATATAATAATATACATTTTATTTCAACTGCATTGCAAAGAGTGGCCAAAATTTGTACACTGATACACTGTGTCAAGTGTCGTGTACATTTGCTTTCCTACAACATAACTTTACATTGTTTTTTTCCCAAGCAGGGCCCTTTTTCAAGATAGACTATGGGCTCCTATAACTAACATTAGGTAAGTGGTTTAGAGACTGTTCTTGCAGCGGTGCTAGAGCTGCATAGCAAAAGGTTGAAGCTTAGTTACAGACCTTATTACACTGATGGGGTTCCTTAGGTTTCACTTTTTGGTTTCTTTGCAAGACGGTCGGTCTCTTCTTTTGCAGACGCTGTGAACAACTTTTTGCAAACTGCTGAACTATCTATGGATCTGTGGAATTCACCCTTTTTTTCTCCGTCAAAAGAGAGCGGCGGAGGTGTGAAAATGTTAGTTAAAACCTTTTCAGGAGACTTTTCCTCTGGTGATGCAACCACTGATTCTGACGATTCGCCAGAGTCTGTTAATGCTAATAAAGGTTCTGCCGCATCAGTTACATTGTCTAGTATCAGCCTCGGGGCACCTCTTTTCTCAGCTGCTTCGAAATGGACTTCAAACCTGCTTTGTGTTCGCAAACCTTGGGTTTGATCGATAAGTAACTCAAGACCTCCGAGCAACCGGAAGCAAGGCATGCGCCTCGTGGTTGTACCACGTTAGCGATGCCGCCAAAGGACGCTCTGCGATGGTTGATCCGAAACAAGAATCGCGATGTATGCGTTGGAATATATATTAGCCATTGTTATCAATTAACGCCGCGGAACATTGGCATAACAAAAGTATCCAAACCTCGTAATTTGGCACCACGGGCATTCCCGGTTGGTGACAATGCTAGCGTGGACTATCTTGCTTGATGTTTTGTCAGAACGTTTGCGCGGTTCGTTACTCAATATGTGTCCTCGTGTATTTTCGTTAGGACGGACTCGGTGATAAAGCTTTGTCTCTCCGCATTAATACATTTTCGCTAAGGCATATAGCATTGTCTTATTTTATATACTCGTATTATTTTACCGCCATCATTCATGGACTCATCTGTAGCAAAGTCACTATCTTAACCGGTTCCTCGTGCATGCCTTCTTCATGTCTTGGTTGTGACAATGGAGGCAACATCGCCGCTCAAGAGTGGCCAACATACCAGATAATCGTAACGACTTGGTTAGCAATATCATTGACAATTACCTATGCAACGCGGCAAAAGCATTTTTGAGATATCGAAAACTTACACTTCTCGTATTTCATTAGCTTCAGCACATCGGGTTGAAATAGTAATACGTTGCGTGAGTTGCCGATAATCGCATCTTACCTAAAAAGTTTTCACCAAACATGAGGTAACCGCTAGTATGATAGGCTGTTCTAGTTGAATGCTTATTTCGGTTTCAAACTTTGTAGCAATGTCGTTCCAGAGGCTTAGTGTCACGGTATTGCCACTGTCATAAAAAAAGAGGTAAATATAGTTATGTACTAATATGAAACAATATTTGAAACTAATAGTTTGGTCAAACATACTTCAAATTTTGAATCTCGACATTCTTTCTAAGTATGTGATTTGTTGAACTCCCGAATGCTTTGATTTTCCCGACGTTTCGGATGGTCCCTATATAGTCTATGGAGATGTGCATACAGTTCATAAGTCTTAGATAAACGGCTGAAACGTTAATCAATGCGTTGCTGTTTATGTAACCGTGATACCTGTTAAGATTGCATCGTGTACATTGGCTCTAGTTGCCAGTTGGTTATACGCTATGAAATTGAAGTAGTGGTTTGGGAATCCGGTGTCATCGACAGAGAAACATCCGTACTTGCCCAAGAATGTGTTGTATTATTACTCGTGAGTGTTTGCCATGAATCGTTTTTACACCGAACCCTGATTTTGTAGCATGAGCCAACCTCGTAAGCGTCAAACTGTTGGATGTCATCGATGAGTGTGTAAATACTCATCATTTTGGTCAAATCAATCGCAAAACATTTAAAAACGCCGAAATGCATCAAAATACCGAAAATATCTCAAAATTGCATTTTATATGTTTCGGATGCAAAATGTTTAAAATCGATGAAAATGAGCTAAGTTTGCATAATTGGCGCTTCAGCCCCCGACTTTCAAATCTTGTCAAATATAGTCCACGAGCACTTATTTTAAAAGAAAAGTCACCAAAGGTCCTTTTGGAATCATAAATTGTCATAATTAGTCCTTTGGTGAAAAGTTCCAAAAGTTTTGAGAAATTACGCTTTGATCCCTGGATTTTCAAAATGGTCATGTTTAGTCCTTGAATTTCACAATTGTCAAAATGGTCCTTAAATTATTTGAGATTTACAAGTTTGACCCTTGGACTACAACTTCATAAATTACGGTTATGGTCCCTGGATTTTTAGAATTACACTTTTGGTCCCTTAACTACTAAATGTGTCCAAACTAATCCTACCCAAGCCCAATCCTACCCAAGCCCAATACCCTTTATACCCGGTCCAACCCTTTTTAACCCGGTCAAGTATTAAACCCAACCCACCCACGTTTAAAATAATAAAAACTACTCACGGGTTTCCCTCCCCCCTCATCATCACCTACCTAGCCTGCAACTCTACCCCTACTCCACGCCTTGTTCCCTCCAAACACCTAATAAAAGCGCATTAAATGCTTCCTTCTCCCGTACACTCAATCCACCCCAGTTGCTAAATCCATTTTGGCACCAAAATCGAATCAATGGCCAAGATTGTCTCAAGTCATCCAATGGCTCCAAAAACAAGTGGGAAATACTCAGAGGAGAGAGAGAAGACCATTTGATGTATAAATAAGAGAAGAGAAGCAAGGGAGAAGAGTAGTTCTTAGTTTTCAAATTTCCTTTATGTCGTTTTTAATATCAATGTTTTAGTTTAAGTTTAAAGCTGTAATCTTTTGTTTCTATGTATTAAACTCAAGTTGTTTTATCATTATAATCTGCTTTCAAGTATCAATTCAAAGGTTTTATCATAGTTTCATGTTTTATATCTTCGTTATAAGCTCGCTTTAAATGAACTAAAACCAAGCTTCAAAAGCTTCATTATACTTCAAATAAGCTCACTTGTCATCCATAGCTTTGAGTAAGTTTATAATTCATTTTAAGCATAATTGCCTTGGTCAACAAAAGTTAAACCGAAGCTTAAATTGGAAATGGTGATGACAGTGGGTGTTGCAGAGCTTGGATTGGGTTGGAATAGCTTAAGTTAGTATAGTTATGGTTCTGGTATAAGCTGCTAATAAGCTGGATAACTTGTGAGTTTTTATCTTATTTCCATTTCTCATTTAGTTTGCAAAATCTGTTGAGTTTGAATCTGTGTTTAGATTAGCTTTTATCTGTTCAGTAAACTGTTATTAGACCAAATTGCTTCAGCTTCAGTGTTAGCTTAAGCTAAATCAGTAGGTAGAGTAGTTTAAGTTGCTAGACAGTTAGTATAAAGGGTGTTTGGATTTGTTAGTAAATCTAGGATAGAAGGATAGTTCTTGGTTGAAAACTGTTACATTAGTCTAAACTAGGTTTAATACAATCAACTTGGTCATTACTTGTCACTAGGATTCATTGAAAGTCAAAATCAACTTTAAACTGTCCAAAATTCATAACTGTTGGAATATTACAGATCATGAGCTTGGTTTATGTTTAGAAACTAGTTAGAGTAGCTTAATATGGTTTTAGTTTAGCTTGTAACATCACAACCGCTAACAACTTAAGCTCAAATCTCACAAAAGTCAAAATATCAAACCTCGCAAAAAGTCAAAAGTTGAAAATCTCGCCACCCAACTTGGGTGATTTTTCATAGCTTCATTATTGGTCCAATTCAAGTGAAACTTTGGGCTTAAAACTTCAACTGCCTAGTTTACAAAATGATTTTGTTGAATTTTAGTAATTTTGTAAAAGCTCTTAAATAGCTTGTCAATTTGGGCTAAAGTGCTCTCAGACCGACTCGCTTTCTCGAGTCTCGCATTGTCAGTGTGGCTTGTCCAAAGCTTATTTGAGCTTATTTCAGGCTCATTCTTGGTCTATAAGTAGCTAGCTAGGTCTAGTGTAGGATCCAACATCTGTTTCTGAGTTTCAGCTTATTTGAATGGCTTATTTTCAAGCCACAAAGTAGATAGAAAACTGTTGTGGACACTTGAGTTTTTAAAACATCAAACCTGTGTAGCTTGCACTTTAGAGGTTTAGGCTAGTTGATATTAGTTGCTTTTAAGTAGTTATAGCCTAATTTAGTCACGATATCATTTGGTGCTCATTTGGTACCTTTAGCTTATTTTGAGTGCTTATTACTTAAGCAGCTTCAATCGCAGCCTTCATATTCTCTCACATAAGCTATTGTTTTATATTTTCATAGAATCGAATATTAATTTAGACTTTTCCTGAATTTTTCATATTTTTCCAAAGACTGCTTGATATTTTTCCTCATTTAAATCGCTTTTAGGACTTTTTAATTAGCCTTTATTGCAATTAAATCGAAAAAGTTTCAAAAAATAAGTTTTCATTTTTCTTAGGTTGAGATAAATATAAAAGTCAAAAAATATTTTTCCGATTTTTCATAGTTTAATTTGTAATTTTTAGATATTTAATTAGTTTTAAATAGTTTTAATTCATAGAAAATAGAAAAATAATCGAAAAATACAAAATTAGTTTTGAAAATTCCCTTTAGTTATTTTAGATTTTTCTAAGTCATAGTTTCATTTTTCTAGCTTTATTTCATATTTTCTTATATTTTAGGGTATTATTAAATAGGTAAAAATAGCTTTTAATTAATAATAATTAAATAAATAGTCATAAAAATAATTTTCTTTTTCTTAAAATTTCCTCTTATCATTAGGTTTGTAAAAATTTCATTTTTATATTTTTAGGATTAATATTGTTTCAGTTTCACATTTTCTTTTGTACGTTACGTAGTTTTTAATTTAAATTTTATAAAAGAAAATATCAAAAACATAATTTTAAAAATAGTGATAGCGTTTATTTAATATAATTTATCTTTTTAATTTTCTTTAATTTGCATTTAAGCCCCTGTAATTTATAAACTTTCTCTTGAGGTATAATTATTCATAATCATAACCCTTTTCCCGTTCAAATTCTCCCGATCACTATACGTTTGGTGATTCAGTGCACAGCTCGTTGGGACTTAACGACCTGGGGAAACATTATACTCCTCTTGATCTTCATTGCATTGTTTCTGAGCTGTTTGAAGTTTGTTACGGTTGACCATTCACAAGTGGTTGATTTGTGTGATAAAACTTGACGGTTTGGAACCGATCAGTCACGCATCTCTGCATTTGCTTGAATGGCATTTCCCTACGAATGAAGCGTGTTATGCACTTATTAAAGCACTAATTCTGACAGGTACGAAGTGTGTTAACATTGTGTGACTTACGCGTTTGTCCAACATTATGAAACATAGGCCGATGGGGTTTGGGTATGGAACGTTTCTTGAAGTCCACTTGCGATAGACTCTCACATGCAGCTCCTTCTCAAGGTCTTGCGGCTGAACATTGCTAATGTCTACAATGTTGGGCTCCAGTGTTGCAAGCTTCATCACATCCTTGATGCTGCTACCACCACCTGCTTCTATAACTCCATTTTCTGCAGAGCTTTGTTGTAGCTCAACATCTTTGATGCTGGTATCAGTTAGTTCTACGACTGCAAGCTTCCCTTTCTCGCCGGCATCACTTGCAGTCATAGCAGCCGGTCCAGAAGCCTCACCTGATGCAACTGATCCGATGGTCCCAGTGCCGAGCTGTGGTATTGAAAGTTCCTGAACGTCTTTACTTTCGGTTGCAGCACGAACTCACATAGCAATTTCTTTGAGCAGTTCACACTTCCATTCATCAATCATGGTTCTGCAAACGATATTAATAGTGACAAGTATACATATTGAGCCGTAACGTGAACGTAAACAGAAATGCTCACACTCGGATGTCGAACCACGCGTGCAAATGCGATGCTTACTGTACAAAGTAACATTTCTGACTAATGTATATGCAAACCTAACACTATAGGAAGCAAGCAAATGGCATAAAAGATTCATAACGTAATCACGCACGTACACACAAATCATTACACGATACTTAGAAGCACTGACATGCATTACATAGCTATGCCCAACGCACAACCCATCAATCTAAGCAAAAAAACACATCTGCCAAACGTCCGCAAAGGCGTCCAACACTTTCCTTCCCAGCCGAAATACCCACAACATCCAAACAACTGCTCTTAGACAAACATGGAAGCGGAGCGTTCCCCAAACGGTTACCATCCAATGACAATCTACCCACATCACTAAAAGAACCACCTACACCTACACCAACCAAACTAAACGACTCAAGAGCCACCACTTAAATTTCTAATTGGATCACTCACTTAAATTTTCAAGACAACCATCACCACCACCAACTCGCTTACATGCAATACCTTTAGTCCACATACCTACAACTCTAAGCACATCACAACATTGTAACCTAAAATCACCCAAATACTATTAACTCATCGGACACACGATAAATGAACAACTACAACAAACAAAGATGCATAAAACATACAAAACAACAAACGAAACAATCCTACACAACATTAGATACCTTAGCAATAAAAACCCACAACAAACAACCTAAAATCAACATGCAAAGAACTAATCGAACCAAAAGAAGATGACATGCATGAAGAAATCCATCTCACCTACTCAAATAACGCAAAGAGATAAAAACATAAAAAAACAACAAACGACAAACAATCCTACACAAAATTAAATACCTTTGCAACTAAAAACTGATAACAAACAACCTAAAATCAACATGCAGCAACTAATCACAGCCAAAAGAAGATAACATGCATGAACAAATCCGTCTCACCTACTCAAATAACGCAAAGAGAGAAACAATGAGGAAACCTTCCACCAAATTAAACTAACAGCTATACATATAACGTTCTAAAAAGGGCCAAAACTTTAGGAATACGGGCCACAAGCAACAGCCCGCGTCCTGGCCCAAAAGCCCACAATACCACGCTTGCCACTAACGAAAATAATATTTTGTTAAAGTAACCGACGTTCTGTTTTATATGTATAAGAGAATATAAGTATGATTGTTACTCCCTCCGTCCCAAAATAATTGGCCTCATTTGACTTTTTGAAGTCTTAATTTCTCAACTTTGATCCTTAATATTTTTGTATGTGTTATGTAATACTTGATGAAAATTACACCAATGAAAAAATATTTAAAAGGCAATTCGTTCATATATTTTGCATCAATTATTATATAACATAAATAAAAATATTTAAGATCAAAGTTGAGAAATTAAAACTTTAAAAAGTCAAATGAGGATAATTAATTTAGGACGGAGGGAGTATATACTATTTTGTTTCAATGCAAACTAGTGTTTATTATAAGTTACATAAACTTTAGTTTAAGCATTAGAACAATTTTTATAACTGTAAACGAGCTTTCGAGCTCGAGCTTGAGTTAATAAACGAGCCTATCAAGTTTGATCTTCTATACGAGCATCTTAAGTTTGAAAGTTAGTTTATTGTAGGATATTCAAAAAGTTAAAATTTTTAAACAAGCTTCGAGCTCGAGCTCGAACAACAAAAAGATATTCGAGCTCGAGCTTGAGCCAATTTATAAAAGTTTATTCGAGCTCCGATCGCCGAGTAGTTAATAAACGAGTCTAGCTTGTTTAGGCCAAAACTCGACTCGACTCGGATCATTAACACCCCTAGTTCTAAACTTCTTGCAAAAAACCCATTCGTTGTTTTTTGTTTATGGAATTGAATATGGTTTGGATATAATGGGATGTAGGATAATTTCCCAAAGCCAACTCCGATTTAATATAATGGGATGTACGGTACAAACTCATCAATGAGATTTGCCTAGTTTTATGGGTTTCATTTTCATATTTCAAAATAAAACTCACCAACCAAACAATTTATTGAAATGAAATCTATTCCTTAATTCTCATTCCCATAAACCAAATGCACCTTTACATCTTTCTTTCAAGAGAGTGTTTTATGGAATTGAATATGGTTTTGATATAATGGGATGTTCATATATATATTTATTTGTTCATATATAGTTTTTGATCTTGAGTGATAAAACAACATGTTGATTTCTAGATATACATAATTCTAAAGTTTGTGAAGAATATTGATGTAACTACAAAAGTTTTGGAATAATTTTGATGTAACTACATAAGTTGGGAATGATATTGACTTAATTACAAAAGTGAGAAGGAGATTGATGTAATATTGAACTTTATTGATAATATAAACATATTTGCCCTTTTTTTTAAAAAACTAAATATCTCATAACCGTTAATCGTTACGCGAAATGAATCATACCATCGCAATGAAAATTAAATCATATTTCTATCAATGAGTTAGGATCCTATAGAAAGTAATACATATTAAAAAGTCTAGAAAGCCAATTAACATGTGACAAGCGTCCCCCACCAACTTTATCCCCTTTTGTGCCTTGTCCTAGTCTCTTGCTAGGCAGGTGTTTTATATAATCTCAAATCTTTGCCGTTAAAAAAATATGAGTAAATCATAACGGATCTTAAGCCCACAGACCGGGCTTTGACCGACTATCCTAAACCATAATCTAATCTCTAATACTCTCAGAATCCGAAATGAAATCGCGAAAGCTTAAGACTGGGGTTAGTAATTATAAAATGAAACTTAGGTAATTTGTTGATGAAGCACCAGATTGCAAGCTAAGAAGGTCTTCAACATCTTCACAAGACTTGCTAATGTAGAAATGGAAGTTGTTTTTTTTGTTTTTCTTTTGTTTTGTTTTTTTTTTTTTTTGTTTTTTGTTTTGTTTTTTGATAAAACAAAATAAAGAATGAAACTAAAGAAAAAGGATAAAAAGAAAAGGAAACTATTTTCTAGAAAAGGGAACAGTGGAAAACCTAAAAAATGTTCAAGAAACTATTCTGAGAAGATATTGATTTTAATTGTGAGACTTTTGTTTTAAATGCTTTACTTTGAAAGAAAAAGAAGGACATACATATGCTATGACTTTTTAGAGCATTAAAGAAAGAAAAAATATATAAAGGATAAGAAAGACTCCATTCATAACACCATAACACCAATAACATCGCCCACGCCGGTATGGCATCGAACTTTAACATTTAACATTAACATCCCCAAAAATACTCTCAACCATAACATCCCAATAACATCAATAACATTTCTAACAATTTACAAAACAACCCTCATTTATGGGCGTAAATGAAAAAACAAAAAAAAAAAATAATAGGCGTTAGCACTATGCCTGTGGACTAACGTTGTTATAACGCAGGAGGTCCAAAGGTATAACGCGCAAAACGGCGTTATTTCGCACCATAACGGCGTTAGCCCGTTATGGATGTGAATGCTCTAAGCACAAATAAGAACAAATCATGATGCATAATGGACCAACGATTTTTTTTTTCTTCACAAAATTAAAACAACTACTGTTGTGGCATGAGAAAGCACTAACCACAAAATAAGATTTACGGCAAACAAGAAAAATAAATAGATAAAAAAGAAAACAATGGGATAAAAGAAAAGAACGCAAACAAGAACTACGGCTTGCTCAGGTTTAGAGGTTTAGAAGATAGGTAGGTGTGATGGGTTGGTATAGATCCCGCATGATGACCAAGTAGGTTTCAAGATCATACCGCTTCGTTATATCATGTTAAATGATAGAAACCAAGAAATAACATCGCGTTATTTTGTTTATTTTATTTGAAATATTTGTATAAAGGGTTAAGTCTATTTATTAAAGCGTCTTTCTACAATATACACATCTAAGAAACCAACTTGTTTTATTACCGATATAGTCATTAAAACTTTTAAATTGTGAACAATATCGAAACTTTCTTCACATACAATTGCATCGTTAGTCCTTTATACTAACGGTCATTAGTAAATAACCTAAACTTTCGTTTTCTACGTTTCGTTCGTTTATATACGTTTTCGTCCATTTTGCACATTTTGTATACATTTTGCACGCCATCCTTTTTGCGTTTTAGTCCATTTTACGTTTTTGTCCGTTTTACACATTTCGTCTGTTTTACACGCTTTTACATTTTCACGGTTTTCGCTTTGGTTTTGCACGTTTTGTCCGTTTTACGTTTTCACGTTCGTCCGTTTTGCCGTTTCGTCTATTTCTACGTTTTCGTCAATTTTACGTTTTGTCTATATTATAACGTTATCATCCATTTTGCATGTTCTCGCCCATTTCATCCGCTTTTGCATGTTTTTGTATGTATTTACCGTTTTTCCGTTTCGCACGTGTAAAGAAAACCCGCAAACACGGATAGAAAACGTGTACAAATGGACGAAGATGTAAGAAAGCGAGCGAAAATGTGAAAACGGACAAAACGTGTAGAAGAAGAAAACGTGTAAAATGAACAAACGTGTAAAATGGACAAAATGAGCGGCGTGAAAATAACAAAACGTGTAAACCGACAAAACGTGTAGGAATATACGAAAACGTGGAAAAACGGACGAAAACGTGTAAAAACGGACGAAAACATGTAGAAATAGACGAAGACGTGTAAAAACGGATGAAACGTGAAAAAAAGAGCAAAAACGTGTAAAAACGAATGAAAACGTGTAAAAACAGACGGCGTGTATAAACGGAAGAAAACATGTAGAAATAGACGGCGTGTAAAATGGACGAAAACGTGTAAAAGCGGAAGAAGAGTTGTAGAAATAGACGAAATGTGTAAAACGAATGAAAGCGTGCAAAAGCGGACGTGGTGTAAAACGAGCGAAAACGTAAAACGGAAGAAGCGTGCAAAAGCGAGAACGCGTGCAAAAGCGGACGGCGTGCAAAATTGACGAAAACGTGTATAAACGAGCGAAAACGTAAGAAAACGAACATTTGAAGTTATTTACTGACGACCGTTAGTATAAAGGACTAACGATGCAAGTGTATGTGAAGAAAGTTTCCGACAATGTTCACAAGTTGAAATTTTTAATGACTATATCGGTAATAAAACAAGTTAGTTTCCTAAATGTGTATATTAGAGAAAATACGTTTATAATAAATAGCATTAACCCTTGTATAAAATACAAAGTCCAATCAATCTACGGTAACTTAAAACACATAAGTACTACTTGTATTTTATTATTAAAAAATCGACACCTGCCAAGAATTTTGTAAACTCGCCCAGTAAATTAGTCGAACTAACTATTTTGAGATTTTTTTCTTTTCTTCTTTTTTCTAGAAAAATGGACTACTTTTTCATATCTTTTTTGCTGTTTAGAAAATTTTTGTAATTGGTGACGTCGTACATGTACTAAGCGCGGAGCTTGCCGTACTTTTGTCAACTCTTTACTTTTAAGCTATAAAGTCAGTGTAAAGCAATATTTATATAGTAAATGAGTAATTAACTAGCCACCTTTCAAATTCTTTACATTATCAAAATATGCTGTACATTTACCAACTTGATTCCCTTTGAAAGTAAAATATAAGAAGAGAAGAATTATGTGGCCAACGGGTATAACATTTCATGAAGCGAACCAGAAACAAAAATACCCACGTCTAACCTCCAAACAGATCAAAGATAAACTAGAACAATACAAAGAGGAAAACCTACAGATAAAATTATAAAATGAGTTTGTCAGCAAAAGAATTTTCACCAAAACAAAAGTTTATAAAGTTGTGAGATGGTAGAGGAGTTAATTTAATGTAGAAGGGATTTCATAGTGACCCTTTAGAGATAATAACATATGTCTGTATCATCTTCAAATTAAGGAAACTGTATACTTCCTTTTTGTAACCGTTACTTATACTTGGGCTGGTTTATAAGTATACATGTGGTGTCATCCATTTCATATAAAATTATAAAAACATGTCATATAGTAACATATGATGCTTTCAAGGAAAATGAAAAATTACGCAAGAATGAAATCAGTATGTTACTTGAATAGCTTGTCAAAGGTGGTTGCATACACATGTACCTCGTGTGAGAAATATTGTTTATCTAACGAGTTGTAACAGACTAACAGAGGTATGACTTTGTGTATGCATAAACTAACTCCTTGGAATCCTACTCTTGAGTATAGCGTAAGAAGATTGATTAATGAAGCTTAGTCGATGAGGCTTAGACTATGAAGCTTTTACAGAGGCTTTGACCGACCTCTAGCAGACGGTCAGAGTCTCTGTTGTCACTGCTAGGTAGAAACCAAAATCATGGGCTTGGTGTATATAGAGTTACCCCGACCTTGAATTATAATCTTTGGGAGAAAGCTAGTGTTAGGGTTTGCACAAGTATAAATACTCCTCTCAATATAATTGTAAATTTGAATCTTTTGTGTGTTAATGTGTCTTAATTTGTTTTAACCCATGGATTGTCATGACTACCCTAGTCGTGAATTCCTGGTGTTATATCTTGTGTTGATTTATCTTCCGTAACTTTTTTTTTTGTGTTTCTTTGTTTGTTTGACGGTGATAAAAGAATCCAATACCGGTTTGACGGTTCTTCCGTTTCTACCGCAAAAAATCGGAAAAACAAAAAATCGAAAGAAAACCGATTCAATATCCGGTCCGGTTTTCAAAACATTGGCCTATATATATGGATATATAAAGCAAGATTCTAATACAATAGAAGAGGCGGACAGCAAATACGTCAATATAAACACACAAACAACATTAAGCAGTGAAGCCACATTTGTTTGTTCATCATCTTACTTGGGTACTTTGCCGTGGAGTCGGCAAAGGAGAAGCCAAGGGTGTCAAACAACATTGAGGATGTCCAGCTGGGGATTTTGGAACTCGAATAGACACGATGATTGAGACACCATTCCGAACTTGCCATACTTTTGTCAACCATTGTTTTTTTATATAGAATCCTTGTTAACGATAACTATCTAATTGACTGGACACCTTACAAATTCTTTACATTATCAACATATGTCATACATTTACCAACTAATTGATTCCCTTTCAAAGTAAATTAAATAAGAGAAAAAGAATTCTGCAGGCTACACTGCTACCGCCGTATTTTATATGGCTGACTTTTTCATGAAAACGACTATATTTTTGTCAAAACGATAACATGCTAATAAAAAAAGTTATCTAAATTTAGAAAAAAATGGGAAAAAAGTATTTGGACGTACGTATATTTAGTACGTAAAGCTATATGCAGTAATTTTGAATAAATTTTAAACGCTTGACTTAACTAATATACGGCTCTTGTATTACACCCATGTGACCCCTCATGGCATGCTCCAAAAGAACCTCTAAGTTCCGTAATTGTGTTTTGCTTCTTACAAAAATGAATATTACTAGTTGAAATTTCAAGGAAACTGATTTGATGTACGTTTATAAGTTTGTACTGTTACATTATAGTAAGCTAAATCATAATTTAAACTTTTGGTTGTATCATGTAAAGAACACTTGTGTAAATAATCACTTTTGGTTGTATCATGTAAAGAACACTTGTGTACACATTTACTAGTAATTAA
Source organism: Chrysanthemum lavandulifolium (assembly GCA_022545495.1). NCBI lineage: Eukaryota > Viridiplantae > Streptophyta > Magnoliopsida > Asterales > Asteraceae > Chrysanthemum > Chrysanthemum lavandulifolium. The sequence continues at coordinate 100,037,324 of CM040246.1, forward strand.
CATGTGTGTTTTACGTAAACTATTTTTCGAAGCGAAAGTATAATATCCATTTATCCAAAAGTACGTAACATCTTATATTTGGAGTAATAAGCAAAGTTTTCATCATATATCAAAATTCTGTGTTATGGTTTTTTAAAGAATAGGGAATTTTGAAAGATGTACAAAATGTTTTGTTAGGCAGTCGCAACGTGGACATCGAACACAGGGCACACATGGATAAACAAAAATGTCAATGAACAAGAAGAGTTAGATATACTTCGTCCTTTTGCAAAATAACTCACAGAAAACTTCTGCTATTTTTGACATGGACCTCATCATTCTACATCCCAATCTCTTTATCATATATGGTTCCTTAGCATTAGGTTTTTGTAAGTCTTGTTAAACCCCAAACAATGGAACAATTGATATGTGATATAATGATTAGAAGCTGCCCTATAGAACTATGTTATATATAGTTGATTGTGTAATTCGGATTTTTTAACTTCACATTTGACATCAGTCATAAATCCTTTGTATTAATCCGTAGCAATTAAATACTCCTATATATTTAAGAGCAAGTTTACTAAAGAGTGCCATGGAAAATGCACTCGGGTGGGGACCGACAGCATTTCCAGTTGCTGTACTTCAAAATTATTATACAAACACATGATGTCACAAGCTTAGTATATAATAGCAGCTTCATGAGCTTCAATTAACTCAAACATATCCTTTTGAATAACCATGGCCTCAAATACAAAAATGGTTTCAATTTTCTTGATCTTTATGGTGTTTCTATGCACCAAAGCCTTGTCACAATGTGAAGATGAAACAAATAACCCTTGTAACAACAAATCCAAGGCTTTAACCTTAAAGGTCATTGGCATCGGTACTATTCTCATCACAAGCATCATCGGGGTATGTCTACCTTTGATCACTCGTGCCGTCCCTGCCCTTAGTCCAGACCGTAACCTTTTTGTTATCGTCAAAGCCTTTGCTTCAGGCATCATTTTAGCTACTGGATTTATGCATGTTTTGCCAGATTCTTTTGACATGTTGAGGTCTAGTTGTTTGGCTGATAACCCGTGGCACAAGTTTCCTTTTACGGGCTTTGTTGCTATGTTATCAGCAATTTTCACACTCATGGTGGACTCAATGGCTACAAGCATGTATACCAAGAAGAACAACGCGATAGCGTCTGAAGGCGGTGATGAGGCGGTCACTGGAGATCAGGAGATTGCGGTCACAGGTGGTAGTGGCATGCACTTCCATGGACACCATCATGGTCAAAAGGGTGCAATAGGACAACAACTTCTTCGCTATCGTGTCGTAGCCATGGTTAGTTTCAATTATAAATCGATATGTCAGAAAACTATTAACAAAACAAATTTTTGTATAGTCATGCAACTTGTTATTTTGTTAAAAACAAACCATCTGCGTATATTTTTGTATATAGAAATACATAGTAGATATAAGGGTTTTGCTAACGACACTTTTAAGGGCTATGGTTAAGAAGTGGATTTTTATTACAATGGATTGTAGGAAACTAAATAATCATTAAGTGTTGGTTGTAAATTCAAATTTTTAAGGATTGTCTTCACTTTTTCAAAATTCTCATTCAATCATAGTCATTCATTGTAATCATGTACTAATAAAATTTGTATTCTTAACCACAACTATTAATGCTATCATTAGCAAAACCCTTTAAAATTTGTGATTTTCAGATAATTTAATACCCGAATCCAATGTTTTTCATTCGGTTAGAGTGATTTTTTTAGGTTTAGTTAATGTTTTTTTAATGCTTTTTTGAATACAAAAGGAAATTACGTACTACGTATATTATATGCGTCATATTATGTGTCTGGTGGCCACGTATTAGCAAAACTATTCTTTATAAGTGCAAGCTTTACATATTAAATGTAGAAAAAAGTAACTTGAAAATTTGGATTTCAGGTGCTAGAACTTGGAATAGTTGTTCACTCGATAGTTATCGGACTAGGGGTTGGAGCCTCAAATGATGTATGCACAATTAAACCATTAATAGCAGCTCTTTGTTTCCATCAAATGTTTGAGGGCATGGGTCTTGGTGGTTGCATTCTTCAGGTAACATCATTTTACATAATCCGACAAAAATTTATATATCTGTAAATGTAAGATATATGTAACCAAATAAACATATAACAGGCCGAATTCAAGACGATTAAGAAAACAATAATGGTCTTTTTTTTCTCAACAACAACTCCATTCGGAATTGCTCTTGGCATCGCGCTGTCAAAGGTATACAAGGAGAATAGCCCAACCGCATTGATCACAGTAGGATTACTTAATGCTTCTTCAGCTGGGCTACTTATATACATGGCATTGGTTGATCTTCTTGCGGCTGATTTTATGGGAGCGAAGCTTCAAGGAAGCATTAAGCTTCAACTTAAGTCTTATGTCGCAGTTTTGCTAGGCGCTGGTGGGATGTCTTTGATGGCGAAATGGGCTTAAAGTTCAGTAGTCACCGGTATCTGATTGAAGACACTTGAATTTGTGCCGTTTTAATTGATTGTATTAGAGAATAGTGATCACTTTGTCAACGCAATTACGTTTATTTTACTTTCATCGTTTTATATCTGTAACAACTTGTACTCTCATTGTTCAATTAACCAATACTAGATGTGACACTTTTGTTTTGATTATCTATAAGAAGTTGTACTTTCATTGTTTAATATAGAATTCCGATTGCTAGAATGGCTGATCGAGTCAAATATGCCCTCACGTTATAGATAGGCGACCGATTGTTACGTTCCGTTCTCAAGAAAAAAATGAAATAAAAGTTAAAGAATGAAAGTCCCATTAAGAAAGATGAAGTAAAGATTATAGAGATAAAAGAAAGTGACTTTCATCTTAATTTTTAGTGGTTAGGAGTTAGGTTTGGAGTTTGTTAGAAGTTAGGCTTGGAGTTTGTTAAAGTAGAGTGAAAGTTTTATAACTAAAATATCACCACTTTACTTAAATGCATTATAAAGTAGTATAGATTTACCTCACTTTACTTCCTAAAAAAAAAATGCGGAGAACACAAACTTCACTGGAGCTTTCACTTTTCCTACTTCCTCCTCGCTTTACTTTACTTCCTCATTTTACTCAACTCGAGAACATAGTGTGGCGTTTTGTATTATCTAGATGTGACATTTTTGTATTAGTGAAAATTTCTAGTATCGACGTTTTGAAAAGTGTTTCACCAACTTCGACCCTCGAAGTTTGTGTTATGAAATACGACATAGTGAGCAAAAGAAGTTTGCTCGACATTTTATTCGCTTGCCATGCCATTTTGTTCGTGATACGTGTAAGTGGCAAGCAAAATATTTTGCTTGCCATCCATTTTACAAAATAAGACATATGATTGTGACACGAGTAAGTGGCAAGCAAAACTCTTTGCTCGCCATGTCATTTTGCTCACTAAAATTATTTGGAAATAAGACATATGATTGTGACACGTGTAAGTGGCAAGCAAAATACTTTGCTCGTCATGCCATTTTGCTCGCTTCTTTTTATCTAAAAAATTATCTCATCCAGAGTTGTCGCACTTACATTTATCACAACAATTGCACGAGTAACTTCACCAATAACTACACTAGTTTTATTAGTTAATTCAGAAAAATTGTCTTTATGGTATGTAACCAATGTGTTCTTTTATTTGCAACAAAGATCATCGCCCAAACTAACTCATAAAAGTAACCACACTATTAAAATATAAAGTTTAACGACCCATTAGACTATGGATTCACTGTTATAAAGTAACTAATAAACTTTGCTCATAACCCAAAATCATCGTCACTCTTAAAATGATAAAATTGTACACAAATGAAAAATTATTGCATAAGTATTAGTAATATTCTATTGCTCTAAATAACTGCATGTGCTTTTCCTTACCACTACATGAAAGTAACTAATAAATTTTAAGTAGCGAGCAAATTGGTTTGCTCGGCATGTCCTTTTATATTTTTTAAATAAACATTCAATCAGTATGAAGTAGCGAGCAAATTGGTTTGCTAGGCATGTCAAAAGATGTAATGTGAAAAAAAAAATGTCAATTTTGGCTATTCGGTTTGGTAAGAGTAGATAGTGGTTATAATTTTTTTGTATTATCTATAAGAAGTTGTACTTTCATTGTTTAATATAGACTTTGAAACTGTTTATTGAGTCAAATATGCCCTCACATTATAGATAGGCGACCGATTGTGAGCCGGTTCAGCATGTCGGATGTCAAGCTTTTGTCACCTAACTTGTATATAGGTCAGTTAAGTTGTGTTTTATCGTAAACAAGTCAAATAGTTAGATAGAATTGTTACTTAAAAGAGGAACAAGTTGAAAGTCACTCCACAGTTAATGTATACATATTTTGTCAATAGATGGAGGAAAAAATATTAGCAGGTCGATCCACAACCTATTTTGATCGATGATCAGTTTTAAACCATCTCCCAATCTACCCATGTTACTCAGAGAAATATTTTTTTCGAAAATGGTAAAGATTATATTAGAGAACCCAAGCAATGGCCAAAAAAATATATCAACTTTAAGTTGTCATACAATACAACAATCAAATTAAACAAACATAAACCATGAGCCTAAATAAAAGCCGATCAAGATATGCAACTTGACGGGTTTAAAATCCAAACTGACTTGTCATTAGATGCCATTGAAGAACGTTTTGCAATCCAAAGTAATGAATACCGTTGAAGTTGTGAAAAAAGATCCTCGGCGAGAACCTTTGGTTGTTGATCCACCGAGGCATAAACATGACGGTTTCTCCATTTCCATATTATCCAAACAAGAATGAAACAAAGCGAACGGAAGGCTTTCATGATACTACTAATTCCACCTCCCGAGACAACCAAGTTACACGCGGTCGTGTTGAGGTCTAAAACCTAAGGAAATGATATGTTCCACTAGCTACCTAATTTCTTCCATATTGTATTTGAGAATGGACATGTTATGAATCATGAAAACAATTTCTTCTTCCATTTGCATATCGGACATAATATAGAAGCAAGTGCGATACCTCTCCAGCAGATTAGGAAATGTAGGAACTCATCAATATGACTCTCAAACGGAAGATTTAATTTAATTGGAACCCATGGAATCCATATATGGTGGGAATAGAAGAATCATCATAAAGAATATGATTGTTAATTAAGGATGTTAATCGCTTAGCGAAAAGATACATTTAGAGTCATAGTTCTAAAACCATCTATCGGAGAACCAACAATTATTTGGGCACCATTTAGAAGTGTGTTTATATAGAGTTTAAGTCATCAAGAGCACAACCTCTTGGTTGAGATCTCCACCAGGGAGCTTATACCACTTGGTTAGGCGTCACCCATCTATTTCTAACCAAACCTTGTTTATTCCAAAGCATATAATTGCGGGAAACGGAGTTTGAGACAAAGACCAAGGGCTACCCAAGAATCCTCCCAAAACAAGGTTAAGTCACCATTGGGAACCTTCTTTATGAACGAATGACTAAAGGCTAATCCCATATCATCAATAGCTAAAAAAGAGCTGACAATGCCATCCCATATACCCTTCTTTTGGTCTGCACCTGTTATATTTTGGATTTCACCATCATTATCATACAGAATCGATATTACCTTTCTCCATAAAGCTATTTAGCCGTTGAGAAAACTGTAGGAATATTTACTTGGTGTGTGAATGGTTTATAATTTATATATCAATCTGAATCGTGTAATCACTTTCAGATTAAAGTATTCGACCCTATATGCCTCGGGTTCACGAAATCCTTAATCGGATAAGACATATTGCAATTGAATTCTAAGGCACGAGAAATCAATTAGAAAACGTTAGAGTATTGATGATGTTATGTTCTGTAAATGAGACAAAAATTTGGTTATAAGCTACCATCAATCAATTATTTTCGGTTATATACCAACCATTGTGTTTGTTGGTAAAAGATGCGTCGATTGGGGTTTTAGCGAGAAAAACTGTTATCAATGATGCATGAAAAAGTCACTATGGATTGAACCCTTCAATTCATATGAATACCTGAGGATAATATACACATAAGTTACTGTAATACTCTAATGTTTATAAACTTGACACTATTAAATAGCCATGTGTCCATATCCTTTGATGAGCATATAAAAGCCAAGTCCAAGCTTCTTGAAATGGCAAAACTTCATTTCACATAGGTAGTCCTTTACTCTTGCACCAGCACATGCAAATTTTCAAAAGAACTATTAAGAAGTTGAACTTCAACCTAACATTATTTGCGAACCGATCACATACCTTGGGATCATTCATTGAATGTGCTCGAATCACTAAAATAAGCTTTCCACATTGAATTCACACCTAGCGTTAGCTAGAAGGAACCGTGTCTCATTGTTAGAGATTTTATGGACTTTAATCTCATCCTTATTGTCGACTTGTGCACTAATTCTCAGGTTAATCCTTTTGTCAAGTGATCCGCCAAGTTTTGTTGAGATCGAACAAAATACATGAAAATCACTCCATTTGTAATGAGCTCATGAACCATATTGTGTCTAACACCTGAGTTTCTAGACTTTATATTGTATATTTGATAATATGACTTAGCCAAAGTGGTTGTACTATCACAAAGAATAAAAATAGGAGAAATTGGTTTTGTCCACAATGGAATCTCATATATCAGATTCCTCAACCATTCTGCCTCTTTACCCTCAACATAAGCAATATCTTGTCTAGTGCTTGTCATTGCATACATCGAGCAACCAATAGCTCTAGAGCACTCAAGTTGATTTATAGCCATGTCTGTATTAGGCCTAAGTTTAATAGTAGGATCCAAAGGAGTGCTTACTGGACAACAATCATTGCATTTGAACTTCTTGAGTATTTTTTCAATGTAGTGTGATTGAGTAATTGTGATACCCTTGTCCTCAATTTAATCCTTATACCAAGTATCATGTCAGCCTCCTCCATATCCTTCATATACACCTTATGCTCATTTCAAGGCATAATAAAATTTTATGGTTGCTTCATATACACCTCTTCTTCCAAATCACCATTCAAGAATGATGTTTTGACATCCATTTGATGGATCACTAGATTATGAGTAGTTGTTAAAGCAATCAATAATCTAATTGTGGATATTCGAGAAACTGGAGCATAGGTATCGAAATAATCAATTCCTTCTTTTTTTTCTAAAGCCTTGGATAAGCAATCGAGCTTTATACTTGAAAATGGTTTCATCAACTTTCGTCTTCCTTCTTAATACTTCTTTTGACCCCTCAGTGGCGCCTTGACCACCGCAGGAGGCACGGCTCCTTTGACCCCGCATCTTTGTCGTGACGGTATCAAGATAACTATGAAGAGTATGCACTCCGCCTAACCCGTCTTGAGCTAAACTTGTGTAAGGACATTGGTCCCATGAAAACACAAAACACCATCTCCATTTGCCCAAAAGACCAAGATTCAACGCTTTTAGAGAACCAACCCCAACATTTTTATTAGAACAAATTTGATCCGGTTGAACCATGAAATACCCTTACTTCCATCTTTGAAGCCCCAAAATAAACAAGAACGAATATTTTCTAACTTATGAAGCAAAATAGAAAATTAAAATAACGGCAGACTACCTAGGACAGCTTAAGAGTCATGAGACCTCCTATGGAAAGAATTGTTTGTTTCCATGAGGAATGACGATTTGCAAAGCGATCTATAACCTCACTCCAACTCTCCACACGGTTCATTTTCTTTCCGACCGGGATTCCTAAGTATAAAAAGGGGAGAGAGTTGTAGCCGCAATTTAGGATAGTAGCAGCTTTATTAACCTCTTCTGAGTTAATACCAATGCCATATGATTTGCTTTTAGCAAGATTAACACGAAGGCCATATGTATCTTGAAAACACTTTCGACCATTACAAGTTTTTTTGCATTCTACATTGACCATTCAACAAAAAAGCGCATCAGCTGCATAGTGGAGAAGGGATAAATTAGCGTTATCCTCATTTAAAAACAGGTCTTTGAAAAGATTTTTATTGCACGCCTCAATGATGGATACTTGAAGTGCTTCATCAATAATTAAGAAGACGAATGGCGAAAGGGGGTCCCCTTGACGTAAACCGCGTTCCATCTTAAACTCATTAGTTGGAGAACGGAGAACCATTTACAAGAATCGAAACCGTTGCAGAAGTTAAGCAGCCCTTAATCTATGAGCACCACTTTAAACCGAAACCCATTTGGGACATTACTATATATATTATAAGTCATTTGAAACGACGTCGTTGAATGAACAGTACGCGCGGCCCCATTTAAGTTAGCCCAATACATTTGCTGGCCTGCTAGCACTTTTGGCATGTTAGGTTGTTACCAAACCCGGAATATGTATATCCAAAGGCTGATCCGTTCTTTCTGTTCTTCATTCTTCTCGAGTATTCCACCGCCTTATCCCATTCGTGATAACCTTCTGGATCAATCTCAGCAGACATACTATTTTTTTCAAACAAGATCTACAAAAAAACTGGTGAAAGCTAAATACAATCCCCTTATTTACGGAAGCTTAAAAATCGCTTTAAGGGTTGTTGGAAACGATTTTATGACGGTTGAGGCACAATAGTGGGTTAGCGAGATGAAGAAGTTATGTTGTTGATGCTTACATCGAGGTATATTTTTCTTTATTAAACAGTCTAATTTTATGTTATGCATATGAAGTGTTTGGTGAAATGTCTTTTTTTTTTTTTAGGTTGGTATTTGTTATGCTGATTAGGTTGTTTAGAATTTTGAGAATTGGTTAATTGCTTGAAAGGTTTTGACTGCTGATGGAATAAAAGATGTGCTGAATGAACAGGTTCCGTTTGGTTGTAGGGTATGTTTCGAAAGAAAAAATCTCTATTTGATATGGCTTCTTCCTATACCTATGAATCTCTTAAGTTTGACAGCTTTTAAGTTTATCCAAATCTCTATGGTTATTTATAACCTTTTGCTGTAAAGTATAAACTACTGAATGATTGAATATTATACATAACATGTTATTTGTGATTAGGAAACACATATTTGTTCAATTGTAGTTTAAGGTAACACCACTTACTATTACCACGAATGCAGGATAGATATTGATAGGAGTGCTGGACCTGATGCGAACAGTTACAATAACCCAATCCATTTGGAGCAGTTGTCGCGGTAACTAAAGTTTGGTATTTTATTAGAAATAAATAAAGCTTAATTTTCTAATAAAATATAAAACACTTACTATAGGTAATTAAATTAACATCTTTCAAGACATTTTAATCCGGTTACATACCTTTAAGTATAAGGTCGAAAAATAAAAAATCCGCCACTAACAAGGTACCACTTTGTCTATCATTTTGAATAGTTATACGCAATCCGCGTTTTCTAAAATAGCTCAAACACTCCACTATATACCAGCTTTGATTGGTGAAGTAACAAAATTGGTTCGTAGATTTATAGTGCCTTTGATTCACTCCATTTTTCCTTCCGTATTGCTTTGTATAAAGAAACTATTTTGCATTGAAGTATGTCTTGGTGGAAGTACTCACTAAAATAGATAATGATATTAGATGCTTATCCAAGCTTTTGAAAAAAAAAAAAAAAATTCGAACTTTTAACAACTCTATTTCTGTGTCTCAGGTATCAGTAGCGTGGAATGAAAAGACGGTGTAGAGGTTGATAACGAATATTCCAGTGTAGGCTGGAACATACACTCAGCAGCACACGAAATTGGTGTTTGCCTCATGTACAGCGTCTAACAGGTTGGAGCTAGGAGCGGTAGGTTGAAGTTTACATACTTTTAACATTTTTTTTCGTTACATAAATTACCAGATAAAAATGTCAAAAAAAAAAGCTCCGCCGCAACGCGGCGGATGGTCGCAATACTCGTTATATTCTAGAGAAAACTCAAATTTGCACTATCAAACGCCTTTTCAAAATCAGTTTTGAACAATAAAAGCTTTAACTCATTCCTTGATGCGTAATTAATAATTTCATTTGCAATCAAGACACCGTCAAGAATTTGCCTCCCAAAGATGAAAGCCGTTTGATTAGGACCAATATTTTTATGAATAACTTTCTCCAAACGAGATGATAAAAGCTTAGCAAGAACCTTGTTCACGCAAGCAACAAGGCTAATTGGCAGAAAATCTGAAATTTCAATTGGGTCACACTTCTTTGGGATAAGAACTGTGAAGGAAGGATTGCATCCTCTTGCTAAGTGGCCTATGGATTCAAAATGCTTTATGCAGATGTAAAAATTGACTTTGATGATTTCCCAGTACCTCCTTAGAACCCGTCAGCCCCGGGATTTTGAGCATGAACAGCTGTACACAGCCTGTTTAATTTCTTCCATACAAAAACTTGATTCAAGAAATTCAGCATCAGGAGAATCAAGAGTACAAAACATATTGCTCTGAAATCGAGGCCTTGCATAAACGGGTTCTTTAAAACGGTCTTGAAAATGACAGAAAGCCGCCTCCTTTATTGCATCTGGAAATGTAATCCAGTTTCCAACAACCCATTGATGCGATGTTTCGACTCGTTTCTTAATAGAGGCATGGAAATATCTAGAGTTCTCGTCACCGTTAACTGCCCATTTGACTCTACTCCGCTGCCTTAATTTATTTTGTTCAACTTGATCATACTGCATCAACTAAAAAATGGCAGCCTCACGAGCCAAACAATTAGTATCCGCAAGGAGCCCACATTCAGCTTTGAGATCCCAATCTTCAAATGCATCTCAAAAGATCAGATTTCATAATCTTCATCTCAATTGTCTTGTTAATAGACCAAGACTTAATTGATGTTTTAAAAGCTTTATCTTACTTTTTAGAATGATATCCCGGAGCCCTAAAGGGCCTTGCACACCATGTGGACTCAATAAGCTCATTGAACTCAGGAAGACCCAACCAGTGATTAAAAATACGAAAAGGCTTGGGACCAAAGTCAGGAAGTCCAACCTTGAGAAGAATGGGACAGTGATCCGAAATGGTTCTTGCGGTCTTGCCAAAGCAGTGACGGAAGCCGATGGCCAGTGATCAAGAAAATTGTGAGTAACTAATCCCTATTCTTGCCAAAGCAGTGACGGAAGCCGATGGCCAATGTTCAAGAAAACTGTAACTAAGAAACGATCTAACTTGCTCATTTTAGATCCTTCTTTATTAAACCTTGTAAATCTTCGACCACCTAACTGAAACTCAAACAACCCGGCACTAGCGATGAAATTATTAAAAGCATGTGCTTCGTTTGCAACAAAAATGGATCCCGCTCTTTCCGAAGACCATCTTACTCAGTTAAAATCACCAAAGAGTACCCAAATAGCTTGGCAAGAAGTGATATAATTATGTAATTCAGCCAGAGGGCAATGTAGTTGCTACAAATCAACCAAAATACCATTTTCGACCCTTATACATATATAATTATATATATTATGTCAGAATGGTTATTACTGCAGCCTATAAATTGATAAAACAATTTCTAGTGCAATGAAAAAGGATACATAAAATATACATCATCATATACACACAAACAACAAAACTTAAGTGAAGCCATATTTTTCCTTATCACCTTACTGAAGTACTTTGCCGTGGAGTAGGCAAAGGAGAAGCCGAGGGTGTCAAACGGCGTTGACGATGTCCAGCTGGCGATTTAGGAACCGGACTAGACGCCGTCCGATGATCTTTTGACACATTTTTTGCAGTTTGAAGCTCTTCAAGACTTGCTAAAACATCAGACATTTTAGGTCTGGTTTTAGGTTCTATACTAAGACATTGTAGTGCAAGTGTAGCTGCAGTATACACAGCTTTCTGAGGATATTGTCCTTCCAATCTAGTATCCATAATCCTAAACAATCGTCGTTTGTCTCCAAGATACGGTTTTGTCCATTCAACAAGATCTTGTTCAACACCAACTTTTTCTTTATCAACAGCACGACGGCCAGTGAGTAGTTCTAGCAAAACAACCCCAAAGCTGTATACATCGCTCTTTGCGGTCAACCGCCCTGTAGCAATGTATTCAGGTGCTGCATATCCATGTGTGCCCATTACTTGAGTTGACACGTGCGTCCTATCACCGGTTGGCCCTGCCTTCGCTAAACCAAAATCCGATAGTTTTGCATTGAATTCCTGTGTCATGAAGGCAAGAAATAAGCTTCTTGAATCTGTGTGTTTGACGTAGCATAATAAGTGAATTATGAAAGACTACACTTTGAAGTTGAGTATGTGCCTTTTAAAATATGAAAAGATATTTTAGATCAACTTAAGAAAGAAAAAAGCATTCCGCAAATTATTGGTTAGTGCTTCTTTTAAAAGCATTCCACAGTATATTGTTCCAATAAATATACAACTTATTAGCCTTATCAGTAATGAAAATCTGGCTAGAAAAGTTGGATAAATCATTAGTTCTTATTCAGAAATTATTAACTTAATTATTTAACCCCTAATTAGTTGGATAATCACAATCATCATCACTTTATTGAACACTTAAAACAGATTATCAAATATCAACCCTTCAAATTCAATAACGGTTCAAAACACACATATCCCCCGTGTGTATTTGAACATAAGGCATTTATCATACCGCATCAAGAAGGATGTTTGAAGCCTTAAAATCACGATATATAACTTGATCTTTAGCATCATGAAGAAAAACTAATCCCCTTGCAGCACCAATAGCTACTTTAAGCCGTGTTGCCCAGGGAAGTGGTTGAGGGCCCCCTGCAAGTAAATCCAAACAAAACGTTCAATGGTCAAACCAGACCCCGCCCCACAAGCTCACATTTAAAGTAAAGACTTGTATACTTAAAACACTAGCACAAAATTATATACAAAATTTTGGAATATAAGCAATAAACGTACTTCTAAAAAGATGATTTTCCAAGCTTCCTTTAGGCAGGAACTCATAAACCAAGAGCCTATTATCACCCTCAGTGCAGTAGCCGATAAGTTTCACAAGATTAGGATGGTGTAGCTGCCCGAGATAGGTTACTTCTGTCTGAAAACAACAAACCATCAGCTAATGATCACAAAAATGGTGTTATTTGTTGCAGAAAATACGAACATAATTGATCATTTGTCCCATTTTAGTCAATCTACCTTTTTTTTGTACTTCTATGTTTTAAACAGGCTCTGTCACATTTGGGTCGTTTTGTAACCCGCTTTCTTTAACACTTCTATATAAACTTAACACTATATATAAAGGTAACATTGTTATATAATAGTGTGATCTTAATTGCCAGCTTTAAGGGGTTCTTTTTTGCTACAAAATTAAACACTACAGGCACAGAATTAGTACAATGACTAAAACATGACAAATGGAAAAGTATGTTGAGACTTTATGCAAAAAAAATGGCATTTGGAATACGGGAGCCAAAAGATGCATACCAGCCATTCCTTATGCCCTTGAAAGCCTTCGGGTTTCAGCTTTTTGACAGCAATGACCATTCCGGATCCAGGTTTTGAAGCCAAATGTGTAACCTCATCAATCCAACCTTTGAAAACATACCCAAATCCTCCTTCACCAAGAAGACTGTCGGGGCGGAAGTTTCTAGTGGCATTTTTCAACTCCAAAAAGGAGAAAGCTTTCAAATTTGGAGATGATAATATTTCGCCTTCGGATCTTGGTGTAGGAATACTATCAATACTACTACTTCCACCACTGAATGTTGAAATGGTCATACTGGATGGACCCGAAGATGAACTCATTTTACTACCGACTTTCGACATCCCTGAGAAGATATAACCAGTTAGAAAATTAGAATTGCTAATCATGCCCATGATAATAATAACTACAAAATCAGAAACACAATGTTCTCGTCTTTTAGTATCTTGCAAATATTAACATGGTGTTTGCAAATATCACATTCTGTTGCAGAATATAAGCAGTTTTATTGCTGATTATATTGAAAAACTGAGAGGAAGGGAAAAGTTGTAATATTCTTGTTAAAGTGAAATGAGCCAGTACATGAAGTTTATATACAAACAATACTTTGACTATAAAAGTCAACTTAACCAAACTAACTATAACTACATCTATAAGAAACTACATCTATAAGAAACTACAATCACATAAACTCTTGTGGTGATGAAGATAGTTTGTTGAGAGAATAGTATTGATCACTTTTGACTTGTGTAGAGCTGTATCTCCATTACCCCCCCTGCAAGTTGGCAGTGTGTATGGATCACACAAGCCATACTTGGATATGCAATGATGAAAGGGAGATCTGCTTAAACCTTTAGTGAGAGCATCAGCAACTTGGTGATGGGATGGAACAAAGGTAGGCAGAATAGTACCATTCTTGATCTTTTCTCGAACAAAATGACAATCTATCTCTATGTGTTTTGTCCTTGCATGCTGAATGGGATTGGAAGCTAGAGCAATAGAAGACTGGTTGTCACAATAAATGGGAACTGAGTTTGTTGTGGCGGTTGTAAATCTTTGAGGAGGCGAGAAGCCAAGTTATCTCACATGTACTGATCGCCAATGCTCTATACTCTGCTTGTGGAAGACCTTGAAACCAGATTGCTTTTAGATTGCCAAGAAATAAGGTTTGAACCAAGAAAGATGCGAGAATCCATGGCGATCTCCTTGTGAGTGAACAATTGGCCCGGTCGCTATCACAATAAGCTTTAAGTTGAAGATTGGAAGTAGAGGAGATGAAAAGACCACGGCACGGACAGAGCTTGATATACACGAGAACCTTGAGTAAAGCACGCCAATGAGGTGTTACGGGATTGTGGTTGAATTGACTTAGAGCATGTCTTGCATAGGATAAATCGGTCTTGTAATGGTGAGATACAAGAGTTTGCCCACAGTGGCTCTATAAAGTGAGGATCGGGAGAGGTTCTCCATCATGTATCATTTAACTTGATGATGGGATCAATAGGAATATGAGAGGGTTTCGGTCGAGAACATTAGCACTATGAAGAAGTTCCAAAGCATATTTCCTTTGAGACATTGTGATCCCTGTTTATTCCTCGAGAACTCGATCCCAGTAATAGTTAAGTTGTCCCAAATCCTTGATCTTGAAGGTGAGGTCTAGTTGATGCTTAAAATGATTGATAAGAGTAAGATTGTTGCTGTCAAAAGGATGTCATCAACATAGATCACCAAAGCTAGAAAATCGATGTCCTTTTTATATGTAAGTAGAGAAGTGTCAGATAACTTTGTGAAACCATGGTGAGGAGGAAAGAGGTGAGCTTGGAGAACCATTGCCTATTTACTGTTTCAATCCATAGAGATTTTTGTAATTTGCAGACTGGATTTGGAATGGATGAGGGTGGTTTGTAGCCTTGGGGTAGCACCATATAGACTTCCTCATGAAGGTCCCCATGTAGAAAAGCATTGTTGACATCTAGTTGAGCAATATGCCAATTATGATGAATAGCAGCAACTAACAAGGTCCTGATGGTTACCATCTTTGCAACCGGTGCAAAAGTTTCTGTATAATCAGTGCCCTCCTGTTGGGTGTATCCTTTTGCTACCAGCCTAGCTTTGTGTTTCTCAACAGTGCCATCAGAGTGGTATTTGACCTTGAAAACCCATTTGTTGCCTATGGCCCTCTTTCCGGGTGGTAAGGTGGTAACTTCCCATGTGTTGTTGATGTGTAGAGCATGAAGTTCCTTGTTCATTGCATCTCTCCATCTAGGATCCTTAGAAGCTGAGTATATGAATGTGGTTCTCTTGATCTATTGATTGCCTTGATGAAATGTCGTGTATTTTGGATTTGATGTTTTGGTAGTTAATGTATTTGGAATGATGAAACTTGATAAATGATTGAGTGGTGTGTTTAAGTTTTGGAAAATGAACTTGAAAATCATGAAATTTGTTTGGAAGGTGAGAAGTTACGTGGACTTTCGAGGGGTGGTGGAGGTGGTGGTGGTGGAGGTGATGTATGATCGAGAAGAGGATGTAGGAGTATCTTGTGGTGTGGAAGTAGTGATGTGATCGGTGTGAGAGATGGAGTCGGTCTGCGGGGTGGTGAAGGTGTTGGATTAGGTGATGATGGTTCGGTGGTGGTGGGGAATTGTTTGAAGTAGAGGTAAATCGATGATGTAGGTGTTGATGAAGAATTGATTGGGTCGGTGGTTCGGTGGGTCGGGGAAGGAGTGGTGATGGGAACAAATTGTGGTGGAAAATAGGAAGGTGTGGGTAAAACTGAGATGTGTGAAGGTGAAGTTGTGGATGGTTTGTTGTGAAATGGGAAAATTGATTCATTGAATCTTACATGTCTACTAACAAAGGTTTTGTGAGTAAAGGTGTCATAGAGTAAGTAACCTTTACGTGTGGTTGGATATCCAATGAATACACATGGTTTGGCTCGGGTTCAAATTTATCATGTGGGTGTTGATGTGCAAGTGCTTGGCATCCAAAACTTTCAAGTGGTTAAGTGGAGGTGGTGTGTTATCTGAGAGTTCATAGGGACTTTTATGATTCAAAGGTTTACAAGGTAGTCTATTAATGAGGTAGGTTGCTGTGAGTAGGCAATAGCCCCAAAAGTGAATGGGTAGATTAGCTTGGAATCTCAATGCTCTGGCCATTTCTAAAAGGTGTTTGTGTTTTCTTTCAACTCTAGAATTTTGTTGTGGAGTATAGGGGCATGAAGTTTGGTGAATAATGCCATGGGTGTGAAAAAATGTTGTTAGTGATTGATTAATGAATTCTGAGCCATTGTCACTTCTGATTGTTTTTAAGGTTGTGTTGAAATGATTCTTAACAAAGGCTGAAAATATTTTGATGTTAGATGTGGTGTGATCTTTGGATGGTAAAAGATAAATCCATGTGGCTCTTGAGTAATCATCAACTATGGTTAAAAAATACTTGCATTTATTCACAGTTGGGTATTTGTAAGGACCCCAAAGGTCAACATGAATTAGTTCAAACAGAGTAGTTGCATGAGATGTACTAGAAGGAAAAGATAAAGCATGTTGTTTAGCTAAAGGACAGATATCACAAGTATGTGGATTACAAAGTTTAGAAATGGAAACATGTTTGATTTGTTGAATAACAGTTGGTGAGGGATGACCAAGTCTTGAGTGCCAAAGAGCAAAGTTGTTGTTATTGATGGAAAGGATGGTGGATGTAGTGGTTGAAGGTTCCTGCTTGATGATGTAGAGACCATTATAGAGGCTGCCATGAGCAATCCTCTTGTGATTGTCCTGGAAATAACATGAAAATGGAGTAAAAAGTATGGAAAGTGGTATGTGGGTGCCTAGTTTGCTCACTGACAATAGATTGTAGGAGAAGGTAGGTATGTAAAGAACTTCATGTAAGGTGATGGCTGAGTTTATGTGCCGATCCCATCCGTGTTACTTGTGTGTGTTGACCATTAGGTAATGTGACAAATATGGGTTGGGTACAAATGTGGACATTATGCATAAGAGTGAGGAAATACAAACATGATCGTGGCCCACTATCAACTACCCGAGAGTCTTATGATGAAGTAGGACGGATGCAATAATCTTGTACCTTCTAGCGGTTATGTGGGATGCAACAAGCTTATATGTTCGATAGTAAAACTAGCCACAAGTTTAGGTTTACCTTCGAATTAGCTTGTGGAAAATCTGGATTATCCTTGTTGTTCGCATCATAAGCATCATCCGATTCGGTGATTTTGTAGTTGATCCATCCGGCATTCATTCTTTGTGTCGACTTCTTTGGTTAGCACCACTTGTTGTCCCAACATTTGTCCATGAGCCATAGTCGATTAGCGGTTCTAAAAGCACGATTGCCTGTCTTTGTGGTATAGGTGGTGGCTTGTATTTTCCATGAAGAGGATGACCGGATGGGTATCCCACCAACCGATAACATTCTTCTTTGTATGACCTTCTTTTCCACAATTTCCACGAAAATTCCTTCTTAAAAGTACTCCTTCATCGAAGATTCATTGTTGTTTGTGGTCTTAGCGATGACTCCCTTGTGAATAGTTTCTACCGGACTGATGTGGTTGTTGTTGTTAGTGAAAGAAGTTCAAACGGTTTGATTGAATTTGAAAGTCTTTGTGGCAATGGGAATCACGGTTGTGTGTATTTCTCTTTGTTTTCCTCTTGTCTTATCATGCTATAAGCCTTAGCAACACTAGGCATAGGATTCATGAGTAGGATTTGACCCACGATATTTGCATAGCATTCATCTAAACCCATTAAAAAGCGAATAAGTCTTTTCCTTTGATCCTCTCACCATTGATTCTCCCGTTTCACAAGTGCAAGTACACACACACATATACGGTGCTTCAAAGAATCATACTCATCCATAGACCTTTCAATTTCGATAGAAAATCTCAATACTAGTGTTATTTTGTTTCAATTGAACTAAATCATTTGTGAGTTGATACACTCTGTGTCCATCTAATTGAGAGTAATGTTCTTGCAACTCATGCCACAAATCAAAAGCGGTGTTTACAAAGCTTAATGAGTTACTTATCTGTTCGAAATTGTATTGAGTAACCAAGAAATGATCATGTCGTTTGTCCTTTCCGGACGGAGGTCGATGTTGGAGTTTATCTTGGGTTCTTCAAATTCACCATTGACAATCTTCATCTTGTTCTTAGCATTCAAGGCTATCATCATGGATCTTTCCAAGATCCATAGTTATCTGAACCGATTAACTTCTTTGAAATCAAAATCAACCTGGATGATCTTGTGGATGTAAGTAAAGTGGATGATATGGTGATGTGACATCATCTTCGATGATGGAGTAGATGAAGAGGAGTAGATGAGTTTGTGTTTTGATTATTGATCGTCATTGTGATTGAAAGATCGATCGGAGTTTGTTGTGTTGCCGGAAAAAAATGGTTACTTGATCGGAATTAGTGATTGTGTTGAATAGTGGAGATGAATCTTGATTATGTGATTGTTTTGTTATTTGATTGTTGTGATTGTGAGTAGATAGCAGCGGAGTTATGGTGGTTTTGATGGCGGAATTGTGGTGGATTATCGGTTATTGTCACCGGAGTTTGTTGAAAAAGTTGTTGGATTGTGGGAAAGTTTGTTATGAACGGTTATGAGCCACCAGAGATGGTGGTGGCTCTGATACCATATTGAAAAACTGAGAGGAAGGGAAAAGTTGTAATATTCTTGTTAAAGTGAAATGAGCGGTACATGAAGTTTATATACAAACAATACTTTGACTATAAAAGTCAACTTAACCAAACTAACTATAACTACATCTATAAGAAACTACATCTATAAAAACTACAATCACATAAACTCTTGTGGTGATGAAGATAGTTTGTTGAGAGAATAGTATTGATCACTTTTGACTTGTGTAGAGCTGTATCTCCATTAGATTAAAACTACCCATCTACTTATAAAAATTCTTTATTTGATTATTTTTAAGTGAGATTGAATAGAAGAAAATAAAAAGATCATCTCGAAAAGCAATACCACGATAAGTAGTTGTAATAAACACCCACAAGACCCATGGAGCCTTATAAATCACTAACCCTCCATGATTCTTCTCAATCCCTTAACATGATTTTTTTTTTTTTTTTTTTTTTGGAAGGCAATCCCTTAACATGATTTCTCATTAAATTATATGAAATTTGCATCACATGTTTCCAACAATAACCAAACCTCAATCCATTAACTAAGATCAAAATTTGGAGAAAATAAGGCTGACCTTTTTAATATAACTATTTATTGAATTCCAATACAAGATCTCTAACTAAATACTATAATTTCCAGATCATGATCAAATGATATACAACAAACAAAAAGAACATAAGCTAGCTAGAAACATATAGTTTTATGAACTATATATATTGAAAATAATATAATTACCAGAGGTGCTAAGGGTAGAGTCGACTTTAGCAGTAGAAGAAGAATTTAAGCAGTTGCCCATGTTGTGTTGATTAAATGAATAAATGGTGGTTTGCAAAATAAAAACTTAGGATATAAAGGGATATAAAAAGGGTTAGTAAGTAAAATGGGAAAAGAAAATACGTGTTCACATAAGAAAGAAAAGGACAAGAGGCCAAAGATATCGTGATCAGAGTGAAAAGTGTAAAAAGGTGAAACAGAAATGATGAGGGAAATTTCTCAGCGGCACTTTTGTCCTAGTTTGACTAGGTATCATCTCATCTACCTGTTTGCCAACTACTATGGCATATCGTGCTTTTTTTCTTTTCTTTTCTTTTTTTTATTTGACAAATGGAATTTTACATGACGCGGCGAGCTGAGTTTGATAAACCGGTAAAGGTGGCTGGTTAACACGTATAGTAAGATATTTTCGTGTTGCGTAAAAATCTAAAAAAAAAATGTTATGCGATAGGTTTCAGTTATAGAGGAGAGATCATTGTAAACTGAATATTTTTTATAAATTTAATTAACCAATTTTGGTCATTATTCTTTTATAAAAATATATATATTTTTTATTTTTTCTAAAAATAAAATATCTTGAAAACTGTAAATCAGGAAAAAAAAAATACACTAACGCTACGAGAATTTTTTTATCTTTCAATAGACGGACACTTTAATGTACTTTCGACGATTTTTTTTCGAGTTTTATTTTAATATTAATATTTGCATCTGAAAAAAACACATGTGATTTGTATGTTAGTAATCACATGTGATTTGTATGTTAAGAATCACGTATGATTTTATAAATCACATGTAATTTCATAAAATCACATGTGATTTTAAAATAAAAAATCACATGTGATTTTTTCATACTTAAATTTAAACACTCGCAAAAAAATAGAAAAAAAAAAAATCATCGAAAATATATAAAAGTGCTCCTTTATAAAATATAATTTAATTATCGTCGTTATGGTATTATTCTTTTCGCTTAAGGATTAACGGTTTCTGATATATTTAATTTTTTTTTAAATGAAAGTGTGTTTTTTTTGTTTTTATAAAAAACAAAAGTGTGATTGGTTCATTAGGTTTAGGAAGAAAATGAGGTATATAAAAAACTTTTCTCTTCAGTATATGTTTTACGTAACGACAACTTTCAGATGACGAGTATGATGTGTACTTTTCAATACATAGTGTTAGTAATTATATTTTTACAATGTGACTTTGCAAATCTTATTTAAAGAGGAAAGTTGTTTTATATACCAAATTTTCCGTACATAATAAACTTAGTCATTTATTTTCTGTTTAGAAAAATGGAGAGATTAATAAGTATTTAAATTAAAATTTCAATTATATCTATTTTTTATAATTTAAATATCTCGTGAACCGTTTATCGTTAGATAAAACAAATTATACCGTTACAATGAGCATTTAATTATTTTTCTATAAAAGGACACTTTGATGATTTTTTTTGTCAATTTTTTTACATTTTATTTTCGGTACTAAAATTCACATCACACATATCACATGCGATTTAATATAGTATTAAAGTTCGAACACTAAACATTTGTACTAAAATTGACATAATTATTTGTCTGTAAATCAAAAACTTTTTCCGTTTTTTACAATGAAAAACACACATTCATTTCTTTCCAACTATATATCACAAACTGTAGTCGAATTATATATTATAGCAATTCATTCGTGAAACTTCTATAATCACATGTGATAACAACACATGTAGTAAAAATCACATTTGATTGAGATCACATGCGGTTAAAATCACATATGATGAATTAATTGAATTAATCTAGAATTAGAAATATAATGTGTTATATATGGTTGAAAAGCTATGAATATCTAGTTTTCAAGAAAAAAGATTAAACTTTTTAAAAATTGTAGAAAAAATTATGTTCATTTTATTACATGTTTAGATATTCGAATATTAATTTAAACTAGTTTTAATCACATATTATTTCTCATGCACGTTTGAAATAAAAACGTTTCTTTCGTCATGAAAATAGTCATAGAATCTGCATTCTTAGCATTCTTGTGACCTTCTAATATATAATAATATGTATTTTTATTAAATGTGTTTTAAAAATAACATTTATTAAAAGAGTTGAAAAGTAAATAAATAGTTATGGTTATAGATTTTTTTTATTATTATATTAAATTACATTATATTTTTTAATTATTTTTTAAAAACATCTCTACAAAAAGTGTTTTAAAGTGTTGTAACTAATGTTATAATATTATTATAGTTATATTTGTTGAAATTTATTATAATAAGTAAATGTTTTTATTTAATTTTTTAAAACTTTTATTTTTACAAAGGTATCAAATGCTTTATAATTTTGGAGAAATTATTTAACCAAATTGGTCTATATTCAAGTAAAGTTGTTACATCATATATTCATTATACATACCAAGAAATTGTACACTAATCTAACGATGTGTCACGCGTGGAATACTTTTGGATAGCATACCACCTTCCATGTTATAATTGCAAGAAAAGTTGCTTGCGGGCTCGTTACTTAGATATACTATTAGTTGTTGACTTGACTTCCTTACTCGGATTGCACAAAGAGTCAAGGACACGGTACTCGTTAGAGACTATTTTGCAAAAGTAAAATTGATTGACATTTGTTTCCTAGCTTGCTCTAAAAGATTTTTTTTTTATATGCCCTTCCCTAACAGTCTAACTTATTTACTACTATTAAACTAGCATAATCCAGATTGTATTCTATTTTTTCTAAAAAACAAACTAACAATCATCTGACGATATTTAAAGGCATAATCATTGTCTAAAAAAGCATTTTACAAGTCTCACAGATGCTTTTAGGCTACAAACCTTTTGATTTTTGTTGATCATGCGTTATAACATAGTCAATTTTTAACTTAATTTGTTATAAAGAAGAATCTTTAACCTAAGAAAACTTACCTTAGAACTAATTAGGTCTTATAGGATGTGCAACTAAGGGCATCCACTATGGTTAAATTTTATAAAGCTTTAAAAATTTAATATTTCATGCCACATCATTATTTTATAAGCCTTTTGTGTTAATAAACCTATCTCATTATGATCTGAAAAAATTTTAAAGCTTTATAATTTTTTCACATAACGTCATTTAATATCTTGAGGTATGAAGGTCTAAGTTTTTGGGCCTTTTAAATCTGCATGTATACGTGAAGTAAAATTACTATGGTTGAAATGAATCATAAACCTTTTCAACAATTATAAGCCTATTCTTGGGCGCCATGGTGGATCTTCTGGTGGTAACTCGTGTTATGTTCATAACATTTAACACTTCGTGTGTCTTGTCTGCCGTAAGCGCAAGTTAAAATCCATATTTAATTAGTGGATGTGAAATAAGTACGAGTAATTAATAGACCCACACCACAATGTGGATACTATATTAAAGAGAATTGACAAATTCCTTTTATACCAAGTCAAGCGTGGACCTTAATTTATTATTCTATACCACATAACTTACCACGTTTATCTACTCATAATTTCTAGAATACTAAACAAATGTTAGAATATATATACGTACGCTTAGGAAAATAAGTCAAAGTCGTAAAAATATATATAAGCATATAACCCTTTTCAGAAACTTTTTCCTTTACGATAAAGTTTTTGGGTCTCGTAATTTTTTGGGCCGGCAACACGCGCATGCATGCATACTTATTACTGTAAAATTCATTTTATTTATTCGCCTAATAAAAAAAAGCTATATTCTTCTAAAGTTTAGTGGAGATACATATCGTTATTAACCTAAAGTGCTGATTTCTAATATGAAATTTCCTCAAGTATTTCTTAAGAATATTTTCCTTTTAAAAAACTTTAATTAATATTCATTCTACAAAGAAAATTATGTTACCATAGATATTGAAACATGAAAGCGTGATTAAACGTGTTTCTTGTTACGCCTAACTTTAATTGTTTATATATCCTTTTATTAAACGTAGCAGACTAGCAGTATTATTGGGAGCCTAAAGCAACAGCGTTATATAAGTCCACTTTTAAACCGTGACGTGCGGATAATGAAATGTATGAGAAAATATTATTTCTCTTAAATATTCAATCTTGAAACATAAAAACGTGAGCCATCACACAAACTCAAAAGTATCGATAATATATATTTCGTAAGTGAACTTGATCAACTTGTATATAAGTTACCTTGAGGCCCAAATTGCAAGGTGGTCATGCTAAGTCAATGAAGTCACTTATCCTCAAGTCTACTTCATTAGGCTGCATGCAGTAAGGTCGATCGGGTGTCGATCGAGTGTGTTTGGGCGATTGATTCAACTCGATCGTCCTATTGTGGAGGGTGTCGACCGGCAAAAAAAAAACATAACTTGGTCGTCTGGAAAATCGACATCTCACAAACCAAAAACATACCACTTTGTTGCTAGCCGTTGCAAGTCCAAACAAAAAAAAAATCAAATCGTTTGAAAAAAAAATTTTTGACCGTTTGGTAAAAATAAAAATAAATAAAAATAAAAATACTACTAAACTACTTATAAATACACAACGTATTTGCACACTAAACTCACAAATCTCACAATCCTCTATCAAAATGTCTAAGAAAACACCACAAACCAAAAGGCCGAAAATCCCGTTTGGCACAAAACGCCCGCGTATTTTGACACGGATCCGAATTTCCGGTTAACAGGTGTCTCACCAAGAATCAATTTCAACCCCCTTTCGAATATCAATCCCAATTCACAACAACAAACTAACAATCAACTTTTATGAATTGTCCATTTGTTCCACCGTATCAAAACATCCAACAACAACAACAACAAAGCCACTCCGCCCGAAGCAACCAATCTATGTATGGGTCACCCGAATATGTGTACCGTCAACAATGGATTCATCAACGTCTTCATATTCAAATTATCAACAATATTCTCCGGTTAACAGTATCAATCTTGAGGTTTTGATTTGAAGACCAATTATACACCAATCCGATTTTTTTGTTGGAACCGGTTCGGGTTATCCGGCTCAAAGTATCACGGTTCGGTGCGGTTCGGCTCATGGATCGTATCACGATTCGGTTAACATTGATGACGAAGAAGAATGTCGAGAAGAGGCGTCACCGGTCGAAACCGAAGAAAGCGGGCTACAAAGGCGAAGAAGAAGGTTGTCGAGAAAAGAAGCCAAGAATGATTCGTCGCTTTGGTCAAAAGAAGAAGAGATCGCCTTGTGCAACGCTTGGTGTGATGTGTCAGGAATAGCATAATGGAAACAACCAAAATGCTAAAGGATTTTGGCGAAAGTCATTATTACTTTGAGAATGAGGGTGGTGCGAGAAAGAATGTACAACTCTATCATTACAAAGTGGAAAAATAGGATTAGTCCTAGAGTTGGTCAATTTTGTGCCATTTACAACAATGCTCGGAGGAATTACGGAAGTGGTGAGAATGACCTCCTTTGTTTATACAGGCGTGTGATGAATACCAACTAGTGTGTAATCATCCGTTTGTTTTGGAGCATTGTTGGAAGATTTTGAGGACCATTACATTTGGAAGGATAATGAGATCTTAGGCTTTTTAAGCCAAGATGATGGTCGCAAAAAGCAAGGGCTTCAACCGACTCGGATGTGCACTCGGATGTGCCTACGTGCGTACTGCGTCGTGCATGGTAGACCAATTGGTCGTGATACCGCAAAGAAGAATAAAAGAAATCTTGAGTTTTGAAAGCTACCTACATGGAAGGTGTTGAGAAATGGAATGTCATCAAGTCGAGGCATTCGGACGGAAGAAGGAGGCTGAGACGGATACTATGATTTGAAGAAGAAAGAATAGAACAACGACAGCGGGTGTTGGAGATGGAGCAAAAGAAGAAATGGAAGACAAAAATTGGCACTAGAAGAACAAAACTTGAATTTGAGCGACAAAGAAATATAATCTGATCTCATGTTTTATTGCACGCGATCGACCCATCTTTCATGCAGATCTGAACAACAAACAATCAGAAACTCAAAGAGCGATCAAGGCACGCAACAACCTAGATTTTTAATAAGTGTTGTAATGTTTTAATAAGTTTCGTAATGTTTTAATTTTATTTGAATTATTATGTAACGTTTAATTATTAATGAAATTTTATTTTGTGTTAAAAATGTTTTTTTTTTTTTTTTAAATGAACTTGGTCGCTTTCTTGGGCGTCTAATCAGCGCGAAGGTCATTTGGAGAGAAAGGCGGCGTGACGGTGAAAAGTAAGAGGATTGAATCGCGAGGCGACCCTATGGTCGTCTATTTGATAATGATGCTTTTTAACCTCTTGAAGATTTCAAACAAGATTTTTCTGTGTATGATAATACCCCAAGCAAAAGTCGACAGTCCATATATTTGGTTAATTTCTCGTGATATTCACTTTCTCACCGACAACTCGCTTTGTTGTCGTTCATATATAAAAAAGATACTTTGTTAGAACTATTTTATGCTTCTTTAACTAAGTGACTATTGTGTAGGTCATCGCAGATCACTTCAACAACTATACTATTTAATCATGACCAAATGCGATAATATGCATTAATGCATAGCTTGATTTACGCTTGAACAAAGGTCAAAGGATAGATATCTTTTTGATGGCTATCAGAAGAAAACAATGATCTAAGACTACTCGGCAAAGGGAGAGTGAGTGTCAAGATGAATGGTCCACTCACGAGTGAGTGCCATGCACAAGGTATATGTTCACGAGTGAGGTTCACAAATCAAGAGAGATTAAGGTAATTTACTCACCTTATTGATTTTCACGCCAACCGTTTCATGCATTATTAAAAAAAAATCCACTATCCCATTTTCTCTTTATAAATACCCATCAAATATATTTTCTAAAACACACAATATATTTTATACCTACATATTTCTTTAAAAAACCATGTCTCAAGAAAAAACACCACCAAACACCAATCGTTTCCGAGGAAGAAATCCCCGAAACAATCCACCGACACCCGAAGGAACCTTCAATTTAGGAAATACTCCTTCGCCAAACCAACAAATCAACTTCCGAGGACAATCATTCTATAACCAAGCATACCACAACAAACCACAACAACATCAACAACAACATCAACAACAACAACAAAACGCGTTTAGTCAATTTTCACAACAAAAGGCGTTCACATTTTGTTAATACAAATAAGCCGTAAAAACGCTTATTTATATTTTACGATCTTCTAATGTTTTGTCGATAACAAAAGTAAGATCATTTTAACGAAACAAATAAAATAAGTAAATGGTTTGAACTAATAGTTTTCTAACACACTTACGCTTTCACATAAAACACTATAACAAGTACAAGTGATTTTATGCTTTAGATATACATATGTATAACAACTAGTGTTTACATATTGGGATAACGTATACTTAACTAAGTATACATAAAAATGGGTAAAAACAAGTATATACTAAAATGGGTAAAAACAAGTATATACTAAATAGATAAAAACTAGCAAATGGTTTTGACCCATAATCCATGGTTTTATTTATACCACTTAACCAAGTTCATTGTATCCTTAAGATACATTGTATCTAGAAAGAAAACCATGGATCAACCCATAACCCATGACCCATGACCCATAACCAAAATACCCATGGGTAAAAGTGAGCGTCTCACGGATCCCTAGCTTAACGCTAGACGGATCCCTTGTGGAAGGGATCCGTGAGATCCGGGGAACAGTAGGAATTTTCCTCTATAAATAGTGAGCCATTTCTTCATTATTTACATCCCCTTTCTAACACACTTTCTCCCTGAGTTAATAACTCACTAACCTCATATCCAAGAGATCTATGTTTGTAGTTTTGTTTTTGTGTGATCTTTTAGGTTCCTCTTAAAGGCAAGATCACCACCTTTGAAGTCGAGCAAGCTCAAGTCCATGAGTTGACATGCTTCATCATCATCAAGGCTCTTGAAGTCTTCTTGTTGATGATTCCTTTCTTTCTTCAAAGTGTAGTGTTGAAGACATTAGTGAAAGATGTCTCAGTGTCAAGGCGAAGATATTAGTGAAGGGTATCTATCGTCATAGGATAAGCACTTGTGGTAGGTGCTTAGAAGTCATGACAAAGAAGCATTAGTGAAAGGTGCTTAGAAGTCAAGACAAAGAAGCAATAGTGAAAGGTTCTTAGAAGTCAAGACAAAGAAGCATTAGTGAAAGGTGCTTAGAAGTGAAGACACAAGACATTAGTGAAAGGTGTCTTGTAGATCTAGTCAAAGGCATTAGTGAAAGGTGCCTTAGATGTACATTCGATATGGTGTGTTTCGATGTACAAGATAGACTAGTATTAGATCCAAGGATATTGATATCCTTGATGATGTTGTAAAGGAGTAGATCTCCTTTGGGATTAGTCGTTGGTGTAGTGTGGTAGTAGTTCCTCCATTGCAATGGAACTAGGTGCCTAGCCTAGTACCTAATAAAGGGTAGGCGACGTTGTGATAGGATTAGTTCTCCGTGGTGTGAAAGAACTCGGTGGTTAGCCTAGCACCGTATAAAGGGTAGGCGACGTTGTGTTAGGTGTGGTTCGCCTTGGTGTGAAAGAACTCGGTATTTAGCTTTGTACCGGAAAAAGGTTAAGCGACGTTGTGAAGGCTTCTCCGCCATAAGGAGATTGGTGTAGTGTTTACGAACTCTCGAGTAGGTGACTCGGGGGTGGATTAGGGCAAGGAAGGTGTCCTTGTAGCGAACCACTATAAATACTCGCGTTGTGGTTTTGTGCTTCTTACTCTTATCTTTTCATTACATATCTTTATATGCTTGTTTATCAACATCCAACACACAACCAAATAGATTGACATAAGTCGATCTAAATAGTTTAAAAGAAGTTTTAATTGGTAAAACTATTCAACCCCCTTCTAGTTTTCCACATTGGCATCGAGCTTCGTTACCAAGTTTCTTGAAATATATTGTACTTTAAAAACTTGATCGATCCATAGTTAATTGAAAACTACAAAGAAGGTTTTCATAAAAACAAGGTTTTCATAAAACAAACACCATGTTTTTTAAAAACTATATGTTTGGATGTTGACTTGATAACAACATTTTCTTATTTTCTTTTCATTTAATTGTACTAATCTTCCTTGTTATGTTGATTAGTCAAAGCTCATACCACCAAGCTTTAGGAGTCACTTGGTAACAAGAATACCTTCCACTACAACACCATAGCAGAAGTATAACAATTTATTGAATTAAACATAAAAGCATAAGCATTATTCAACATGATCCTTAATTTTCTTGTCAGCCATTAGTCTTCTCCTTTTGATTGATCTTCCTTGGTCTTCAAACTTTTCATCTACAACCACTTCATCTTGCCCAACTCCATTTTTTGTAAGCACTTCATCTGCCTCATCTCCCTATTTAGCAACCACTTTATCTCGTAATCGGGACCGGTCCCGAGTTTCTTGCTACCCGAGCGAGATAGTCTTTTGATGCCCTAAACAAGATGGTTACAAAATACCGTAAACAAACACACTATCTTTTAAGGATTTAGTATTAACAAAAAAAAGGGCATATCAACTCAGTAAAACATTATAATCTAATGAGTTATTAATAACTTGTAACACAATGTTATAGTTTTTCAATTAATGTTTGGATATAATTTTAAAATGTATAATGAACAAACTAATATGAGTCAACACCTATCACATTCTTATATGATCAAGTGACCAACATCTTGAATAAAACTATTTCTCAAACACTTTTATAAACTTAAAAAAAACCCCCCAAAGTATTCCACATATATGAATAAAACTATTTGTCTCAACATTTTGAATAAATTTATATATCAAACATTTTTATGAACTTAAAACAAATGAGACGAACAATAATCGTAAAAATAAATGTATCTAGCTGAAAATCTATTGTGTAAATTATGTCTAATAGTTCCAACTTATGAAACTTTTTATTTCTCATACATAAACATCGCTACTAGTTACAAGAACTACGTAGAAAAGCAATGCAAAACGAAAAAACAAGTGTATACAAAACAACTGATAAAACTTCTATTTGAACATTAAAACTTTATAAGTAAATCAAAATGTGAATATATAATGGAAAAGATCAGCTAACCGACAAACTTAGAAATAGCAATATTACCGTTCTTTTTACTATTTTACATATTGTATGTTTTTTTCTTTTGACAAAAGGCTATTACTTTTTGTAAAACATGTACTTTATTCTCTCTCCTGTAGTCTTCTTCTCCATCTCCTTTTTACTCCATTAATAAGAAAATGAAAACGTATATAATAGTTTACACGAAAGCATCATATAAAACCTACTCACAACACCATAAAATTGATGCCCCCTATTCACTGGATGCCCTGGGCCGTCGCCCGCACTGCCCATAGCCATGGCCGGCCTTGTCTGTAATCACATCTCCATCAACAAGCGAGATAAATCCTCATGTCCAACTATTTTAGCACACGATCATCCGGAATCACAACCCCATCACAAACTAATTGTTCACCATCATCACCATCAATATCCTCTATTGCAAACATTTCTTTAGCGACCTCAAGTGGAACCATGTTGAAACTAATTGGTTCAAAGAAAATAGCATACATCTTTGTTACTTCTTCATTTATGCAACTACATCATCAAGTTCATCCAATGCTTGATCAATGTAAGCAAACATGTCACTAATCTCTTCAGGCTCTTCAGGTTCATCAACTAAATGGTATGGATCATCTTGTCATTCAACATCTATTCCTTGATCCACCTCTTCATCACTAATCCAAGTCTCTAGATTTCCTTCCTTTCCACTAACGGTAACACCATCATCTGTGTCATAATCCGCATCATCAAAATCCAGGACACCTATATACTCTAGGGAATCCTCACTTGAATTCTCCACCCCAAACTCTTGGTCAATCTCTTCCAATAACCTCCTGAATTGAAACTCATCACTCAGCCTTTTTGTATGATTTGCAACCATTTTTTCTACACAAAATGTTGGTGGGAACCCATTATCAGAATGAGTATCCTAAACAGGGACAACCTTCCCATGTTTGCTTGTCTTATGCCACTTTAACAATAGTAATTTCTCATTGTTTCCAGTCTCACCATCAAGATCCTTTCCAACAACATCATTGACATCATGATCCACAATTTCTTCTATCATCACACCCTTGCCCTTACTCATCATTCGCTCCATCATCTGACACTCTACAAATCAAACACCGGTTTCAATATACAACTCCAATTCTCTAAATCTAGGAACATACTCCACAAGTCGCATCTTTGTCAGAAATTAGTGGTAGCAAACCATCATCCAATGACTCCCCAAGTATCCAAAAGTGATAAACACAAGGGTACTGTTAATACAAATAAGCCGTAAAAACATTTATTTATATTTTACGATCTTATAATATTTTGTCGATAACAAAAGTAAAATCATTTAACGAAATAAATAAAATACGTAAATAGTTTGAGTCAATAGTTTACTAACACACTTACATTTTCATATAAAACACGAAACAAGTAATAGTGTTTTATGTATTAATAATGTATGTACAACAACTAGTGTTTACATATTGGGTAGATGTATACATAATTAGTATGTATTGTAATGGGTAATACAATGGGTAGAAGTTTAAAGTATTTAACCTATTGACTAAATATATTGAATGTAGTTGGGTAAAACCCTAAGTCCATGACCCATACCCATGGATCATAACCCATAACCCATTTCATGACATCATACATAAGTCATAAATGGGCATTATCCATGACCCATGGAGCTAACCCATGACCCATGGACTAGATGCATTGCATCTAGTAGATACATTGTATCTACTTGGATACCCATGGCCTAATTTCTAGGACCCATGACCCATAACCCATGACCCATGACCCAAAACCCATGGGCAAAGAGAAGCGTCCCACGGTTCCCCCAGTTTACACTGGACGGATCCCTCAAGTAAGGGATCCGTGGGACAGTAGCACATTTTCCTCTATAAATAGTGAGCCATTTATTCATTGTAACTTACCTCTATCACATATATTTTCTCTTTGAGTTGTAAACTCAACCACGATCAAGTGATCTTTGTATGTAGTTTTGTTTTGTGTGATTCTCTAGGTTCCTCTTAAAGGCGAGATCACCACATCTTGAAGTCGAGCAAGCTCAAGTCCATAAGTTGCCATGCTTCGTCATCATCAAGACTCATCGAGGTTCTCTTGTTGATAGTTCTTTCTTCCTCCATAGAAGTGTTGTGTCTAAGGCATTAGTGAAGGATCTTTGAAAGAGTCAAGGCGTAGGCATTAGTGAAAGGTGCTTAACGTCGTGTCAAAGGCATTAGTGAAGAATGCCAAAAGAGTCGAGACGAAGACATTAGTGAAAGGTGTCGAGCGTCCGTGTCAAAGGCATTAGTGAAGAATGCCAGGGTGTCAATCGATAAGGTGTATCAAGTACAAATAGAGATAGGGTGTATCCAAGGATATTGATATCTTTGATGATGTTGTAATAAGGAGTGGTCTCCCTGGGATAGGTGTTGTGTAGTATTGGGTAGTAGTTCCTCCTTTATAATAGAACTCGATATCTAGCCTTATATCGGATAAAGTGTAGGCGACGTTGTGATAGGTGTGGTTCTACCGTGGAAGAACACAGTATCTAGCCTTGTCTGGGATAAAGAGTAGGCGGCGTTATGAAGGCTTCTCCACCACAAGGAGTTGGTGTTGTGTAGTGATTACGAACTCTCGAGTAGGTGACTAGGGGAGTGGAGTAGGGCAAGGAAGGTGTCCTTATAGCCGAACCACTATAAATACTCGCGTTTTGGTTTTGTGCTTCTTACTCTTTATCTTAGCTTTTATTTATCCATATGCTTGTCTATCAACATCCAACACACACGTTCATATAGATTGACATAAGTCGATCTAAATAGTTTAAAACCAAGTTTTAATCGGTAAAACTATTCAACCCCCCCTTCTAGTTTTCCTCAGGTACGATCCGTTTAACCTAAATCCTGTAACATTTCGTCCAATAATTCCATGGAGAAAATGTCACAGTGAACTCCGTCAAACCAATCTGTATCTCCAAAAAGATATCTTCTTCCAAGTGGTGAGGTAAATTTACAATTGTGATGGATTTGCAAAGTAAACATGGTTTCATTCAAATATGTGCAACACATAAAACATCAATAACTTCAAAAACAGTAACAAGTTTAAATGAAAACACGAAAATGGAACAGAGTATGTTTACCATAAAGGATTCCTAAATCAGGGTCGGGATACTATTTTTGTGAAATTAATGTTCATGGAAGAAATTGAAACACAAAAATAAACTATTGCTTTAAAGGACTAAATTTGTAAAACAAAACACTGGTAAATGAGCTGATTGGCGGGAAAGAGAGTGAAATAGAATACTACCCTCAGTGAAATAACGAAAGTTAGCTCTCAGTGGCTGTTTTGCAAAAAAAGGAAACATTAATGTCTTTTTTGCAACAAAATTCGTCTCGGTGTGATCCTTGCGCATTTGGGCTACATTAGGGACCATTTTTGCAATTTACCCTAAGGGGAGGAGTGGAGCTCGGGCTCTACTCGAGTACATGAAACCGATCGGCTACACCGATCCTACCACTGGTACCTCAAAATTTGGATGAAATCGAGTTCACAACCGAATGTTTCAAGCTTTCTTCTTTTTTTTTTTTTGTGTTTTTATGTTAGGGTAGTATCGGTCCACTCAGTCCACTTAGGGTAGTGTTAGGGTAGTATTGGGGTAGTTTTGAGGTGGAAGGTTTTTATTGGATAGAGGTGACGTGCA
Organism: Chrysanthemum lavandulifolium; assembly: GCA_022545495.1. Lineage (NCBI taxonomy): Eukaryota > Viridiplantae > Streptophyta > Magnoliopsida > Asterales > Asteraceae > Chrysanthemum > Chrysanthemum lavandulifolium. Next base: position 100,070,840 of record CM040246.1, read on the forward strand.
CTCGGGGGATAGGGTATGAAATATCCACTCCCTCCCCCCTAAAAAATATGTGTACACATATATATATATGTTAACAGACATATATGTTAACAGACAAATTTTGGGGCCCTTAAAATTTTAGGGCTGGCATCGATCGACGCTTTGCGAAAAAACGGCCCTAACTTTAATGACACGTAATAATAAAATGAAAATCCACTATAGTTGAAAGCCAATTGAAACAAAACTTAAAAACTTTCAACTTTAGTGTATTTCTCTCTAATATATTAAACATAAGGGACTCCACTGCAAACATCTAGAATATTTACATAACGTCACACTAACTCCCATCAGCCAATAACATCACACCATTTAGTCAACAACCCAATCACATTTCTCCACGTGGCACATTCCACGTATCTCCATAACATCTCACATAGTCCACCCCATTACCAAAAATAAATATAAATATAAATAAATAAAATATATAAAATCTGTTTCAGTTAGTTCACAAACCGTTACTCCGATCTGCGATTCTGATGGAGGCTCACGGTGTGAGTTTACGGCAGTGATTGAGCTGGTGGTATGTGTGACTGGTATCTGGTCTGCTTATATTTATCAAGGCATTCTTCAAGAGACTGTGTAAGTTTTATTCATTTCATATTTGGTTAATAATTTTTAGAAATTATTTTGTTATTGCTTGAAATGAAATGTATATGTTTAATGTGATTAATTTAATTATTGAGATAAATTTTATAGACTCCGTAAGTTGAGAAATGTAGAAATTACGGTAATAATGCTGAGATTACAAATGTCGAAATCGAGGGGCGCGTAGTAGGATGAATTAAGATTTAGGAGGATGGAGCCGGAGGACGTGGCATTTGTTTTGTGTAATTGTGATTTAGTTGAGATCGAGGGCTTAGTCAGGTTTAGTTTATAGTCGAGTCAGGAGATGCGGAGTGCACACTCGTTCTAGCTAGCTTGATAACGCAACAACTAAGTGCGGGGTCAAGGGCAGAGCCCCTTGATGGGCCTGCTTTTTTGCATCCAACCGGTTTTTCCCCCAAAAGATAAATCTTTTCCCAACAGTTGTGTCTCTTCCCGCCAACTGTTTTCAACCGAATTTAACTAACTTTCGGTTGGGTTTATAGGACAGAATTGATCTCTTCCGGACATAACACACATAACAACTTTCTGTGTAATGCTTTGTTCTCTTGTGCCTTAGAAACAAAGTGCAATTGTTTGAATCCAATTGAGGATTTTGTGATACCCGAGGCATATAGGGTCGAAATACTTCAATCCGAAAGTGATCTCTATCAGGATTATTACCACTCACACACACCCAAATTCTAACAGCATTGCTTACAAAAAGTTAAGGAGATAGGAATTGGTTAGATGTGCTTTTAGTTTGAGGATTTGCCTATGTATCATCACTCTAGCTGTTTCGTTGATAGTTTTATTGTGAAGTTTTATAGAATTGTTAATCTATTATTTTCGGCTTAAATTAATAGATATGTTGCTATCCCTGGATGTGTCAGAATTTGGATTCGCAATTAATTTGTTTGAGTTTATTACAATAATGAGAGGTACAATCATTTGGGTTGTTTTAGTGTAAAATAATACTCCATAAGGAATTAGGTTAGACCCCACTAATAGCGGTTAGGTTGTCTCTTTTGAAAAATGTTTGACAAAGGTCAATGTAGTTGTTAGGTTCAATAATCACAAGCCAGGTAAAGCAAATAATGACGGCCTGTTAATGGCGTGGCTGACTTGAGAATTAACATTTGTCCTCATTTATTTGCATTTTATTCTGATATAAAGGCATGATAAATAGTCGTTTATTATGTTTGAACCCTTTCGTTATTATGAATCTAAAGCGTAGTTAGGTTTCAATTGGAAATGCTGGTCTTTGAACCCGAGATTCGTAGTTTCAGATGCTTTCAATTCAGAATGGTATTTGCTGTTTTTATGGAGATATCTATTGTTTTTTTTTTTGGTAACTGTGAAGCTTTATACAAAGCATTTCAACATTTGATATATATTGAGTGAAAAATGTATTTTAACGTGCTTTAAGTGATTTCTGATTAATATTAGGCTGGATCAACGATCTTGAACTCAATTACATGTTCCCTCTTAAAACTTACTTGCAAAGTGGTGACCTAAAAGAGATTTCTGTGATGGTCAGATGTACTCCTAATTTTATTATGATCTTTAACAAAGAAAACAACAATTTGACATTGCTTATTAGAACATATGGAGTATAGACTATATAGATTGCTTTGTTTTTCCATTTCAAAGGAAAATTCCTGTTATGTCTGTTTGACAACTTTGTTAAGCTTGTTATGGAATTTGAGTTGCTAATATTAGAATTTGCATAATATATGCCAGGTCTACTAAGCGATTTGGTCCTGACAAGGAGAGGTTTCAACATCTGGCATTCTTGAACTTTGCACAAAGTGCTGTTTGTTTAGTATGGTCATTCATAAGTATGTGTTTCTTGTATATGCTTTTAATTTTTCTTTCTCATCGTATATGATTTATCTAATATTGGTGATCGACATTCTCTGTTTGTCAATTAGTGATAAAGCTGTGGCCCAGTGGTTCTACTGGTCGTGCTCCTTGGTCGAGCTATTGGAGTGCTGGCATTACAAATACAATTGGACCAGCTATGGGAATCGAAGCATTGAAATACATCAGTTATCCTGCTCAGGTATGTTACAGTTTTCTCAATCTATAATAGGATCTTTACCACTATCATAGTTTAATGTCGTAAATGTGTGCATTATTTATTGCACAGAGGATACTGGTAGTACATAGTCTAGTGTCGTAAGTTAATGCATAATGTTCCTCTGATGAAATAAATATGCCTAATTAACATCCTCATTTGTTTATTGTCACCTGCAGGTCCTAGCAAAATCTTCAAAAATGATTCCAGGTAAATTTCATCTGATTAGGATGAAATAATTATTGTCTATTTGTCTTTAATAGTGTAAATAGTTTACGGGCAAAAGCCATGGTGACATTATTACTATTTTGTCTTGTTAGTGGTTTCTGTCATTAATTTAGGGCACATATTAGATCTTTACTTGTCACATTCCTGAAATTCAAAACACTAATTTACAAAAGTTGGTTCATTTTTTGTTCTTATTTGATTGTCTGTCGTGATATTGTTTATAGTCATTAGTATACTTTTGCGCGGTTGTGCTGATGCGGACACAATTATTTTCAATGCAGTGATGTTGATGGGAACACTAGTTTATGGTATTAGATACACTTTTCCAGAGTATCTTTGTACTCTCCTTGTTGCTGGTGGGGTGTCTGCGTTTGCGCTCACAAAGGTAAATATATCATGTAACTTTGTGAAACTGCAATCATTCTAGCTTTGGGATTGGTCTAAGGCCTCGCCAAAGCTGGTGCTGGCAGTCTGTTCCTGGTTATAGGCCTGGCCTTTCAGTTACTATTTAGAACAAATCTTTGAATACTGTACCATTAAGGCCCGGCCAGTATTTTTCAAGTCTCTTTGTGTTGCTGACTCAAGTATACCATTGTCTTAACACAGACTAGCTCAAAGACCTTAAGCAAGCTGGCCCACCCTAACGCTCCACTTGGATACGGGCTATGTTTCCTGAATCTGGCATTTGATGGTTTCACGAATGCAACACAGGATTCAATCTCAACTAGGTATTGAATTATTAAACATTCTTTAATGTGTAATTAGACTCATCGATGTTGCAAATGTAACACATCTGGTTATTGCATTTCTATGTTCTTTAGGTACCGAGAACAGGTGCATGGGATATAATGCTAGGGATGAATTTATGGGTACCATCTACAACTTTGTGTTCATGTTCGGTTGGCCACAAGCAAGTGGCTACCAAGCAGTTGAATTCTGCAAGCACCACCCTGAGGCCGCTTGGGATATATTGTACTACTGTTTGTGTGGCGCAATTGGGCAAAATTTCATATTCTTTACCATTAGTAGGTTTGGTTCTTTAACTAATACCACCATCACGACAACCCGAAAGTTTGTAAGCATTGTGGTGTCATCACTGCTTAGTGGCAATCCCTTATCTAGTAAGCAATGGGGTAGTGTGGTTATGGTGTTCAGTGGATTGTCATACCAGATTTACCTCAAATGGAAGAAAGTGCAGAAGAAGAGGAAAACGGTGTGAACTCCCAACACATTCTGATCTTAAACCATATACTTATATTGCAATTAGATATAGCGATTGTTGTAACTGGTTTTTGTGGTAGCTAAATTTTGAGCTTAGTTTATCAAGTCTCTATACATCGATTATGTTAGGTTTCGTGAAGTATTACGAACTAATGTGATACAATTACAATGCGAAAAATACTGTCAATGAGTGTTGAGAATCTTATTTCAGTTACTAACATGTATGGCATATAATCTAATTGAAGGTAAAATTCCTTTTAATAATGCCTGCATTCTTCGGGTTGAGGCTAAAACTACACACCCGAAACAAACCTTATTAAACTTTTGGGTTGTTCGGGTCCATTTGGGTTGAGGCAATAAAATGTGAGTATACTAAGTTACTAACCAACAAATTTGCTTGATGCTCAGAAGTTACATTAATAAGTTACAAAAAAGATTTAGGGGAAAAAAGTTTCTTATTCGGGTTAATCACTTGACCCGAAACCAAATAAGCGTAATATATTTAGCCCGACACTCAATCCTATTTATCATTCTTGTTGGTTGGGTCAACCCGAACAAGTTTACTAACCTGAACCGAGTAGTTTTATCGGTTTCGACTGGGTTGGTTTTCCAAACCTATTTACCAGTATTTACATGCAAGGAACTGAAGTAACCAAACTAACAACTGATTAAGTATAAAGTTGAACTAGTATAATTGGAATTAAGTTGGCCCTTTGCCAATTTGAACGAAAAGAACTGTTGCCAATTGATCTCTAGGTCCCAGATATATTTCTATTAAAGCAAAAGGCATGTTTTAGAATTATAATAATGAAAAGTTGGTCACCAAGTCCTCTGTATTTTGGTTCATTTCTTCTTTTACTTCAGAAAATAATAGCCATAACTTAAAATCACATTCATTTCAATTACATCATACCCTCATTTTAATCATCCAGTTAGATGAAAATTATCATTTTCCACTTTCTCGAACTTTTGATTTTCATCAACTAGCTGACTAAAACCACATTCTTTCACACGGAGTCACACACAGACACACAGTTAGTAAACATGCATAAACAGACTGCTAAGAGAGACTTCCCATATCAGTGCAAAATAGAGCATGAGTCTCTCATCCTCGACAAGTGAGTTCTCTATCCAAAACTTTTTTTTATTGTTCACCACACAAGAATCACACATAAGGAACAAGAGTTCAGTACAGCGGGTTGATCTTGAACCACCTTCACTCTCATTTATACTTCTACTACCCCCACCCACTCCCGAAATGAGTGTATAAGTGGGGGCATAAACATAATTATCAGCTACATGCCGATGTATACTTACACTCTCAAAAGACAAAAATGTTCTATACAGCATTTGGCATATTTTGAAGCCAAATTGTTGCTAGGGGAATATCAAATACCCGAATTTGATATTCCAAAAAAATAAACACACAAAAAAGAATAAGAAACTGGAAATCTAGTAAGTTGTTTAAAGGCAATGGAGAAGGGCCCTTTTGCAAGGTGGTGATTGTGAAGTTCCTGTGGTTGTATTTGGTGGTGTCAATTCCATTCCAAGCGTTTTTAGTAGGAAAGTTTTTTCCTGAAAAGCGATCAAAAGAAACTCGGTCAGTCTTGCTTCGTTTTATTGTGTGCATGCGTGTGGATAATAACGTTTAAAATGGTGAATGAGCTTACGCTTTCTGAAAACTGTGGGCTCGGAATTCCTTGTGCCATAGATGTGAAAAAAAAGAGTTATTTGAAGTGGTGAATTGAATTCTGAATTTGGTAAGGGACATACACCTCCAGCATCATTGTTGTGTTCGTTGCAAGATGGTATAATATCTGCAACAAAAACAAATTAGATGTAGAACTTTAGGCTATGATATTGAGGAAGTTATAGGTACCAGTCTTTCCCTTCTTTGGCAGAACTCACCTTGATTTGTTGCTGCATCAACTAGATTAGTTGGATGTATCAGTTCAGATGATGGGGGTTCAACCATCTTTGTATCATTCTTCTTCAGAACACTTCCTTCAACCATATTACCTCTAGATGCTTTTTATCAAACAAAAAAATATGGAATCGTCAATACTCATCTAAATAAAGTGTTATAGCTAGGAGAAGAGATGTGTGTCAGTGTTGATGATAATAAGCCAGTCCACCTACAATTTTAACTCTAGCATGCCTTCCTAACAAAAAACAGGATAAAAAAAATTCCAATATTTTATCCTCCAAGAAGTTGTTTGGTAGTGAATTACCATCTATCGGGGCCTTTGTGTTGATGTTATGAAAGTTTTGCACAAGTACCACAAGCGGAGGTCTTGGTTCCTCGTTTCTAGAGCTGCTGCTTTCCCCTACCGATCCCTGTTCTAGTTTACAGTCTTCTACAGTAGCAGCAATATGTTTCCTCCTAAAATAAGAATAATGGGACTAAAATTTGGAATCTTGATTTCAATTATATGGGATCGAAACTTTATACCCAACATACCTTGTCTTCATAGGATGCATTGAAGTTTCTAAAATCCCATTTGTAATTTGTCTTTTGTTGGTGTTCACGTCAGCAGCATTGTTCTCTTTATTTGATGCTTCTTGCTTCGCTCTCCTTTTACTTAAAACAGAAAACCGATTCTTCACAGCATTGTCCGTCCTGTTTCATAAACAGAGAAAAGCTTAATTAAGTTCTTCAATGCCAAATTTTCGATCATATATACATTATTTACCTGCCAGAAACCACTTTTGCTATCTCAGTCCATCTGTTGCCAAACATCTTTTGGGCCTGCAATTAATTTTTGGATCGTATCAGATGATCTTATCTATTTATTCCTAACTGTAAGGACGTGACTGATGGCACCATGAACTCCAACACCAATATGCAGCATGCACCCCAAAAAAAGTAACCGTGGTCCCAATCACCTCCATGTGAAAGACTATTACCTAATCAACTTTCTCATTGTACAGATTTATAATGGAATGTTTTTCATTAACTTGCAAAAAATGCTGTCGGGATGATGATTTCATTATATTGATAGAATGGAAAGATTCGAGTACAGCTTTACCTCGCATAAGAGCGTATCTTCTTCCGGTGTCCATCCTCCCTTTTTGCAATCCGAATTCAGATAAGTGAACCATCTGCAATGACAGAGTTTTGTACCTCGCCCAAGATTAATAATTCTATAACTATCAAGATGAATAAGATAAACTAATCACGTTTAACCTAACATAGTTTTATAAAAAAAATAACTAATTTACCTTCTTCTGCATTGCCTAGTAGTTTTACCCTCAAACTTGGATGCAATAATCGCCCAACTACAAATAACACCAATCCAATTATCAACAATACACCAACCAACAACATTCCAAACAATTCAAAATTGAAATGAAGTATAGAAAATCATACTTATTGGTTCCATGAATACCAATCTGTTCCCTCAATATAGCATCATCCTGAAACCGAAAAACGCACAAAACACAAAGATCATAATAACAAACATTCAAGTAACAAAAAACAAACAAATTTGATCACGAATATCAAACCGAACCTCTTTAGACCAAGAAACAATGTGCCTCTCTTTTTGCTTCACATTATCACTAACACTACTACTATCACAATCTTTCTTCTTCATATTCGACATCTTCGAATATCATCAAAACCTCTCTCCTTTATCTAAAAACACCAATCTCTCTTATGTTACATATAAAAACCAACAAAAAATGAAAAACCACAATTTCAATATATGTAACCGTTCCAATCAAATAACAAATAAATAAATAAATATATATATAAATATTTATATGAACTATTATGGTGTAATGATTAAAACCCAAAAAGAAACAATACCTTTTCAAATGGCATGTCACAAGATTAAGGAATGATTGAAAGTTTGACTTGTGGGACATGAAACAACGTTTGTAACTGTTGACAAACAATTTATATTTATATTATTATATATAGACAAGACACTAATGTGTGACTGTTTTGTTCGGAGAACCGTTGGTTGGGGGCGGCGGAGACGGTGGTGTTGTGGTCAAATGGTCAGGTGGAGGTTTTATTATTTTCAAATGTTTTTAGAAACATCTGCTTTTTCAAAACTAATTCATTATTGCATTTATTACTCTTATTTCTTAGAATCAATCCTAAATACATGTCATTCGCACTTTTAATTTTAGGTTTGTGCGACTGACAACTACATTGTTGCCAATGGGGATCATTTAAAAGTCATAATATTTTAAAAAGCTTAAAAAGTATTATTAACCGTTGGATGAAAAAACTGATAGATAAAGAACATGGGTTGTGGTCTCGGGTTGCGATCGGGCTCGGGCTATATTAAAAGATAGCACATTACTAGTTGCTTAAAATTCATGAGAAAAACTGTTCGACGACATGTTATCGAGATACCAAAAGTTAATAAAATAAAATAAAAAGGTACATTACCCATGTCTCAGGGGTCTCTTAGCTCTCGGCTCACGCTCTCGGTCTCGACTGTTTCAATAAAAAAACAGAAAACATAAAAACAAAATTAATTGATTAACCAAAAAATTACATTGCATAAGAATTAAACAAATTAAATAAAATTGAAAAATTACCTCCCAGTAAGGCGGTGGCAACTATGGGGAAGAAAGGATATGGGAAGAAGAAGAATTAAACAATAGAGGGGTTGAGGAATAAATTAAACAAGAGAGGAGGCGGAAAGTGCACAGTGGTGCTCGTGTACTGGTGGTGGAGACGGTGGTACTACTGTAGGTGTAGTGGTGGTGGAGATGGTGGTGCTGGAGGTGTAGTAGTGGTGGAGACGGTGGTGTTGGAGGTGTAGTGGTGGTGGAGACGGTGTTACTGGTGTGGTAGTTCTTCTTCTTCGCCGGTGTGGTGTGGAGGCGTGGTGTTAATTTTTTTTCTAAGTGTTATAGACCGGATCTTCGTCATTTGTTCTCTTATACTCAATAAAACACTTCTTTATTTCTCATCTCCTCTCTCCTCTTTATTTCTCAATAGATCCCCAATCTCAAATCTAAAATGATCCGTCACCATCATCAATCCGATTATCAATCGTCAAAATCACAATCACTACGACTTTTCTCGAATCATCATCACACCCGATCACGAATCGATGATGTCATCACTAATCAACGCAAACCGAAATGAAATGTGTAGCGTAACTGGTTATTGACGTTTAGCATCTTAATGATGGTGTAATTAGCGATTTTAATAATGAATTTGATATTGTTACTATATCAGGTTGATTTGTGGTTTGTTCAATGGTTACTTGTACTGTACAAGTTAACAATTCCGTAAATGAATTAATTTGTTAATTTTGATTTCAATTTGATGATACACGGCCTGGTCACCTGAGTACAGGACTTACGCACGTGATTAAGTGTGGTTTTAGTTAGAACTTGTGTTAAAATTAGGACGAAAAGGTGATTGATATGGAAATGTAATTAATGTTTTATTTAATGGCGGCTTTATTAGCTAGTTTGAGATTAAGCGTGATTAGAGAAATGGATTATGTTTTCGGTTGACTAATTTTGTGTATGTTTGTATGTTTTGATTTTGTAGAAGAGAGAGCTGTTTCAAGCTTGTGTTGTGGAATTCATTTGGTACTTTTGGTAAGTGTATATGTATCGAATCATCTTGAAATTTGGTGATTCAAAGCTAGGTAGCACCAAAACATAGCTTATAAAATGTTGCTTAACAATGTAAGTTGAAAAATGATGTTTTTTTTTTTCTTCGGTTAGCTTATGCTTTATTAGTTGATGAACATTAGTTTCTTTTTATTAATCGCTATTGACTTTTAGCTATTATATTATCATAGGTTCATCGCTTAGCTTATACTTCTCTTGGTTCATCAGTTATTGACTTTTAGCAATTATGTTATCATAGGTTCATCAATTTTTTTTTTTTTTTTTTTTTTTTTTAATTTTTTTTTTAAATCATAAGTTCATCGATTAGGTTATTTGTGTTATCAAAGGTTATAGGTTCATCGGTTAGTTTATGCGTTTTAGTTTGTTTGTGTTATAGGTTATAGGTTCATCATAGGCAAATGTTCCAAAACGAGTAACTCTAATTTTTTCTCCGGATATTCATCGCTTAATGCTTTTGTGTTATATTTTTTGTTCATAGGTTATGTTATCATAGGTTTATCAGTTAGTTTATTTGTGTTATCATAGGTTCATCAGTTAACTTATGTTTTTTCAGTTGATGAACATTAGTTTTTTTTTTGTTCATCACTTATTGACTTTTAGCTATTATGTTATCATAGTTTCATCAGTTAGCTTATGCTTTTTTTTGGTTCATCAGTTATTGACTTTTAGCTATTATGTTATCATAGGTTCATCGTAGAGATGGCAAAAAAATCCGTACCCGATGGGGACCCGATCCTCAAATCTGATTTTGACTGGGGAATCCCCGAGTTGACCGGGGATGGGGATGGGGATGGGGAATCCTCAAAATATGAAACCGGGGATGGGGCGGGGATGGGGATAACATAAATCCCCGAACCCAACCCCGACTCTGATCTTTCTAGTGTATAAGTATTTAGAATTTATATGTTATATCCATACTCGATTAACTATATGTATATGTATATATGTTTATGAGTATCGACATGTATATTTATATGTATATGTGATATTTATAAAATCAAGTACATTTAGAATTAGAAGCATAAGCACCAACTACATATTACTTATTTGTTTGTCCGAATAGACACATATGATACATATTGTTTTTATATTATATGTGATGTTACAATTTTGAGGATGCTTTACAGTTGAATTGAAATTGTAATGAATCTAACTATGTGCGATGTACGCATGTTTCTTGAAATACTTTATGAGTTAAAATTCTTTATATTTTTTATGAGTTGGTAGAAACTTTATCTTAGTTCATAAGGATTGATAATCCCCAAATCCCCACGGGGATCCCCGATCCCCAGTGGGGACGGGGATGGGGATGTAAAGCAATTCCCCGATGGGGATGGGGATGGGGGCGGGGATGGGGATGGAGAGTGAAACGGGATGGGGATGGTAAATACAATCCCGGACATTCCCCGCCCCGTTGCCATCCCTAGTTCATCGGTTTGTTTATTTTAGCTATTATGTTATCATAGGTTCATCAGTTAGTGTATTTGTGTTATCATAGGTCATAGGTTCATTATTTAGTTTATGATTTTTTAGTTGATGAACATTAGTTGTTTTTGGTTCATCAGCTATTATCATGTGCTACACTTTTGGCTCATCAGTTATCATTCTGTGTTATGTTTTTTTTTATCATCTAATTGTTATTGTCCTGTTATTTTGTCTAAAAACAGGTTAGTACTAAAGGTTCGCGAAAAATGATAAGAGTAGTGTTGAGCATTCAATTAATCCAACTGGGAAGCGTAGGAAGAACTTTAGATTCTACAAATGTAGCATGAAAGATCATAATCAAGCGAAGTGCAATGCAATTAGAGCTAAGATTGCTGCTAAGAAGGCTAACAATATGGCTGCTATGAAAGAGAGCAAGCAAATCGCGAAGTTGGCTGCTAAGAAAGCCAAGATGGCTAATAAGAATGCTTGTAGGCTTAGTTGCTGATATGTTTTTTGTTTTTTATATTGATCAAATGAAATTTGAGTTAGATGTTACTATATGATGTTGACTTTATAATTTCTTTTAAGAAATGTTCATAAAAAAACTGTTCATCAAATTTTCTTTTTGTAAGTTTTACTGTTCCCCTCAATTTCTTAACTGATGAACTAAACCCTAAACCCAACACCAAAAACCCTAAATCCTTAACTGATTTACTGATGAACTAATGTTCATGAATAAAAATTGATGAACAAAACGTCATCTTTAACATGTTTTATTTCACTCATATGACATCCGATTTGAGTGAATAAAAACATTAGTAAATATTGACTTAAAATCTATAATTTATAGGTTTTACAATTTTTCTAATTCGAATTTAATATTGGTCAAATTTATGATAAAAACGCAATAAAAATACAATACGTACATTTTAAAAAAAAACATTAACTATTAAAAAACAACACTTTTTGAGTCTTACATCAACAAAATTGTTAATACAAATAAGCCATAAAAACGTTTATTTATATTTTACGATCTTCTAATGTGTTGTCGATAACAAACGTAAAATCATTTTAACGAAACAAATAAAATACGTAAAAGTTTTGAGCCAATAGTTTACTAACACACTTTTACTAAACATATTAAAACTATATCAAAACATTTTTAGTAAACAAGTTATATAAAACTAAAGACATTTTTATATAAACACTAATAAGTAATATTATTTACATCTTATAGAAATGCATATGTATAACAACTAGTGTTTACATAATATAGAAATGCTTTGTATATATTGTAATGGGTAAAAACCAAAGTCCATGACCCATGACCCATAGCCCATGATCCATTGACTAGGTACAATGAATGTTGTTCGGTAAAAACCAAAGTCCATAACCCATACCCATGGAGCATGATCCATAACCCATGACCCATTACATGACATCATGCATGAAGTCATGTTGGGTATTATCCATGATCCATGACCCAAAGTCTATGACCCATGACCCAAGATCCATAACCCAATGACTAGGTACATTGCATCTTGTTGGGTATCCATAATCCATTACCCATAACCCATAACCCGGTTTGCAACCCGAAATCCGGACTAAACTGACCCAGTAGCCGGATCCCTCTGGGAGGGATCCTTGGGAACCGTGGGACAGTAGACAAGTTTTGTCTATAAATAGTGAGTCATTTCTCTCTTGCTCACTACCACTTTACATATACTTTCTCCCAGTATTCTAACATCTCTAACCACTGAACCAAAGGATCATTCTATGTAGTTTTATGTTTGTGTGATTCTCTAGGTTCATCTTAAAGGCGAGATCACCACTTTTGAAGACATGCAAGCTCAAGTCATGAGTTTCTAAGCTTCGTCATCATCAAGACCACTGAAGTGTATCTTGTTGATAGTTCTTTCCTCCCTCTATAGAAGTGTTGTGTTGAAGGAATTAGTGAAAGGTGCCTAAGGGTCGTGTTGAAGGCATTAGTAAAAGGTGCCAAAGGTGTACATTCGATATGGTGCATCGATGTACAAGTTAGATAGTTTGGGTTAAAGGATGTTAATATCCTTCTATTGTTGTAACAAAGAGTGTATCTCCTTTGGGGTAGTTGTGTTGTGGTGTAGTATTGGGTAGTAGTTCCTCCTTTGTAATGGAACTCGATATCTAGCCTTGTACCGGATAAAGTGTAGGCGACGTTGTAATAGGTTTGGTCCTACCTCGTGGAAGAACTCGGTGTCTAGCCTAGTACCAGATAAAGAGTAAGCGGCGTTGTGAAGGCTTCTCCGCCACATTAATGAGCTTGTGTTGTGTAGTGCTTACAAACTCTCGAGTGGGGTACTCGGGGAGTAGAGTAAGGCAAGGAAGGTATCTTTATAGCCAAACCACTATAAATACTTGTATTGTGGTTTTGTGTTGCTTTACTCTTTATTCTTGCATTACTTACTTATATGCTTATCTATCAATATCCAACACACACATCAAATAGATTGACATAAGTCGATCTAAATAGTTTAAAACGGAGTTTTAATAGGTAAAACTATTCAACCCCCCTTCTAGTTTTCCACAATTGCTATCAGAGGTTTGTTACCATGTTTCTTAAAGTATATTGTACTTTAAAAACTCCGTGTATGTTTGAAAACTACAAAGAAAGAAATTTCTTAAAACAAAAAGTTATGTTTTAGAAATTCTTATACTTTAAATGTTGGATAGTGATAGATCATTCTAACATTTTCTTTTGAGAATTTTTCATGCTAGGATTCGTTCAATGACTTCACTCCATCTAAAAAAAAAGTCAACACACAAAGAAGAATCCAAAGTAGTTATGATTTGCTTTTACAAAATACGATTAGGTATTTTAAAAGCTCATGAAGTATTTCACGTCTATGAAATTCAAAAATCATAAAAAGAATATATAGCAAAGGTATGTTCTCCTAACTATAATTAGTTAATCTAAAAACATGCTAATTGTTTGTAGATAAATTGATAATATATGCTTCTAAATTATATTAGGTAGTATTATAAATTTTATTACATATACTATGAAAAGACTTGTAGTTTTAATGCTTAAACTTCAATATCACAATTTCTCCAAAAAGTTGTTCTTCATATTAAACACATCATCAGGAATAGTATTATTGGTTGATCCCCATAAACAAAACTATAAACTAGTCATTATACATCTTTACCTCGTAAAGAAATTTGGCTAATCAAAAGTTTTGATCCATCATTTCTCACATAGAGATATTGGCATTGCATTAGTAATCTATGTCAATATTCTCCATTCGAAACTTTCCATATCATGATAAAATAGAATTTTAACATGATTCTTAGTTTCCCGACTTATGGCTTACTTGATGCAGGTTTTACTGACCAGGTCTTAATATTTATAGTGTCTCGCTATACCTATGGTCTACCCTAATGCACTAACGGGCAGTGTACCCGGTCGTGTGTAGTGTAGTAAATGGTAAAGCCGAGGTCGTCCCAAGAGCTATGTGTGTCGGATAATTACTAAGTCTAATTGTCACATAATATTAAAGGTTTGATAGGGTTTTAATTAATTAAACTACTAATGCAGAATATAAAGTAAATCAAATAAATGTGTGAAGGGAAATCAATAGAAGAATAGTGGTGCTAACCTAGTTAATCCTCCTAACTAGTTATGTCTACGTCTACCTACTTCCAATTACTTCAGGTGGGGTCAAATTCGAGAGGACAGCATTTGGTCAATTCGACTAACCTATCGAAGAAAGATGCCACCATTGTGGGAAATCAAAGCACCGTCATAAGTCCCTGTTGTTCCCGGTCCCCTAAGCCGATTCATTAAGTACCGCTACATGCTAGATTCTAAATAGTGAGTGTCCGGCCGTTAGGAACTTAGACACTACACCCCAATTCTTAAGTTCATCCAAACGATAGGTGATCAGTTGGTCAAATCGCACAAGTAGAAAGGGTCGTCAGTTGGTCATATCTTACCCTTCCCGTCTTAGTCCGCTCACCTAGGGTCAGTTGGTCATATCTCCTAGGCAATTGGCCTCTATCGCCATTCAAAACTACCGAACCAGGGGTGACTACCAAAGAACTATGCATGCATACACTTAGAAATAGTTGTACGGAAGTAAAGGTAAACGCAAACAAAACAATTAAGGAATCATAACTAGGCTAGCTCCAAAGGGTGCTTAGCCGCTCATATTAGTCATGCACATCAATTCAATATTCAAAGATACGAAATACATGAATTGAAAGTAAAAGAAATAATAAACGCTAAAGCTTATCGTAATGGTGTGACTTCTCCCTTGAAACGACTCCATATGCTTTCCTAGACCTCCTTGAGCTTTTTCCCACGTTCTCGAGTGTTGTGTGTGGAATGGGATGCTTTGAAATCTTGGAATTCATAGGGTATTTATAGGTCGGTCCGGGTTACGGCGTAACCAATAGATGAGTTACGCCAGTACCTTCTATTTCTCCGTAAATGCACTAGATCGCTGGTTACGGCGTAACCTTATAAGTGGTTACGCCGTAGTCTTCAATAAACTCGGTTACGTCATAAGTGTAGCGAGAGTTACGATTGTAAGTATCGTGGCGTGGAACCTCGTTTGACCTAATGGAGTTACGTCGTAACCTTTGGGAGGAGTTACGCCGTAACCTCTTGATAATTTGGAATTCGGGTCACGCAATAGTTACGGTAAATGTGAGAGATGAGTTACGCCGTAACTTCTTCAAAATAAGCATCTTGTGATAAATCTTTAGTAACGTTTCCATTTCGCGTCTCTTTAGCTCCAATGCTCGTAATTTACCTGAAAGTGTAAAACAATGGAAAACAAGCGTAAATCCATATAAATGATATAAATAACGAGCATTAACGGGGGAAATTGACACTTAATATTCAGGACTATTTGATGTTATCATTACTCGTAAAAAGGAACCTCGTCAAAAGTGTTTTGTAAACACGAAGACTCGTCAAAACCTTGTACCGTATACAAACCCTAAGATATAGAGCTAAATCATTGACAAAAATCAAAATCAAAAACTCCCGTGTCAAAATTATCAAAACCACTCAAACTGTTTCTCTGCTGAACTGTCGGATCCATAAATTTTAACTAGCCACAAGGGATCCGTGAGAACCGGCACATCAGTAAAACAGAATAAGTGTTTGATGATCACTGTGCACTTCTACTCCTCACTTTACTCTTTCACATACGAACAAAAACCTAGAATTACTGTTCCTAGGAGATCTTTCTTCATCATTCCAAGAAATTCAATCACTTGTGTAAGTATTATCTTCACTACATTGTAATTTCCATTATCTATTTCCTGGTAGTACAATTTTTACATCTTGAGAACTTTGATTCAAGTGGGCTTGTCACAATTTGCTATCACATTGTTTTCTAAGATAACTAATCAAAGAATAAACATTGTAAATACAAATTAGAACTCATAATGAATTCAAAATAGATGTGCTGAGCAAAAATTGTGATGAACCTCAAAAAGGAACTATTCACTTAATTAACACCACATTGTGGTTTTGGTGTTTAGGATCAATCATGCCAAGCTCTAAACAACAAGATTACCAAGATACGGCTCATTACATACCAACGCACCACCGAAAGGAAGGTCTTGACCCTCAAGATCGAAAAGCTTTCAAAATGCTACAAAAGCGGTTGTTTCATGAAGACCGTGTGGTCGATCAATCCTTTCTCAATAATACCTACATTCCCGAGGTCTTTTCGGCAATCAACTTTCAGTGTCTCCTCAACATCTATGAACAAATATGCCCCGTATTTGTTCCTGAGTTCTACAAAAGCATTATGATCATAAGGAATGATGATGGAACCATCTCAATTGCCTTCATCATCAATGAGCACAACTACACCTTAACCCTTGTTGAGTTTGCTCGGATTCTTCGCATTCCTCACCATGGAGTATGCATATATTCCAATGAATGGTCACTAGCCAAGCTTCATGACATGGTTGATGATCACGAGGTTTATTTCAATCCCCTCCCTGAACCATCCACGGTGAGAGATACCGTTTTTATTCAAAGAGCCTCCCCAACTCGAGTAACTAGGAACTCAAAAGTCATCCACCGGGATCCCTTCCAAATGGAACTTTCGAGATGTTCCATCTCTACAAGAAATGGGAACAAGTTCTTAGGGAGAATGTCCTTTGCTTGGTTGGAAACAAGGATCATCCTAACGCATGTCTAGTTTACATGATTTATTGCCTTGTCAACTCAACTCCTTTCAACCTCGCATACTACATGGTCAAGCGGATAGCTAGCGTTTCTAAGACGGACAAGATGGTGCTACCATATGCTATGCTTCTTACTCGCCTAGCTAACTTTGTTTTTTCCTTAGAACCCTCTCCCTATACGGATGACCACTTCTTTTGCAACAAAGTCATGGTACCTCTATTCGATGAGAAAACGTCGAGGTTCATGGTTGAAGGTAAAAGACCTCATCCACCAACGGACTCATCCGAGGAGACGGAGGGACAAGGAAGCAACCCCATAGGCAACTACCATCTCGACCCCGTGTCTTACATTGGCCAATTTCCGACATTCCAAGCCCTTCCCAAGAGTTCCAACAAATGAAGGGGATGTTCAAATGCATTGCCAATTTTCTAATTGGGAAGAAGAAGAAATGAGATGGAAGCTTGAGAATATTGAAGGTGAAGCTTGAGGGGTCTGAAGGAGAAGCTTGAGGGTAATGGGAGGTAAGGTCAAGGACCTTAATTTGAACAATGTGATGTAACATCTTAAACAATATTTCTTTTATCTTAGAACTCAGTAGTATTTGATTGTATGGCGATAAACAAGAACATATTAACCTAGGATAACATAACAGGAATTTTACGACTCTTTGATATCATATCAAAAAGTCGGTCTATCTCCTAATGCATGCTTATATGTCACTTTTACATGCCATGCTTGCTATGCTTTACATACATACATGAATGCTTGATGTAGAAATCACTAGGTTTGAAATTTGATGCGTGGTGCAAAATCTTGCACATGTTCTGTGAAGGAAATGGTCCCAGAAGCCGAATCCCTGGGCTATAACTAGCCGAGTCCCTCACATGAAGGATCCGTGGAATCTGGGTGGACAGAAATGGATTTTTAACACCTTCACATCAATCCATCCTTCTAGACCTTATTAGACTAGGTAAACATGATACATTAGGTTCACTTAAGTTCCCCTTAGGCTCAAATGATCCCACATCCACTCATGGATGACTTAAGATCATATTCAAGGTATTTTTGATTTATCATTTCTTCAAAACTCACAATTTTTCTGCTCCAATGCTTACACAGTGTTTCTCTCATCTCAAAACACCTAGTTTGATATTTCTCTCAATTTTAGCAAATTGATTTTAGTCATCTTTATCTCAAAATAGGCTAAAAACTAGTTTTTCATTTCTTGTGATTTTTAAGGAATTTACCAATTTTTCTTTAAGTTGCCATCTGATCTCTAGGATCATTTGACATCAGTTGACATTCTCAAAATCTTAGTATCATGCTTAATCACTTATGTACATACATAAAAACTCCATTCCTTTATTAAAAACCATCATTAGATATCCTCACTCATTATGTTTGAACATTTAAAGTCCTATACCATTTAAGACATCTTAGAGAACTTAAACACTCAAGATATATAGGTACTAGACCTTGGTAGAACATCATCACTCCATTTTCTTTCTCTTTGAGGACCGATCCGTGAATTTCAACTAGACGGATCCCCAATGTTGGGGATCCGTGGGAACCGGCTCTACAAAACAGTTGAAATTCACTCAACTCATCAATTTCAAACTCTCTTTGGTAATCTAAATACTTCACTTTGCCTTAAATGACTCCTTAGGAAAGACCAACATTGTAGTTGACCTTAGTACATGCTAAGAACCTTAGTGGTCTAAACTTTAATTCACTAACCTAATCTCATCTTTTATAAACCAAGTGTACTTGTGTTCTCAAACCACCATTCAAAATCAGTAGCTAAAACACACCTTACATCCTACTTTTCACCATGACTAAAGCATCCAGTACAACCTCATCAACCAAAGGTTCCTCCAAGAAAAATGCTCATGTTGTACATGAAATTTCTTCAACCGAGTCATCACCTGTCAAAACCTCAAACACTAGAAGTCCTCCTCAACAAACTCAACCAACCAAAGCTAGGAGAACCGCTCGAATTCGCATCCGACCATGTGGTTTGGAAAGACTTTCAACAAAAAATACCATACCCTCTAAACCAAACACACCTAGATCCACTAATACACCTAAACCATCATTTCTAGAACCTAGATTACACTCTTTCACCACACCTCTTTCACATCCAAACCATTACTCCTTAGAAGACTCACTACCTAGGACTTCTCATTCACCATCTTTCTCACTAAATGAGGAACTACCTCCACACCAAAACATTGATGATGGAACGTCACCAACACCCGCATTCTACTCACCTCCACCATCAAATAGTCCATCATTGAGTACAAGGAATCACCAATCTCAAAGACCGGACCATATGGATACCTCCTTATTTCAACCACCAACCCATACATCACCACCTTCATTCTTAGTTGAACCCCATCCTGCTTCACTTAACTCACCTTCACAAATCCCTCCATCCTTTGTAGAACCTCCTTCCCTCTCACCCGATGTTTCACCTCAAAATATTCCATATCCAATACCTCCATCTCCTACTCATGACAATAATTGCTCAAATTGTCAACATACCCAAGGGTTAGTTCAAGAAGTACGAAATGAGTTACATTTCATTTTTAATCATCTCTTTGAATGATTTGACCAAATCAAAAAATCTACTCGTCCTTAGAACTTAGGAATACAAGCACAATGGTGCTCCCCTCTAGTCTTAGGCACAACGTAGAATTGTTAGAAAATGTACTACATGATTGTATCGTTCTCTTAGTTTTAGAGATATGTATATCATTTCTCTTGTTTTATTGAATGAAACTACATGTTGTATGCTATATAGTTATGAGAAAATGTTTGGTGCTATAACACATAACTCATTTGGATGTTTATGTCATTTTTTTACATCTACATTGCTGTCAAAAGAATGCAAGTACACGGTTCCCCCAAATTAGCCTAGACGAATCCCTAACAGGAAGGATCCGTGGGATCCGTGCAATAGAAGCATATTTCCTTACTAATATGAATCTCATTTGCAGGAAACTATACACTATATACTTGTTTTCTAACATTTGTTTTGTAGATTTTCAAAATGCAAATGAAGACTTTGACACCCTCAACAAGGGGGAGCTTTTCTTCAAAGCAAAGCATTGCAAAAAACACTTGCAATACATTTACTTAGGTTTTCTATATTACTTGACGTCCTCCTCAAAAGGGAGCACTCGTCAAGGGGGAGCATTTTATCAAAGACGAAACCATTGCAAACATACTTGCAACACACTTGTTTAGCCTTCCTAACTACTTGACGCCCTCAACAAAGGGGAGCATTCGTCAAGGGGAAGCTAAGACGAGAATTTTTCTCTCATCTTACTCTTTATTTGTCATTTTGTTACTTTTCACAAGTTTTTCTCAAAACAATGTGTTAGTTTCTTTTCGACGCTCTTTTTGTTTCGACAAAAAAGGGGAGAAGAGAGTAAAAACTCCAATTCAATTTTTACGAATTTTATTTTCTTCTTAAAATAATCTTATGTTTTGTCATCAACAAAAAGGGAGAGATTTTTAATACAAATACGCCATAAAAACGTTTATTTATATTTTACGATCTTCTAATGTTTTGTCGATAACAAACGTAAAATCATTTTAACGAAACAAATAAAATACATAAAAGGTTTGAGCCAATAGTTTACTAACACACTTTTACTAAACATATTAAAACTATATCAAAACATGTTTAGTAAATAAGTTATATAAAACCAAAGACATTTTTATATAAACACTAAAAAGTAATATTATTTACATCTTATAGAAATGCATATGTATAACAACTAGTGTTTACATAATATAGAAATGCTTTGTATATATTGTAATGGGTAAAAACCAAAGTCCATGACCCATGACCCATAACCAATGATCTATTGACTAGGTAAAATGAATGTTGTTGGGTAAAAACCAAAGTCCATAACCCATACCCATGGAGCATGATCCATAACCCATGACCCATTATATGACATCATGCATGAAGTCATGTTGGGTATTATCCATGATCCATGACCCAAAGTCCATGACTCATGATCCAAGATTCATAACCCAATGACTAGGTACATTGCATCTTGTTGGGTATCCATAATCCATTACCCATAACCCATAACCCGGTTTGCAACCCAAAATCTCTAGGTTTGAACTAGCCGGATCCCTCTGGGGAAGAATCCGTGGGAACCGTGGGACAGTAGACAAGTTTTGTCTATAAATAGCAAGGTTATAAATAGCGTGAGGCGTGGCATGACGGCATGACCAAGCCTCACGCCTTTACGGCTAAGGCGAGCTTTTGCATTTATAAGGCATGGCATAAGGCGTCAAAAAGTATGAAAATATTTATATATTTATATCATAACTCATAAATATCGAGTTTACAAAAACATGTGCCGTTAGGCGGCGTGGCAGCATGGCGTGGCGGCATAACCAAGCCTCACGCCTTTGCGAGCCTTTTAGAACAGTGATAAATAGTGAGCTATTTCTCTCTTGCTCACTTCCACTTTACATATACTTTCTCCGAGTATTCTAACATCTCTAACCACTGGTCCAAAGGATCATTCTATGTAATTTTATGTTTGTGTGATTCTCTAGGTTCCTCTTAAAGGCGAGATCACCACTTCTTGAAGACATGCAAGCTCAAGTCATGAGTTGCTAAGCTTCTTCATCATCAAGACCACTGAAGTTTATCTTGTTGATAATTCTTTCCTCACTCCATAGAAGTGCTGTGCTGAAGGCATTAGTGAAAGGTGTCGAAGGGTCGTGTTGAAGGCATTAGTGAAAGGTGCCAGAGTGTATCGATGTACAAGTTAGATAGTTTGGGTTAAAGGATGTTGATATCCTTCTAGTGTTGTAACAAGGAGTGTGTCTCCTTTGGGGTAGTAGTGTTGTGGTGTAGTGTTGGGTAGTAGTTCCTCCTTTGTAATGGAACTCGGTATCTAGCCTTGTACCGGATAAAGTATAGGCGACATTGTGATAGATTTGGTTCTACCTCGTGGAAGAACTCGGTGTCTAGCCTAGTACTGGATAAAGAGTAGGCGACGTTGTGAAGGCTTCTCCGCCACATTAAGGAGGTTGTGTTGTGTAGTGCTTACAAACTCTCGAGTGGAGTACTCGGGGAGTGGAGTAGGACAAGGAAGGTGTCCTTATATTCGAACCACTATAAATACTCGTGTTGTGGTTTTGTGTTCCTTTACTCTTTATTCTTGCATTACTTACTTATATGCTTATCTATCAATATCCAACACACACATCAAATAGATTGACATAAGTCGATCTAAATAGTTTAAAATAGAGTTTTAATCAGTAAAACTATTCAAACCCCTTCTAGTTTTCCACAAAAATGATTAATGATGCGATATGAGACAAAAATTAGTGCATTTAGCTCAATTTTAACACTAAAAATATAACCTAGACATTTCATCAAACACCTTATGTGCAACAAATATAAGTAAAACACCATCTTTAACGTGTGATATCTTACTCATATGACATCGAATTTGAGTGTTTCAAAAACCTGCGTAAAGAGTGAACAAAAATCTATAACTTTCATGTTTTAAGTTTTTCACGATTCGACATTTATGAGTGTAAAAAATAGGGCTGAAAATGCAAAAAAAAAAAAGAAAATCAAGAACCATTTGATATGTAAAAAGAAGTTCGAAATTTTAACAGATTTATACCAAATTAAAGATGATTAAATTTTAAAAATTATGTTGAAATCGGTTTTTCGTAAATATTAAAGGAAAAAGGGAGGGAGTGGGTGGGGTACATGTGCCATTAGCTTATTGGCTTTTTAGACTTTTTAAACTTTTTTCCTTTTCAAAAGATTGCAATTCTTGTTGCCAAATGTCTATTTGGATAAGTAGATGTTTTTTGTGCGACTAACTTAACATTTTGTATTTTTTAATAAATAAAAGAATTCTCATAAAAATGAAAAATAAAATTTCAAAATTTGTATTTTCATTTATAAATGTCATGTCACATCGTTAATCAATGTACAATTTCATGTCACATTGTTAATCACTGAAGCTTTTTGCTTTATAAACATATCATCACGATATATGATTTTTAAAACAATTGTCTCACATAATTCAAACACATCTACTACATATATAATATAGGGTTTTGAAAGCAATCCCACTCTCAATATTGCTTAAAATCTGCCACCTGAAAATTCATTCTGATCTGACGGCCTTGCTTGCATTCGCTTTCAAAACATTAAATTCTCAAAAAATTTGGACGGCATTACTTTGCTATTCTTCATTTGTTATCACAACATCAAAAAAATAAATAAGTAAATAAAATAATAAATCCAAGACACCCTTCTCAAAAACAAAATTAATAGTAGATCTATAAAAATTAAATCAGGCTTTCAGAAACCGTTCTGTAACAAATGATTAATCTATAACCATATTCAATAGCCGATCAAAAAAACACACAAAGATCCCCAATCACAAAACCCTAATTAAATTCAATCTCAGGTCATTATCTCAGAGTGATGATTTTTAGATGTCACTATCTTAGGTCAATCAAACATTGCCAGTACCAATATTTATTAATTCAAATCCACCAAACCCCCTTCAATTGCTTTTGTTTTTGGATGAAATTTATTATGCACTGGTGATTTATGTGGATGTACTATGGACGGAAAAAGATTTCCACCTATTTGACGGCAAAGTCTTTCCGGCCTGGATGACATGAATGATAATTTTTGTATCAATTACAGGTTATTATTATTACTCTATCCGTCCCATATTAACTGTCCAATTTGACTTTTTCGAGTCTTTCTTTTATACTTTGATCTTAAATATTTTTATTTGTATTATATAATATTTGATAGAAATTATATCAATGAAAATACAATTAAAATCCAGTCCATTCTATATTTTGCATCAACTATTATATAACACAAACAAAAATATTTAAGGTCAAAGTTGAGAAAGAAAGACTTGAAAAAGTCAAACTGGACAGTTAATATGGGACACATGAAGTATTATTTTTGCTAAATTTTGTATCAATTACAGGTTTTTTATTTTTATTTTGATAATTTTTTTGTGTCAACTGCATGTTTTTTGAACATTATTATTTTGATCCTAAAAAATTATTTACTTTGTTATTTGTTAACTTATGTGTTATGTAGTTAGGATTTTCTTGAAGTAAATTTGATTATAATTTTTTTAATGTCGGTTCACATTTGAACTACAAATTAGTTGTTGGGAAAGAAAGTATGCACCGAGTGTTTGATGAAATTACACATAAAGAAGTATATAAATGTATCGGGTTTTAGTTCAAATGGATGATATGATGATATATTCAAATGGAATGAATCATAATTCTGATATCCAAGGCGATGATAATATAGGGATATAAACAGAAAAAGAAATTAAACCCGAAATATTTTAAAGACGTATGTTGAAGGATCCAATACGGCAGCTAAAATGAGGGGGATATCGTTACTCAGAACTCTGATTGAGGTATTTAACAATAGCTTAAGGAATTTATCCCATAACAGCAGGTACATTTCCTTCATTTATGGTTACAGTGTTCTTTTTAGAGTTCCTTCTCATTCACTAGACTATTCTACGGTGTCAAATCGCTTTAAGGACTCTTTTTTGTTTCTTAATTATGCAACTTAACTTTCTGAATTTTGTGTTAAACTTCTAAATATAGTTGTTGAAATCGTGTGTAGGAGCGCCTAAAAAATATCAAGTCATAATTAGGAAAAGTTCAGTTAGGTAACATTATTGTTGATATGGTAAAGAACATTCTCAACCTTTGTTTGCTAACTATTTGTTTCTCACTTTAGGGTTGACGTTGAAATGAAACCCGGTTGGATTTATGTATGTATTAGTTTTTAGTGAGAAATTATTCTTACACTTGCAGCATTTTGATTGTACAAAATTTTACTTGATACGTATTTCCTTTTTTGTAACAATATAAAGGTACTTCTTGGGATGAGAGGAATGCCAGGTCAGCAATACAAATTGCTGCTATTATGTAGGTATCATTTATTTATAGTTTTCGCATTGACTTTATGTTTTCAGGTACAATACATGATTTTTAGTTGGTTTTAATTTTTTGTAGGCTACATGGTAGTTCACATAATCATCGTTTTCCGTTGCAAATCATGAGGTATTTTTTTTTATTATTATTGTAGTTTACTATGCAATTTTTGCTATGATTTTTTATCTCCATTTTTCTTACTCCGTATCTTGATTAGGTGTTCAATTTGTTATGAATCTAAGGATACAGGCAACTTAGATGTATGTGTGTCTCTTTCTCTTTCATTAATCTCACTTGAAAAAGTTGACTTTTAGGGCGACTATAGGCATGCAGTTTAGGAATGCTTCTTGGAAAGATAATATGGAATCCAGTTTTTCAACAATGATGAGGGGATGGATGAGAACTTAATAGGACAGTAAAGTACTCAACATAATGTACAATCTTTTTAAGGTATTAAATCATCTCATTTGTCCACAAGTAGAAGTTCCTTATTACAGTCAACATGTATGTTTGAATTATGATCATAAGTTTTCAGTTTCAACTTTAAACATATATGTTATATTAAAATTAAGAATGAGTACAAGCAGCGTTAGTAATGCGTTATTCTATTTGAGTACTTCCTAGAAAATTCGATTTTGTTTTTAGCAATAGATAACATGAACTTTTAATGCTCTAATGCAAGTTGAAATGGGATCAGATATAATATAAAAAAACCTAAATATATTGACATTCATAATTGATAGATCATTCTTTAGGATATAGAGATGAACAGAAGACCTCTGGCTCGAAAAAAATCATGAAAACTAAGGCTCTAGATCCATATGTTTTCATTACCAAAGAACTACTTGGTTTTTCTGATTTTACAAAATTTAACAAAACTGGTAAAGTGTCCATTATCCAACCCGTTCATTTTACCAGCTTCATTAAATTTTGTAAAATCAGAAAAACCAAAGGGTAATAGAAGCAAATTAATGTATTTTCTCTTATTTATTCTAATGTTTATTATCATTATTTTGTTACAGTAAGAACAAAGGGTGGTAAAAGCAAAAATTAGAATGAGACGACAATAAATTAATGATGAAGAGGAAAGAATGATAAGAAGGCAAGAGACGAGCTCTACAAGCGGCATAACGGGACTGATTATTTCTCCTGAGCAGGTATGTGTCTGCAAGTGGCGCATATGGTTAGGCTGGATACAAAATTAAGTAATGATAGCGTAAATAAGACTGGAAGCTAATGTAAGCATGTGTTTGGCATCATTTTTGAGTGTCATATCTAATATTGTATAGTTATAATATAAACAAAACGGATTGCATGAGATAGTATTTGGATGTGCTTCTGCTGATCGAAGCTGTGAGACTTTTAGGCATGAGTGGTTTGAGTGTATCAAGGTTTGATAATACCAATCTAAGTAATTAAAACTCTTGATTATTTGATAGTTTAAGAGTAGTATCATTAGAGAGTGGAAATCCGTTTTGATCAATTAATTTGGGAATGGTTGTATTTATATTCATGTCATGTAATATAGAACTTACAAGATTAAATGGTACTTGATTCATTTTTTAATATATAACGTATGATAATGCAAAGTGTACATTTACCTAAGTAATGAATAGTTTTAAGTTCTTGCCAGGTCGTCCATTTGCAGCTTTTACTCCCAACTAAAGGTATTGTGCAGCATATCACGAAGGCCATAACCTTTTTTGTAATCAATAAAAGCTGAAGGTGAAGTGATCATTGAGAATGTAATACCAAGTGCCTAAGCAAATTCCTACTGGTCCTATCAAATCTAAAAGTAATGGTTGTGTTAGAAACTATGGTTTTTAGGGAGCCATTATGCATACATGATACACAACACAATGGGACGTGTAACATATGGAATATATGGAGGTACATTTGCATCAAAACCATCTTTTTTAGGACTTGATTGGTAATACAGATTTTATT
Organism: Chrysanthemum lavandulifolium; assembly: GCA_022545495.1. Taxonomy (NCBI): domain Eukaryota; kingdom Viridiplantae; phylum Streptophyta; class Magnoliopsida; order Asterales; family Asteraceae; genus Chrysanthemum; species Chrysanthemum lavandulifolium. The sequence goes on from CM040246.1 coordinate 100,098,160, forward strand.
CTTTTGAAACCATTATCATATAAAGTTAGTCATTTATTTATTAAAATTGTACCAAATCAGTTAGACGACATGATATCAGGTTAATTAGCTAAGACCTTAATGAAAGGTCATATAAATTGATACATTTGCAAACTGCTTATGCATTTATTATTGTTTGAAATAACCTTTGGAAGTTTGCTAAACAAAAAAATATAAAACCTTTTGGGTTATGTTATTATTGTTGTATACTATGTTGAGCTTTTTATAACATTCGATGAAGTGTATGTGTATCTTATTTTGTATGTTGGCTTGCAAACAAACACGAACATGAAAATGGCTTTGGTCGTGGTGATGTGGGTTAATTTGAGAATATGCACTTATTTTATTTAAAGGGGTATTTGTTTCAACTTATTTATTGGTCTTATTAGCTTATATATATTTTGAGAAGCTCATAAGCCCATGTTTTAGGCTTATAAGCTTATCAAGTTTAACTTATGCCATTTATAAACCATAACATCAACTTCTTTTGAAAAGTAGAATTATGAGATTTTAAAAGTTTAAATAACCTCATAAGCCAACTAAATAAGCGAAACAAACACTCAAGTAAGCCATTAGACTATATATGAGTGATAAAAAATTAATTAGAGTATTTGTAAACTAAATTTTTTATATGCGCATATGTGAATTATTCAAAATTTCACTCCTAATCTAAAGGTCATTTCATTACATGTTTTGTATGCTAATGCTCTAACGTATTTTCAATGACAATTAGTAGCAAATCATATACTAGAGCTTATTTCTCATTGGTAATACAAATAACCTGTAAAAATGTTTATTTATATTTCTCGATCTCTATATGTTTTGTCGATAACAATCATAAAATTATCTCAAGTATAAATTTAAGATTACATGTTTACATGATAGTCATCATATTTATTTTTACGAATTATATACATTTATTAGTTTTGTATTTGTTGTAATACTATAAATGTAAGTATAAATGTGTTGAGTAATCCATGACCCATAACCCAATACCCATGACCCATGACCCGTAACCCAATACCCATGGCCCATATGTATTACATCATGCATGACATCAAGTTGGGTAAAGTCCATGACCCATGACTCAAAGTTCATAACCCATGACCCAAAGTATGCATTACATCATGCATGACATCATGTTGGTTACCCATGACCCATAACCCAAAACCCGGAATTGTAACCCAAAATCCGGGCTGGCTGACCCAGTTGCCGGATCCCTTGGATTACACTAGCCGGATACCGTTTCAAGGGATCTGCCCGATTCGGTTGTACAATGATCAGGTAGCCTATAAATATGAGCCATTTCTTCATTTTTCTTCACCCATTCTTATAGACATCTTCTCTTTTTCTTATATCTCTCTAACTTCAGATCTAAGGATCATTCTTGTAGTTATCTTCTTGTGTTTCTCAAGGTTCTTCTTAAAAGACAAAATCACGATCTTTGCATACAAGTCTTCCAAACTTCAAAGAGAAGTGTTGCTAGGCTTCATCATTACTAGAAGACCACTGAGTTGCTTCTTGTATTTGATATATTACATTTTAATCATAAAGTTATTGTGTTAGTTGTGTTAATTTGTGTTGGATTGGTTCTTCTGTTGTAAAGAACCTGGTATTTAGCTTTGTACCAGAAAAAGTGTAAGCGACGTTGTGAGGCTTCTCCACCGGTTAAGGAGCTTGTTGACATCGTGCTTAAGAAATCTCGAGTTGGGTACTCAAAGAGTGGAGTAGGGCAACGAATGTGTCCTTGTTGCTGAACCACTATAAATCATTGTGTCACGATTCTGTCTCTTCCTCTCTTTTACTTTATCGTATTCATTTCCTTACTTACTATCTTGCATTGTCTATATCTCATCATCCAAAGGTTTCACATATAATCAATCTAAAAGTTTTTGAAACTAAAGTTTAAATCGGTAAAACTATTCAACCCCCACCCCCTTCTAGTTTTCTAAACTTTCCTAAAGATAAACTTTGTCTAACTTCGATAGATGATACTTCAATCCTTTGGCATCGAAGATTAGGTCAAGTCAATATGCAACTTATTCAATCGCTATCATCTAAAGAGCTTATTAGAAACTTAACCAAACTAAAATATGAGTGATGCTATTTTTCCTAGATCACGTTTTAATATTTATAAGTCTCGTTTACCTATGGTCTACGTGAGCATTAACAGGCAGCGTACCCGGTCGTGAGTAGTCTCAAAATGGTAAAGCCGATGTCGTCCCAAGAGCTATGTGGCAGATTTTAACTTAAGTTTCCTATTGTTACTAAAAAGGGTTTTGATTTGAATTGTATTAAACTAATTAAGATGACGAAAATGAAATGGATTAAATCAGTGGGAGAATGATGTGCTAGCCTAGTAACTAATATTATCATGCCATAATCTAGATTTCTTGAAAGTTTTTACTATCGCCCTATGTGGTGGTTAAATGTCATTAGGCTCAGATGGTCAAATCACTGGTAAGTCTAGTCATAGTCATTATGCACCAACTATCTACCTAGACCTATCCTTAGTGATTTAACACTAAACCAAGGTTTGGTCCACTCAAGGTTCCCGCATTTCTTAAGCATATCTACTAATGAAGGTAGTCCTATGGTCAATTCTTACGCAAGGGAGATGGTAGTCCTATGGTCAATTCTTACACACCCCTCGCAACCTAGCACACTAGCTTTCTATGGTCAATAATAACTAGCATACTAGATACAACCTAGCTTCAATACTACCAAAACATGAGGATCAATGATAGGCTAGAAAGATAAACACATAAAAAAAAATAAACAGGAAAACACAAATCATGGCATTGGTAAATTCATAACTAGGCTAACACATGAAGTGTTTAGCCTCTCCTATTAAATAATGCAACAAAAACAATGTTATTAATCAAATTGAAAGAAGACATTGGATTCGATATAAATACTTGACATGATGCTAAAGCTAATGAATTAATGGTATGATTTCTCCCATGGAAAGTGATTCGTAGCTGCTGAGATTCGTCCTTGGTGAAGCCCTAAATTGTCCCTTCTAAGTTGTGGTGAAAAGGATGATAAAAATGCAAGTTTAGGGCTTGTTTTTATAGCCTCGACATAGTTATGGCGTAAACTTAAGTAAAGGGTTACACCGTAACCCCATAAAACTGACGATCATATCCATTTAATAATCTCTATGGTATAACCTCAAGTAAAGGGTTCCACCGTAACCCGCAGAATGCCCGTTAACTTAAGTAAAGGGTTCCACCGTAACCCGCAGAATGCCCGTTAACATTTTCATCGTTTATGTGGTGTAACCTTGTGATGAGGTTACGACGTAACCTTCTTGATCTTTGAAATTGGCTAAGTCTTTGGATTTCTACGACGTAACCATGTCGATGGAAGTTACGCCGTAACCTTGAGCAACGTTCACTTTAGTCTTCTAGTGATAATCTTTGTTACGACATAGGTTGTAAATGCCTTATATGCCGTAACCTTCTTTTGCCCAGCATACTCTTGTATAACCTCATTAATTTTCCTTTCAAATATGCGTTTCTTTGTTTCAATGCTCATTTATACCCTCAAATGAAATAAAATGTAATAAGAGTATATATCCATGCAAAACTACACAAATAGTGAGCAATTTAGGGGGAAATTGACACTAAAAGATCAGGGTTATTTGACATCATCAAATATCCCCCCACTTAAACTCTACTTGCACTTAAGTAGACATTATTAGAATCATTCTCAAAAAAGATAACTCCCAAGTTAGCTTGGAAGATATAAGTTTAAAAACTTCCTATGCTAGAAACATCAAAGTCGGACACCTCACGAAATGAGGAACAAAACACTCATACACTCTCTAATCTAAGTGTTTAATTTCGGGGTGATCACTCATAAGCATAGTCATAACACGCATTCTATCATAGGTTTGGCGGTTACACAAAACTCCACAACTAGAGCTAAGGTCAGACAATTCTTAAAGTCAATATTGGGTGAACTTATTACAAAGGCCAGGGGTGAATAAAATGAGTAGGATAAGACATGGAATACACATGATTAGGTGTAAAACTTGAAAAATAAACAACCAAATAGTCCTAGTCCATAATCAAGTCATCACTACCTACCTTCCATCCTCAATCCAAGCATCAAGACGCGTGATAGCGGAATTTTGCGAAACCTCAAGTTTTACAATCCTCCTAGGCAGTGTACCTGATCGTTGTACTGTAGTATAGGCAAGATATGGGGGATTGATCGTTCTCTAGGGGAATAGTGTTGTGAAAGTCGAAGTGTATGTCGAGATAGGTTTAAAGGTAAGAGACGAGTCTTTTTGTATTTTTATATTTTTTTAGAAAACAAATTAAAATTCAGGGTTTGAAGAGTGGGCGTTTTAACTACTAATTAATTAAAACAAAACTAAATAAACAAAAATTAAACTAAGTATGCGGAAAAGTAAAGTGGTAACTCTTATGATAGGAAAAATGTATTTACTTAGATTATCTTACTCCCTAGTTATCTCTTATTGATTAGTCGAATTTTCACATCCTTGTTTTAATCGGAGCATTGTATTCCTTATTATTGGTTGTAGGGAGGTACCATATGCCCTAAATCTATGAACATATAAGTCTCCTCTAAGAAAGCTTAAAGTCTATTAGTCTCCTATGATCTACAAGCCTTAATTCATGCAATAAATACAATGAGAAAAACCACTAGCGCACTCTAGGGTTGCATTTAATAAGATGGATAAGCTAGTACATATAAGAATTAATCCATTTTTCTTATCCTCACACGAGGCAATCAATTAAACAAGAAACAACAATCAATAATTAATTACTAGGTTTCGTTCAATCTAAGCAAACACTAATAGATCTAGCCTAGCATGTTAAAGTGAAGAAAAGAAAAGCATATATCAAACAACACATAGACATATTGAATGATTAAAGATGAATTACTTAACTTCAATAGAACATGGATAAACTGGTTTTAAAAAGCCTTGCAAAAGAGCAGAAATTCGTCTAGGGTTTCACCTCTCAAAATTGTTACATGAATAATGGAAAACATACGAAAAGATATATAGTTTTACAATTGTGATGGCATCACTTTATGGTTGTGATGCCGTCATCTCGCCGTCATTAGGGTTTCTTCAGTTGCATTACCGTCGTTGTGACGGCGTCGCCTTGTGTCACTGACGTCATCAGGATGTCTAACGCCAGCTCTCTTCAAAAAGTCTGAGCCATCTCGTGTAAGATTTCCATCAAATCATCACATCCAAATGCAAGTGACGGCGTCACGCTGAGGTTGTGACGCCGTCTAGAGCCCTTTTCCAAAATAATTCATGAATTAGTCGTTTTCTTCATTATTTTGTCCAAATTAGTTCAAAACGTGTCGGTTTTCAACTTTTATGTCTCAAGTACCTAAAATTTGAAAAGGAACAATTTAAGGTAATAATTAATCACAAATGTATAAGTTTAGAGCTTAAATGACCCCTTAAAAACGCACGTGATGTGTCTCGCCACTACTAGTTTTAAATTTATAACAAGGATTACCGAATTAAGCTAAGAACAAACGGCAAGTATGACCCTTTCGTATGTAGTTATATTTGGTTGGTGTCGAGGTCGTTCACTAGGATTTGGGTGTTTTCAATTGTGAAGAATCTATGTAATAACAAGTAACACGAAAGTGGCAAATGGTTGTTACGTGCCAAAATACTATAAAAGCAACAAGTAATGCTGAAATAATGATTAAGCAAATTAAACAATAATGCAATAAATATAATTAAAACTACTTGTTTGGAGCTAGTATCCATATCAACGGAGTGAATGGAAGTATCGGGTAGATATTAAGCAATAGCAAACAAAATCAAAGTTTATACAATTCCAATTCAATGGGTGATATCATGAAATTGCATACATCATGGTTTAGACTAACAAAATCTTTCGACCTATGAATGTTATTACAAACCAAGTCATTATCGCCATTTGTAAGAAATCGAGTTTTACTAATTTGTTCATAAGAGCCCTTTCGACATATACTCTTGATTAAACCTTTATGAATCCATTTAACTTGTTTATTCATAGTTGTCAATTATGAAATACCAAGTATATACGCGCGCTAACATTTGAAACAAATCACAACAAGAAATCCTTTTGGCCTATTAATTCGGTTATGATTCACTAATAAGATATTTACACGCATATCAATCAAACAAACTCATAAGCAAAATCATATAACTATATTGCAAAATACCAAACATTCCATATCAATATCTACATTATTACAAATAAATATAACCAAAACTACTCCATAGCAAATTCCATTATCGAACACAAAGGCATTGACTCATAAACTTGAACATAAGAAAACATGATTAAAGGTCTTACAATGATTGAAATAAGATTACAAATGATGTAGTAATGATTCCTTAAGTATTGGGATGACTTCTTGATGTTTTGACCTTCAAATGATGACTTCTTGGACCTCCAAAGTTTCTGGGATTTTATGGATGAATTTTGGGTTTTAAAGATAGTAGTGGTGGTAGGAATGGTGTGAGAGAGGTTCTCTCAAGTTGGAAAGATGAAAACATACACAAATGAGGTCTATTTATACTTGAACCAAAGCCTAGACTCATCAATGCTCAACTTGGCCACCAAGTAGCTTGGAAGGGACTAGAAACAAAGTAGGAAGGGTCTAGAATCAATCATTAAACGTTTGGAGACTTAATAACTAAGTTTAGAGGACCAGATCCAAGAAGCCGATTGGTCACGGAGCCAAGCTGATCGGTTTTGCTGAAAAGTTTGCTTCAGCCAATTCAGTTTCGGGCCCATATCGATCGGCTGGAGCATTTTGGCCAGAAATGATAAACTTCAAAGTTGTAGATCTTTCTCTTAGCTTTCCGTGGCCGTAAACGAGTGGTAAAACGGAGTTCATATTCTTAAGATATGGCCAAAATCGTGAAGGTGTGTCGGGAACAACGAGGCTTTCAATATTTCTTCATTTGAGATTCTTTTCTTCTTTTCTTTCTCGTTTTCCTTCTTGTACTTTATTCTTGAGTCTTTGGAGTGACAACTTCATGACTTAATCTTCTCTAATATACTCCAAGATACTCGCTTTTGTCGGGAATTCTTCGTATCTTCATGTTTCATCATTTTTTCTTCCTTTTTCCTGTACTTGGCTACAAATAGACTTGCACACAACTTTTACACGATTAAGTAGCAAAAGCTTAAAAATATAACCAAATATCATACAAAAAGCAATGATAACGACCTAAAAACATACTCAATTTGTGCGTTATCAAATACCCTCACACTTAAACTTTGTTTGCCCTCAAGCAAATCTAGAATTAAATAAAATAATTCCACATGGTGCATGAAAGTGAGTAACAAAATATGATCATCTACCGAGTACAAGTACTAGATACAACTCATCATTTTAAGCTTTAAGTGAAAAACCGAGATGTTTGACAATACCCTATAGATTTTCTCGCTTGATAACTTGGCTAAGCAACCTTACGAAAAGGAATTGACGTATAATTCACTCAACACTCAATTTATATATATTGATGACCTATTATTTTCTTTTTTTTCACATTTTTTACATACATCACATCTCCCCCACACTTCGTATAAGCATACACCACAAAAAATACAAATAAAAAGTATGCATCCTTCGTCTTTGTCGGAATGGCACACACGAATGGCAAAGTGTGGCTAACTCATGATCATAAAAATCAATCCAACATACCAAGCAACTAGCAAACCACCATTTAGACTTAGATAAGGGTTAGGTTAAGGTTTAAAGTTTAATTTTTTTTTGCCTTTTTAATGGATGTAACAAAAAGAAAAGAATGGCTCAAAGGGTGTACTAAGGGTATCTAGCGCTAAAGATGAGCGCTAACAAATGGGTCCATGTGGGTGGTTAACTAACCGATGTGGTTAGCTAAAATATCATTAGATGTAAAATGGAAGGCCTTTTGGTTTTATTCCTAAGATGCCTCTTTATCACACGAATACACTTATATCACACAAATGTGATCTTACTTCGGTCTGGTAATGATTTGCAAGTACAAGTTCTAGAATAAATAAAATCACTGACACACTCATATCAAAAGTTTCAAGCACAAAAGATCATTGTTAGGAATTAGAAAATTCCATAGTAAAGAGTCGGTCACCCCAACTATTATCTAGCATAAGTTAGCTCATAGTCATATCGTTAGTTACGTTATTTACTGTTTTATTAGTTAGTTATTAGTCTAGTTTAGCATAGTGCAACACCGTGGAGGAAGGACGGGTCTTTACCCATCGTATCCCCGATCCACGGCCGATAGGAGGTCGTTGAGTCATAGTATAAATACCCTTCCATCGCTGGAAGGGTGGTGCTCATTCAATCTAATATTCCATACTTTGTGTAAACCTCTAGCAAGAACACCTCTCTCTCTCAACTTTCTCTCTCTAATGGCAAACATGTATTTTGATCTTCCAAGACCACCCGAATCATCAAACACAATAAATATACGATCCTACAATTGGTATCAAGAGCCAAGGTTATTGTGTTATCCTTGATTTGTGTGGTTCGTACCACGGTTGTTTGTGTGTATTTATTTGTTGTGGTTTATTGAATCATGTGTAAAACTGTTTCTGTTCACTGTTATGGTTGAAACCATTTTGTTCTACTCTTTTAAAAACAGTTTTGTACAAGTTGTGAATCCATTTGGTATTATGGCGTGGTATATCTTTTGATATCTGTTTGGTCAAAATGGTTTTCTCATCCAAACAATCATGAATACTCTTTTATGACTTTTGTTGTAACAAAACAAGTGATAAGTCTTCTTTATGGTCCAATATTGGTCAAAACCGCTTGTTGGATCGGTCTTAAACTACTTGTAAACTTGTCAAATGGCCAAAGTTTTTATGCAGTTTTCTATGTTTTCTGGGTAACTTTGTGTTTGTACGGAAAAAAAAATGACTTGATATTCCTGCTAGCGAGTTGGTCATATAATCCTTCATGGCGACTTGTCTTTACAAGTTGTGTCAAGCATAGTGGCGACTTGTATTTACAAGCTGTCTATATTCTTTGAATACAAGTAGCGAGTTGTTAAATGCTAGCGACTTGACTTAATTATAACTCAGCTAGCGACTTGTATCTAAAGACCTTAGCGACTTGTAAAGCAAATAAAAGATGTAACGACTTGGTATAAAGCTATGCTAGCGACTTGGCACAAACAAAAGGACCTGGCTACTTGTTATTGAACAATGTAGCGACTTGTTATTAAGAATCATAGCGACTTATCATGACTCATGGATGCTAGCGACTTGATATTTATCAAGTAGCGAGTTAGTGTGAAAAGTTTTGGCTAGCGACTTGTCTTTGAACAGAAATGAAGAATGAGAAGACCGTGACCACAACAGGACTCGACCACTAAACTTATTACCAACAAAATCATCGACCTCAGTAAAATACCATCATCAGTCTATGCTTATATGTACAGAAATCGAGATGTCCAAGAAATAAAATCAGATCCGATTACCTCTTTCAACAACAAACTACAAATCTATCCTAAACTCTATCCCATCTCAAACACAAACCTTGACATATACTCGACTCAAACATTAAACAATCTCAGTTGTTTCTTATTTCGTGGTTCCAAAGAAACTGCATCATGACTATCACAAGTCCCATTCACGAAATAGAAAAACCTCTTCATTGATCAAGACTCAAAATCGAGAATGAAAACTCATATGATCTCAGACACTTCTTTCTTTGTTCTCAAGCGTTTATATCTAGACTCGAGGTCTAAAAGGTGAAAGAAGTTCATCATCATTGATCCATCATAAATCATTTTCGAATATTGAAGATTTAACAAAAACAAGATTGTTTTGCTCATCATTCAATTCGATTTCTACAATACGGCAAAGGATATACAATTTCTTGGGGTTCTCAGTTATACATAACTCATTATTGATCTTATGAGACCTTAAGAGCTTTGTACTTTACCATCATTGAACCATTAATATCCGAATCTTACTTAAAGAAACCACAAAACCAACTTGTTTCATTTGTTTCTTTCATTCGTTTTATGTCTTTAAAGGTATATGAATCTAAAAGACCAATTGCAAATTGGTGGTCATTTGTATCACAAACGATTTCAATCAAGGAAAAATAAAAGGAAATAACCTTACCCATTATTGTCTATGGTGATTGATGTCGAGTCTATTTCTCCAAGCCAACCCTGTGGCTATGACAATGAGCCTCGAGCCAACCCTGTGGCGAGGTCATAAAGATGTTCGAAGCATATTGTTTGTGTGACCAAACATAAGCATACGTTTTTGACTTAAAGATTGATGGAGGCGTTTGCTATTTGAGATTAAGGTTTTGAATGAGTTGGATGATGTGAGAATGTTTAGGAAGAGAGGCGCCTGCTTTTTTTGAAGAAAGAGGCGATCGTTATGGAGTGGATTAGGGTTGGCATACTTGAGTAGGATTAGGATCTTGTGATATCGAAGCGTAATATATACTCCGTATATTAAGGTTAAGTGGGTAGTGGATCGGATATGTGAAAGATATTGGGCCTCATCATCCGAACTTGGGCTTTGACTTCATTTCAATGGTCGTTGGACCTAAGTGATTAACACTTCTAATGGATTTGGGACGTTAGAGTTTTTTATACAAATTTTGTTATAAATTAAAGAGTGGTATTATTGGCATGATAATATTTCACGGAGGATACAATTTCACGGCTTGTGCTTAATTTTTGAGATAAGAAATTTATCATTACGGGTATATAAGTGATTGAATTGGAATGACGGTCAGATGGGCTTCTTAATATGAGATCGGATTTATGTGATTTAATGCTGAGATTGGTTGATGAGATTTATTGATATGATTTGGAGTCATGATGAGATTGGATATGCTATGTGGCTTGATTGTTTGGTTTATGCATTTTCATGGAGTATATCATGTCTCGGCTTGAATTGGTTATTGAATAAAGTTGACTACGGGGTTGTTTGGACGGTATCTCCTATTTGGATTTGAAGTGAGGTCTTTCGGGCGTGTTTACTTGTTTAGTCTTCTTTCTTTCTACCCTTCCGCGAAGATGACTTGTTTGGGCTTCTGTTGAGTGTGATAAAGACTTGGCCATTTAATTACGTTTGTGATTCTTTCTCTCTTAACCCACAACGTAGCTATCACTTCGTGTCTCACGATTGAGAATGTCAAGAGGTTTTGTACATTGGGTACACGTTTTTTTTCACGAGGATTAGTACAAGCTTAAGTAACAAACTGGGAATTTTACTTCATGTTCAAATTTGGTATATCGGGTTTACTTCACCATATGGTCATATCAATTGCCGACAGAATCTGAGAATAATGTGTTTACCAAAGTGCTTACTGGATGGGTGATGATGTTGTTGATGTTGGTTAATGAACAATTGATGAACCGCTGCATGTTCTCCTAAAATGATATTCACAGAAACCAAAATTGTCATAACACATTCAAGCTAACATTGTTTACGGTTTAGTCTTGATTTTGTAAAATCCATGAAAGAACCTATTTCTGTTTAAATCATAGACTTGTAAAATCCCGTGACAATGGAAACATCCCGGTAAAAGTAAAGTGCATTTCGGATCTTTCTTACGGTTTACTCTTGGTTTTGTAAAATCCCGCGAAGAAACTATTTCTGGTTTAAACCATAGAGTTGTAAAATCCGTAATGATGGAACCATCTTGGAGAAAGGAAAGTGTATTTCGAGATCTCTTTGATGTTGATGCTACGGTTTCTAATTCAAGAATGGATAAAAGGTGTACTTCATGAATTGGGTGTGTGTTTGGATTGTCCTCATGGCACTTAGGTTATTATATGGTTTTATGGGATATGTGCTTTTAACCATGGTCGGATGAAAATCATTATCATAGTTCACTTAAAACGCCAAAGGAGGCTAGAATTGAGCTTTTAACTAGAAGATGTGACAACGGGGTTATTTCACTATTATTTATTTGAGGTTGAAGTGAAATATCACGGCGAGTGTACTTAGTATCCGAAGGTATCGGGATGGATGGATGAAGATTCTTCAAGATCCTTGTTCAAGCTTATTACCAAAAGCGAAGACTTGGAAATCTAGTTATTGTTGGGTGACTTTACCTTTCTTTTACCACTTGGGGAATTGGGCTCTTATCACCTCAAAATAACTATCACTTTAAGGAGTTACGTTGTAGTGCTCAAAGTCACATTCAATTGTGGATTTTCAAGAGGTAAAGTACGCCTATTACTTGATGGTTGGTTGGTTGAAGAGTATAGAGTACTTATAGAGTACTTAGAGATGCTAATGGAAATCTCTGAACCGCTCTTTGTTACATATGTGCAAGTTTAAGTCACGAGTTCGGGTTAGCTTACTTGAGTCAAATTCACCATATTGGGTTTCTCCATCACCGTCACTACAAAGAGCCTATTGAATGATAATGGGATTGATTACATGTTTTGCCAAGAGATTGAAAAGAGAGATTATGACGTATGAACACATCGCCTCATACTCTAAAGAAAAGCCTCGTACGCTTCATCTTTATGACGAATGAACACATGACGCCTGCTCATGCCTCGTACTCTAAAGAAAAGAAAAGTGTACATTTCAAGGCGCTTTATCTTCAAAAGAAGAGAAATCTTCTTATGACGATGAACACTTCAGCTCATGCCTCGTTCCTCAAAGAAAAGAAATGTGTACGCGTCAAGCACTTTATCTTCTCAAGAAGAGAAATCTTCTTATTATGACCATTCTCATCAACATGCTTCATACTTTTTCCATGCGCCCACCATCAAGTGAACCGGCTACCACCGATTGTTTTCTCATTCCACTTGCTCGATTATAATGAAGATGGCGACATCATGTGCGATTTTATGGAGAGAAGTGTGAATAGAACATTCGGATGATTTTCACTTATTTAGTCAAGAATGGCATCTCCGTATGCAATTCTTGAGGGGAGAAGAAGTGTGAATTTTTGCATTGTTGATTGATATTTGAGAATATAAATGGTCATACGGCTCTAAACTCATGTAAGAACCGAGCCTCTTCTTATCGGGTTATCTTCACATGGAGTTTTTCTCTAAGAGTCGTTGGTTGACATCTTCACCGGATTGATGAGTTTATCGACAAAGTGCTTCCGGTTAATGCTTCACGATACATCAACATGATGATTCCGAACAATCTCTCTTCTTGTTTGATGTGATTGGTAGTTTGGTGTTACCATCTTGTGTGTTCGCTATGCCCCGATTGTTGATTTCTTGATGAACATCTTTATGTTCTTGTTTGATTGGGAGGATTTTAGTTAAGGGATTTGCAAGATGTAAGTTAATTGGGATGCTTTTGGTGGGATGCTTTTGGTGTGAGTTGAAGATGTTAACTATCTATTCCCAACCGAACAATCTTGAAGAAGGTCGAGTCTACAATGGTTCTACATTTTCCGTTGCATGTTAGAAGACTAAAGACAAGTTGCATTTGATTATCCAAAGACTTCTTCTTATTCAAGCATTTATCAAAAAGATTGTCGGTTTAGGGAGAGCACTAATTGGGGAGTTTGAAATGCCAAATTTAATCCCCAATTAGACTTGCTCATATTCTTCAAAGAAGTTGACTCTCACAATACATCCGAGCTAATGATGTTCTTCTCAAAAAATTTCTAGTATACGGACTTACAAAGAGTTGTTGATTCAAGTGTCAAAACCAAAGAAGGGGAAGGAGACTCACATCTAAACACAAAGCGAGTAAACTTGATGAACTTAATTCTTCTAAGTGATTGAAGATATCCCGGGAAGACAAATGTTATTACCGCAGAGAAACTCAAGGTTTGACTCATGGCGAGTAAACTTGATGAGCTTAATACTTCTAAGTGATTGAAGATATCCCGGGAAAACAAATGTCATGACCGCAGAGAAACTCAAGGTTTTACTCATCAAGGCTTTTAGTGTTATTATTCCAACGACGTGGGGAAGTGATGTAAAAGTTAGTTTCAAGATAAAAGAGGTACACAAGTGTGTGATTCATTGGGGAGAGAGATTGTGTACATTGGGGATGCTCAATGTTTCACTTGAGTGCTTAATCGCTGATTCGTAGATATAATCACTTATTCCGGTGTTGACATCCGCAGAGATTGTCACCCGCAGATAATCGCGACTTGGCCGCTTCTTCAATGTTATCGGTTATTCCTTCCTTGGGTATTGGTATACTTGGATACTTGAGCTTCATACACTTTCATCGGGGAAGAAAAAAGTGAACATGGGAGGTGTTTTCATTCCCTGATGTGACTTCGGAGAGCTCTTGGGTATTGGTGTACTGGTTCTTGAGCTTCATACACGTCATCCGGGAAGAAAAATGTGAACATGGAAGGTGTTTTCATTCCCTGATGATGTGTGTTCGGGAGAGTTCTTGAGCATTATACAAAGACCGATCGCATCATTTCAACTACTGGGGAATTGTTCTCTAGACATCTTTTGGAATGGATCGCTTTAGATTCAAAGAAAAGAAATTTGAGAAGATTATTTATTCGTGAGATGATACGGTGTTGTTCTTCTATTGATGATATAACCTCGAACGAAGAATCACGGTGATTATTCTTGAAAGGAGCAAGGATTTATGATAATGGTGTGCGCTCAGACACTGGCTAAGGGAAGCTTGAAATAGAGCTTTGAATCGCTCATCTTAAGGATTTTCGGTTTGGGGAAGTCGCCAAAGTCTCACTTTCAAATGGTTCAATTTCTCTTCTATTCAGAGCATCGAAGCTTTGGTGGTGAATGTTTAAGAGATGATGACTTCCATCTTCTACAACGGGCGCTCGATATCCTTATCTCAGATCAGATCATCATCTTCTTTAACTATATCATCTACTCTATCTTTGTATATATTTATTCAAAAACCAAAATACAAAAATATAAAACCAACAAAAGAAAATAGAAAATATAAAACCTTCAAAACCCATAAAATCGTAAAATTTCAAAAATACCAAAATATGTTTTCTCAAGACATGTCTTCGGTATCGATAACATCTACGGTCTTAGAAATGTCATTCAATAATGGCACGGGACCATAGATGAAGTTCGAGCAGAGGTGTAAATATTCTTTTCAAAACATGTCTCAAACAATGGCTTACGCTATTTCGCATCAGAACCCGCTTCAAATATGGCTTACGCTATTTCGCATCAGAACTGCTTAAACTATGGTTTGCTATTATTTCGATAGCAACCCGCTCTTCAAAAGAAAGGAAAGTGTCACGCTAAACCAATATTTTCAAATATTTCGTGCACTTTTCCTAAAACAAATGAGGAAAGTATGTCAAGGATCATTGCTCCTACACAAATATTTTTCCGTCTATAAATTCTTCGTAAAAATATTTGTTGTTTTCCACAAATGGTGGTAAATGAGTTGCTTTAAAAACAATCGATTCGTAGTTTTTTGTAAATTGAAAACTCAATCAATGACTTCAGCTTTTAAACGTTTCATAAAATGAGTCATTGATTGAGGGGATAATGTTTTCAAATCTATATCATCTAACGAGCTTTCTTAATTATCCTAATATGCTTAATTAAAATGATGTTAACCTATGTTGAAGGACTAGGTGCCTAGGATATGATTGCTAGGATTAGATGATTAGAGTTTGATGAACACATTATTCCCATACCTTATATGATCCGATTGTTATGTTGAATTGACTTTAATTAGTCGATTGTCATTATGGGTGATGTCGACCACCATATATCAGATGTGTATTCACTAACGATGCGTGTATATTGGTATATAAGAATGTTCCCAATCCGGATCCCACAATTGAAGATGATTGGATGTCGAAAGGAAAGGGTAACTATATCTTGGGTTGACTAATGAAGAAACGGAGCTTAATTGGACTTCTATGGAGAGTTGGCATAAATGCAACGTGAAGAGGTCTCACAAAGATCGCAGATGGTTTTCTTCTAAGTGATTGAAGAAACGGAGCTTAATTTGACCTCGCTTGGCATTCAAAATGCAACGTAAGAAGAAGTCTCACCGCATCGCCAGATGGTTTTTCTTCCAAGCCCTACAAAGAACAACAAAAGCTTCTCAACCACCTAACGATCTTTGTGCAGATACCATTTTCTAAACAATTTTGAGTAAATTGAATTACATTGTTTTGAAAATGGAAAATATTGTTTTGAAAATAAATTGCACTAAATTTTGAAAATCACCGGACTTCATTTTATCAAAACCTAAGTCACTCAATTATCGACTTCGGTCATCGATCGAGGGGAGAGTGATTTAAAATAAAATATTTTCAAACAATATTTCTTCAAAAGAGTCCATTTGTACAACAAAATGTGGTGATCTAAAGATTTAATGTTATGTCATGGTATGGTTTTCTTTAAAACTCAAAGATCCGCAAAATGAAATTTTTTCTCGTTTTGTTTGATTGTGAAATTATTTTATTTTACTTAAAAGTCTCTTAAAACAATCATACCGACACTAACAATCTTTAATGTCTAAATATGGTCCTTATCTGTCATTTTTCAAAATTAAATTTTGCCACGTCTTTCCCCAAAATTTTCTAAATGATTTAAATCAATCGAGATCCAAAATCTCAATTGGTTTGAAATTTTGATCGAGGAGAGATCGTGATTTAAATCTCAAATATGTTTTAATGGAATCGGTTTTAGTCCTTTATAGGCACTCCCGCCTCCATGTGCCAAACGATTTCAAATATACAATGCACATGTTGAGGAGGAGGATTTATCCAAAACCGATGAGTATTTAAACAAGGCCACATTTTCTCCCATGTTTTCTAAACCTAATTAATTACTTGGGATCCAAAATCTCAAAGGATTTGATATTTTGATCGGGGAGAATTTGTGATTTAATAATGAAATTTGATAAAAGGTGATCGCTTTGATTTAATTGTGCAGCAGTCGCTCTCTCATATGTTCTAAACGCTTTCAATCTCAAGCATATATCGAGGGGAGCATTTTAAAAGAAAAGAAACTATCAAGGTGCAAATGCTTTTATGTTTTAACATAAAGTACCTTGATTGAGTTTTAAATGGTTTCTTAATGGCTTGTGTGATCGTAATGTGCTTCAAAAGAACTCTTGCCTCTATGTGATAAAATGATTTCAAATATCCTATGCACATATTGAGAGGGAGAATTTTACCAAGAAAATCAAATGGCTTTTTCTATGAAAATTGTGATCAAAGAAAATATTTCAAAGTCCTCTTGCCTCCATGTGCTAAACAATTTCTAAATCATATGCACATGTTGAGGGGAGGTTTTCTAAATGATCAAAACTATTAAGGTACAAAATGCTTTGATCTCGTATCACAAGTACCTTGATTGATTTTCCAAATGATTTTTCAATTGGTTTCGAGGAAGAATGAACAATACCAAAAGACCGACCATTTTACTTTATGCATGGTGTTATAAGGATGGTTAGGTTAGGTATTCGTTCCCACGATCCGCCAGAGTCGAGGGATCTACCCAGGACAATCCACTAGATAGTGTAGAGTCCTTAGGTATGATGAAAAAGGAGAAAATGAGAATATGGGAAGAGTGCGGATCGAGATGTAGCTAGTATCGAATAAACCCAACAAGGTTCTAGTAATGAAGTCTCGTAAGCAATCAAGGGTTGAAGAATGAAAAGAATTGAATGTGAAAAGGGTGAAAAGAAATAGCCTCCATTAATTCAACCTTAGGGCAATAATCGGGTTCAATACATATGCTACCGGTGTTTACTAAGGTAACATCGGTATTGAAGACAAGACGCCATGGACCCAAAGGACGACCGCACTAAACTTCCCAAGCTACTCAAGTTCCTCTTAAAAGGGCTTGTTTCATTCTCACGGGAACCGACATAATCTATCGACTTTCTCTTAGAGATTGTTGATATTGAAGAAGGAGACCTCTCCCTAGTCTCCCACACAGAACCAAATGTGCACTATTGAGTCTAGAGCCAAGAGATCATCCACAATATCTCATTAGGACACAAAATTAATGATGACTTGTCGTTTCACACAATGTGGAAAGTAAGAATATATTAAGAGTCCCACGATTATCCTTGTGGTATTGCCGTAACATCCGAGTGATATGAAAATATTCACGATGAAGATGGAAATCCTTCTAGAGCCAACATCAAACAAGCTCTTGGTGGGTGACATGTGAGATCTTCTCAAAAGATCAAGCTTGTGACAACCGGATAGAAACGATGGGGAGATTCATTCTTGAATCAACCTTGGTCCAGAATGGAATTGACGAATGCTTTTGGAAAACCGCTCGATGTGCAAACCTTCTTTTCTCTAGCACGTCGAATGTGTATTCATGTTTTCAAACACAAAAGTATCTCCGATTGAAAAATACTTTTGGAAAACCGCTCGATGTGCGAATCTCTTCTTTTCGCTAGCACATCGAATGTGTACTCATTCTCTAATACAAAAGTATTTTGATTGAAAATTGATCTTTCTCATAAAACCTTCGTCAGTATTGCAAAACTCTTTCTTCAAGCAATACGCGATTGTTTTTCAAATCATTTTCATCAATCGCTGAATCTCAATTAGTTGGTTCACTCACCCGTGTTGTCTTCTTTGAGACGCTCCGGTTTGAGAACGGCTAGAACAAATTGCGAAACCCTATCAAGGAGATTCTTAGAATTATACTTGATCACAAAAGATTTGTATCGATCAACGGGAACCGTGGGTCGTGTACTTCAATTCAAATGAAAGTGATCAAAGACACTTTCGTGTTTTATTGCTAATCGTTGTTTGCGGTACATTTGACGGTTGCACCGATCGTAATGAGGAGTCAATCCAAAGCCGCATGCTCACAAAGATCCACACTTAATTTGAAGAAATCATGACCGGTGCATATCTACATAACCGGCTCGATATTTCATACTATGCTTCGTCATCGCCGCAAATATCATGAACCAAGAAGGCTTCCGCTACTCGATGGAAAGATGTCATGATTCAAAAGTGTGAGCATGTCGGTCCAAAAGTCACAACATCACATGATGGCAACACAATAAAGGGTGATCCAGAGATTTATCGTGGTCGATGATCTCAAAGAAAGCTCAAGATCATCAAAGATGTGGATCGCTTAAAGGCCTCCACTAAAAGTACAAAATATGCGGACTATGAAGAGTCATTGCTAATGCACAAAGATTGTGAAAGTGAAGAATTCAAGTCTACGAGCTCAAGAACAAAGTCAAGAATAGAATGCTAGGATTCAAATGTAAACATGGGGTGACCTCCTTAGGGGAGATTGTTAGGAATTAGAAAATTCCATAGTAAAGAGTCGGTCACCCCAACTATTATCTAGCATAAGTTAGCTCGTAGTCTTGTCGTTAGTTACGTTATTTATGTAGTTATTAGTTAGTTATTAGTCTAGTTTAGCATAGTGCAACACCGTGGAGGAAGGACGGTCTTTACCCATACCCGATAGGAGGTCGTAGTCCCCGAAGGGTGGTGCTTCATTCAATCTAATATTCCATACTTTGTGTAAACCTCTAGCAAGAACACCCTCTCTCTCTCAACTTTCTCTCTCTAATGGCAAACATGTATTTTGATCTTCCAAGACCACCCGAATCATCAAACACAATAAATATACGATCCTACATGCATGTTATATGAAACAGGCTCAAATCCTCACAATTTTAGTGGAAAGGGCTATAATATGTGCTAGCAAATGTTATTGATCCCAAAATGGATTGCAATATTAATCTGGATACATATCAAAATTTTCAAAATTATCGATTTCACTAGTGGATTCATCCAGTTATTCTAATATATTAACCTATACCATGAAAACAACTAGATCATAAGGGCATACAAGTATACAAAATTTTAAATTTGGCAAAAAATATGAACATTTCAAAACCCGTATTTTGATTTTACTTCCCCAAGTTAAACATTGTCCTCAACGTGAAAAATAAATTTTAAAGCATGTAAAATAAGGAAAATAAAATAAACAAGTCTGAAAGAAACAAAACTTCCCGGGCCGAAGAAATCGTGATCGAACTCTATATAATAAATTTTCTAAGCAAAGGCTAGCATAACCGTGTGAGATCAATCGATTTCTCTTCCAAGCATCCTCCTCCATCACCTGCTGCAATTATTCAAACAAAACAAAACAAAACAAAACACACAAAATGCAAGTAATAATAAACATTATTAGTATGTAACACCCCACACTTAAGATTTTCAAGTTTTGAAAAGAATTTTGCAAAAGGGTGTACATGTTTATTTAAAACAAACAAACAATTAAAACCACGGGTTGCCTCCCGAAGCGCTTAATTTATTTATGAGTCATTAGCTAGACTCTTCCCGGGTTAGGATACTTTGATAATACGTTTCAAATGGGGAATTTCGGTTCTTAAACATTGAGGGTATGGGATCTTTGGTATGTACTTCACAAGTGACGGGTATACATTTGATTCTTTTGGTTTGACCATGTGATAGTCCATCTTCGTTATTTCGAATGTTTGGTCGATTTCATTAGAAACAAAAATAGGTGGCGAGTCTGTATGATTTTTCGGAGGATCATCGGACTTTCCACTCCTAGTGAATACGGCATCCACATTCTTAAGCTAAGCAGGAGGAGGTGGGTTAGTCCTACCGTTTTGTTTTAAAGAAACTAGATTTTGTGGCTCAGACCATTCGTCTATATTTCTTTCCAGTTGCCACCAGTTTTGTTGAACTTCTTATCACCAAAATGATTTGGAAATACATTGTGTTCAGAACCTTTTAATTGAGTGGCTGGGATATGCATGGTGCAATCCTCAAGAAAAGGTGACACGGTTGGTGAGTTAGACATGATTTGGCTCGAATTTGGCGTGGTTGGAATATGCTCGGTTTCGTTCTTTTCGATAAATACAACATCCCCCTTATCATTCTCATTTCGAATTGAGGTTGGTTCATAGACAAGTTCATGTCTCAGGTTAGAATCTGTGGTATAAGGAAAAGATTCAAAATGATGGACTTCTTGCTTCTTGCTTAATCTTTTTACCCTCCTCTCCAAGTCTTGGATTATGGCTTGGTGGTTCCTTCTTCCTTGATCGAATTTACGTTCCAATTCAACCAACAAGTTCGTCATATCCTCATTGGCTTTCATTTGACTGGCCATCCACTCTCTCATCATCTCCTCCGGTGAGGTTCTCGTAATTCAAATATTGTGAGGATGTGGTATCTTATTCCATGGTCGATATTGAGGATAGTTTTAGGTTAGGTTGTAGTCCGGATAGGAGTACGATTTCGGAATTTTGGCCATGATATCCTTAGACTCAATAGGCTTCATGAGGTTCACATCGGCATGTCATCCTCTCGCATCGTGGTGATTATTTTGAAGCTCCATCATCTCCCTCTCAGATATTTATGAATTGGGCGTCGATGTTTGTGGAGAGAGCTTCCAATTTCTCGATCAATGAGGCATGATCGGTATTTATGTTGCTTCCACCGCGAAACAACGGCTTTTGGATTGGAATCGATCGAGATTTTTTTGAGAGATCAAGCTTGAGTTGGACCTTGTCCTCGAGGATTTTGAAAGCTTCGTTTGGAGTTTTATAGAGGAAGATTCCTCCAACATCGAGATTTCCTTGAGTTGGATCGTCTAAACCGTGATAGAATATTTGAATTATCGATCCTTTGGTTAGACCGTGTCCATGACAAGTGCTAAGCATATCTTTTATGCGAATCCAAGCGTCAACGAGACTTTCATGATCGAGTTGGTGAAAATTATGAATTTCATTTAGGAGACGTTTAAACTTAGCGGGGGAAAAGTATTGGCTAATAAAAGCTTCTATCATCTCTTCCCACGTAGTAATTGTTCATTCATTTAATTCGTTCAACCAAATCTTGTCTTCTCCGGTTAATGAGGAAGGAAAAGTCCTCAATTTAACCACTTCCTCTTGATTTTCACCATATTGGAATAAGTTACTAATCTCAAGAAAATTGGTTATGTGTTGGTGAGGATCGGACCGGATTCTCCCATCGAATTGATTCTCCCGAATCATTTGCATGTGGGTGCCCTTGATAAAGAATTTGTTGGGAAGAGGGCGTTGAATAATAGCGGAACTAGGTGTTGGTGCAACGATCCTAGTGCTTGACCACATGGGTTGGTCATCGGGATCAAGGACGATTATGGTCTGGGAATGGGGTGGAGTTTCGACTTTCTTCTCAAACATGTCGAGTTTGGATGTAAACTAAACATAAACTATCTACTTTTAGAAAAATGGGACTATTATTATTACTATTAGAAGATTTATAAAAACAAACTAATCACGACAAAACCTTTTTTTTTTCTTTTTTTTTGACGTAAAAGAGAAATAACTTAACGACTATTAAAAACAATATTGCTATTATTATTTATTACTAGTACTATGAGAAAACTTTGAAAAATAAACTAGTTATGACTTTTTCTTTGCCCAAGAGTTCTCGGTAGCTCCATTGAGACGCACAAAGAAGTGGAGAAGCAGGTCAGCGCGAAGCATATTAAAAAACTTCTTTAGGGAATCAGAGAGACCCGCCTTATACCTCTCTTATAGTTTGTTCACAATGGGAGAGCCTTACTTTTGAGGGACTAGAAAAAATAATTTATAATAAAACAACTTTTTTTTTTCCTGAAAAATGACTTGAAAGAAATAAACTAAATAACTCTAAGATTTTTTTTAAAGAGTTTTATAAATAAAAGACTAATTACAATTTGTAAACCCCCCCCCCTTTTTTAAAACTAAATAGAACTAAGTAAGAAACAATTAAAAGAAAAACTAGGATTAAAATTAAAACGCAAATGAAACCGCAAATTAAAAATTGTACTAAATCTATCAAACCGTGTGGTTTGATGACTTGGTTCTTACTGCATGCTCGGGATAAAACCGTGGCGGAGAAAAATATGAAATTGGCACAAAATGGTGCAACCCAAGCGGTTCGGTGGTGATTGTTTTGGATCTTTCGGATTGAATAAAAAGTAAAACAAGTAAAACACAACTAGGAAGAAGATTAAACAAGGCTAGAACTAAGATTAAAGTATAACGAAGCAAAAAAATTATGGGTTTTTTGGACGTAATGGAGTGAATGAAAGTATCGGGTAGATATTAAGCAATAGCAAACCAAATCAAAGTTCATACAATTCTAATTCAATGGGTGATATCATGAAATTGCATATATCATGGTTTAGACTAACGAAATCTTTCTACCTATGAATGTTATTATAAACCAAGTCATTATGTGCCATTTGTGAGAAATACTGAGTTTTACTAATTTGTTCATAAGAGCCCTTCGACATATACTCTTATTAAAACTTTATGAATCCATTTAACTGGTTTATTCATAGTTGTCAATTATGAAATACCAAATGTATACGCAAGACTAACATTTGGAACAAATCACAACAAGAAATCCTTTAGGCCTATTAATCTGGTTATGATTCACCAACAAGATATTTAGATGCATATCAATTCAAACAAACTCATAAGAAAAATCATATAAATATATTGCAAAATACCAAACACTCCATATCAATATCTACATTATTCCAAACAAGTATAACCAAAACTACTCCATAGCAAATTCCATTATCGAAAACAAAGGCATTAACTCAGAAACTTGAAAATAAGAAAATATGATTAAAGGTCTTACAATGATTGAAGTAATATTACAAATGATGTAGTAATGATGCTTCAAGTATTGGTGATGACTTCTTGATGTTTTGACCTTCAAATGATGACTTCTTGCAACTCCAAAGTTTCTTGGGATTTTATGGATGAATTTTGGGGTTTTAAAGAGAGTAGTGGTGGTAGGAATGGTGTGAGAGAAGTTTTCTCAAGTTGGAATGATGAAACATACATAAATGAGGTCTATTTATACTTGAACCAAAGCCTAAGGTCATCAATTCTCAACTTGGCCACCAAGTAGCTTGGAATGGACTAGAAACAAAGTGGGAAGGGTCAACAAGGGTTATTATACATAGAAGTCACTAAAGTTTGCGAGAAATTTGTCCTAAGTCACTAAAGTTTCAAAGTTGTCATTCAGGTTACTAAACTTATGAAAGTTGACATCCATGTTACTAAACTTATTGAAGTTGTCATCCAGGTTACTGAACTTGTAAAGACATGACATTTATGTTACTTAACATATCAAAAAAAATATACATAAAAATCACTAAAATTATAGACGTGTTTGCTTTTTATAGTTTAGTAACCTCGATGACAACTTTGAAACTTTAATGACTTAGGACAAATTTCGCGCAAACTTTATTGGCTTCTTTTTATAATAACCCGGTTCTAGAATCAATCAATACACATTTGGAGACTTACTAACTAAGTTTAGAGGACCAGATCCAAGCAGCCGATTGGTCATGGAGCCAAGCTGATCGGTTTTGCTGAAAAGTTTGCTCCAGCCGATTCGGTTGCAGGCCCGTACCGATCGGCTGGAGCATTTTGGCCAGAAATGATAAACTTCAAAGTTGTAGATCTTTCTCTTAGCTTTTTGTGGCCACGAAAGGGGGTCAAACGGAGTTCGTATGCTCAAAATATGGCCAAAATGGTGAATGTGTGTCGGGAACAATGAGGCTTCCAATATTTCTTCATTTGAACTTCCTTTCTTTATTTCTTTCTCGTTTTCCTTCTTGTACTTTATTCTTGAGTCTTTGGAGTGACAACTTCATGACTTAATCTTCTCTAATATACTTCAAGAGACTTGCTTTTGTCAGGAATTCTTCGTATCTTCATGTTTCTTCACTTTTTTTTTCTTTTTCCTGTACTTGGCTACAAATAGACTTGCACACAACTTTTACACGATTAAGTAGCAAAAGATTATAAATACAACCAAATATCATACAAAAAGCCATGATAACGCTCCTAAAAACATACTCAATTTGAGCGTTATCAACAAGTTTTAAATCCTTATCAAATATCCCTACACTAGGAATTTGCTTGTCCTCAAGCAAATGTGCTTTTATCCAATCAATTTACAAGTTAGGGGGCATTTAACATTCATTTAAAATAGTTTACAACATTCACAGGCTCTACAATAGTAAAAAAAAAGTATGAAAATTATATACTAGCACCTTACATAAATTGTTTGGATTCTCTCATCTCTCGGGTGTATAATTTGTATAACATGTATGGAAATGGGAAAATTAAACACTCTCTGCATGTCATAGCACATAGGTTACCGTAGGATTTATAAAGGATCAAACCTCCACCGCTTTGGCGTAAGCACCTAGGATAAGCTATCAAAGAGGGCTTTTAATGGGTTGCAACGTTAGGTGTAAGGGTATGAAAAACATGGTTTGATGGATATAGGGAATTTTACTGGTGGCAAGTCAATTCTCTAGCCAACCACATGTAAAAGGTGGCGTTGTTAAGGCAAGACTCAACTCGCAAACTTCTAACTCTTTTTGTATTTTTCTTGACTTAAACAAAAATAAAAAGGCGGGATGGTAGTCCGTATATTTTTCTTTCTTTCTTTTCATCTTTTTCCTTTTTCTTCTTTTCTTTCTATTTTTTTTCTCTTTATATATATATATACACCAAGTGTAGGGATATTTGATAAGGATTTAAAAGGTACACTTTTAAGGGGTCATTTAAGCCCTTAATCGACCACTTTATATCCGCTATCGCTAATTTCGCTCCTTTTCATTTTTAGGTCTCTTGAAGGCAAAATGATGGAATGATGCTTATTTGGACGAAAAGGCATGAATATGTGAAGAAAATGTCTAAAGTCAAGATCAAGACACTCAAGTCGCCGAAAGTGCACCGACGGCCACAGATAAAGGCGGCGCCGTCCTTATAAATGCGACGGCTCGTAGTGAAATTGTTATTTTGTACCGACGGCGCAAGCTTTGAAGAGTAGGCGTCACGACTGCATTTACCTAGATCCAGATTTAGACGGTGTCGGTTGAAGTCGATAAAGTGTCACAACCACAACGTGACGCCGTCCCAAAGTTGACTTGGCCAAAACGAAACCCTAATGGCGGCGATCCGACGGCGTCACAATTAAAGAGTGACGCCATCGCAGTTGTAACTCTATATATAGAATTCGATTTTCACTCTTTTAGAGAGGTAGATTTATGGAGTAAAAACCTAAAACGATTTTGGTTTTTCTTGGGAAGTATCTTAGGGTTCTCATACCCTATTTTACATCAAGATAAGTTATTTACTTCATTGATTTCATTATATCTTCGATTGTATGTGTGTATGCTTGCATGTTTACCATGTCCGGCTAATTTACTTGTGTGTTTGCCTAGATCTATGAAACCTAGTTATTGAATATTGATTGGTTGTCTCTTATCTTAATTATAATTGGCTTAGGATTGCAATAGGCCATCGTTGTGTTTTTAATGCTTGAGTAATCTTTGTGAACATTAGTTTATAATCGCCTAGAGTAATTGTAGGCTAAAAATCCAAAGATAACATTAGAGTTAGTTTATGAATCCTAGAGATTTTGTAGGCAATAACCTTAAGGTATTCTCAAAGAGTTAGGGAGAAAAGCATACCCTACGACCTTAGAAGACACAACGCTTAAGAATAAGGACGTGACAATTCAACCATCAATAAAAGATAACTAGGAGTAATAATATCTAGGTAAACACATTCTTAATCATCATACAAGCACACATCAATAGACATAAACTACCCTTAGCTTAGTTAATTAGATAATTAGATAGTAGAGTAATCGGAGAAGTACCACCCCCAAATCCAATACCCCGAGATCGCACTTTCAATTTTCTAAAAACATAAAAAGATAAAAAATAATCTTTCTCAACCCCAACCTTAGTGTAGTAATTTCTCACTAGCATTCCTATTCCCCTAGAGAACGATATCAATCCCGAGGCTTACCCTAATACTACACTACAACGATTAGGTTCACTGCCTAGGTGGTTGAAAAACTTGCTCAAAGAAAAGGAAGTTTCCTTTGACCCCAAACGCGCGTTGTACGCGTATCAAAACCACGCCAAGCAAATCTAACTAGTCACGTAATCACAATTGTACACAATGCAGAAAATCCGTTCGAGGGTAACATGCAAGAAATCAACAAGATCTTCTCACGAATGTAGATGCTTCACGCCAAACAAACCATGAAAGATAAAATAATACTACTTCCCCCTGATTGTTGCGGTCTATCGGACTAATAATTACCTTTGTATATGCGAATACTCGATAAAATGACCGTGTGTGAGACATAATAATGCGGTTAAAACATCATATGTAGGTAAATTCACACAAATTAACCCCGTGAAAGTTGAGGCGATAACACCGAAGTAAAACCTTTGAACCACTTATCGTCTCATTTCTTCCCTCTGATTGCAGAAACTCATTAAAGGAAAGGGTTTTTGCAAAGAAGGCAAAGACAGCACAGAACATACACTCTCTCTTCCCCCCGATGTTTTCAATGAATCGAAACATACACCATGTATGTTGATGATGAAATTGGAGACAAGTAACTATATATGTCCAATTATTCGAACAAGTGTGAAGTACCATAAATATCCCGTGAAAATCAATCACGATAAAACTTCTCTACTGCTTATGCTCCTCTCACCTAACTCTTTACCGACCCCATTATCATTCGACGGCTCTTTGTAGTGACTCATCGATGGAGAAAACCCAGATGAAGAACTTGAGACCGAGTAAAATAACCCGAACTTCGACTTAAACTTGCACTATTGTCGACTAAGAACCAAGTACCAAGAATTTCAAAGAAAGGTAGAATCATATACCTATCCAACCATCCTTAAATGTATATGAACATCTCTTGAATTATCCACAACTTTTGTGACACTTGAGCACTACAAAGTAACCCCTTAAAGTAATAGCTATACACCGTGAGCACAACAACGTAACTCCTCACATCAGGCATAGCTAAAAAAATCAAGTATTAATCATTCTAACAGTTAAAAGCTCGAACAAGGATCTCGAAACATCATGCATCCAACCAAACCAGATATCTTTAGATACTAAGTACACGCACCGTGAAATTCCACTTCAAGCTCAAATAAATAACAATGAATTAACTTCGTAGTCACATCTTGCGTTAATCGCCCAAGTCTAGCCTTTAATGGTTTAAGTGAACTTTGATAATGGTTTTATCCCGATCTTGTAAAAATGTATCCCCATGAAAATTTGTAATAATCAAAACACCACTCATTTTCCAAGTATTATACCAAAACATAACAATGTGTTAACATACAATTTATATAATGGTGTCACCAACACATTGAAATATACGGTTCCAACCTTCGCAACCCAATAAACCCAACTGGATCCAATCCAAAATGATGATCGTTTGTTATGACATGTCAATCCAAAATAAAATTCAACATAGACAAGTTGGAGTATGACCCGAGCCCAAACTAAACAACTCATAGCCCGATCCACAAGCTTTACCCTAAAGAACACGGTTATAAGTAACTACAAACCCTAGATTTTATCTCTCATTAGTGAAACCCTAATCACATACACATTTAGTTATCCGCCTACCATCTCTCTTTGTGAAAAATAAAATGCATCAAGTTATCAAAATTATCCTTACATCTCAATTATGTTCAATCAAACTTTAGTCATAATCGTGTCTCACAAGTTAATTAACACAAACACAAGCGCAGACCAAACCCTAACCTATTTCTACGATTGATGCTCTATCTAAATCAATAACCGGTCATGATCCTTTGAAGGGTTATGGGTAGGTTCTTCATACGTTGTGTCGTGTTTTGATTTTTGTTGTTGTGTTTAGAACTAATCGAAGAATAGAAAATAACATGTTTGTTATTTTTCTTATCTTTGATTCTCAGAACATATTGGTTTTCATAAACACATCACAACTTAATAAAAGGGCGATAGTATGAGTTTTAGAGAGAGTGTAAGAGTTTGGGAACTTAGTGAGACAAAGAAAATGATATTGAAAGCTCCAACCCTTTGCCTTGCTAGGCAAAGGGTATTTATAGTTACAAGCTTAGACGCCTCCTTCGGCCGTGGATCAAGCATACAGCTGGGTAAAGACCCGTCCTTCCTCCTTGGTGTTACTTAACAAACTACTTACTAACACTAAATGACTACGACTACGAGCTTATTAACAAATACATATACTTGAGGTGACCGACTCTTTAACCATCGGATTTTCTAAATCCTAACAATCTCTCCCTAAGGAGGTCACCTCAATTTACATTGATTACGCATGATATTACATTTTGGGTGTTCTTGGATTCTTAATTAAGTTCTTTGCTCAGAGTCTGTAGCCTTTGATTCTTCATGTTCCGCATGTTTTGTTATTTCAAGTGGAGGTCTTTAACCGATCGACGTGATGGTGAGTTATGAGCCGCTTTGAGATCATTAGTCACAACAAATCTCTAACTCATCCTTTGTTGTATCGCCATTATGTGAGGTTGTGACTTTTGGACCGACATGCTCACATTTTGGATCTTGATATCTTCTTATCGAGTAGCGAAGCTTTGTTGATTCATGATATTTGCGCAGCAGAAGGCGAAGCATGGATTGAAAATATCATAACCAGCTGATGAAGATATGGACTTATCATGATTTCTTTGAAATGAACGTGTTGTGTGAGCATGCGGCTATGGATTGACTCCTCAATTCTGATCGCCTACAACCGCCGGGTGTTCCTGCATACAACAAGCTAGCAATAAAGCGCATTTAAGGTGTCTTTGATCACATTCGTTGAATGAAATTACAAGAACCACAATTCCCGCTGATCAAGACAATTCTCGCTCGTGATCGTATAATTCCAAAGAATCTCCTTGACAGGTTTCACAACTAATCAAGCCGTTCTCCAACCGAACGCCTCAAAGAAGACAAAGACGGAGTGAGTGAACCAAATAATTGAAATTCACCGATTGATGAAAACGATTTGAAAACAATCGTATTGCTTAATATAAATGGTTTTGCAATACAATGAAGGTTTTATGGAAAATCAATTATCAATCATAAATACCCTTTTAATTTTGAAAACATAATACTTAGTCGATGTGCGAGAGAAAGAGTATTTGAGCACGCTGACCGGTTTTCAAAGGTATCCGTCAATCCATTTCTCGGACCAAGGTTGATTCAAGATTGAATCGCCCATCATTTCTATCCGCTTGTCACAAGCTTGATCTTATGAAAGATCTCACATGTCACTCACCAAGAGCTTGTTAGATGTTGGCTCTAGAAGGATTTCCATCTTCATCGTGAATACTTTACATATCACTCAGATGTTCTGGCAATACCATAAGGATAATGCGTAGGACTCTTAAATATATTCTTACTTTCCACATTGTGTGAAACAAGTCTTCAAGGATAGTGTGTCCTAATTGAGATTTATTGATGATCTCTTTGCTCTAGACTCAATAGTGCACTTTTGGTTTCCTATGCCGGAGACTAGGAGAGGGTCTCCTTCACAATATCAACAATATCTAAGAGAAAATCGATAGATTATGTAGGTTCCCGTGAGAATGAAACAAGCCCTTTTAAGAGGAACTTGAGTAGATTGGGAAGTTTAGTGCAAGCGTCACCGGTCCATGACATCTTATCTTCATTACTAGTGTTACCTTAGTAACCACCAAGAGTATATTAATTGAACCCGGTTTCGCCATAAGGTTGAATAAATGGAGGGCTATTTCTTTTCACCCTTTTCTCATTTAATTATTTTTCATTCTTCAACCCTTCAAGCTTACCAAGACTTCATTACTAGAACCTTCTTGGGTTTATTCCAGCTTCTAGCTCTTTCTCATCCGCACTCTTCCCGTATTCTCATTTTTCTCCTTTTTCATCATACCTAAGGACTTCTACATTATCTAGTGGATTGTCTCGGGTAGATCCTCCGGCTCAAGCGGGATCGTGGGAACTAATACATAACCTTACCATCCTTATAACACCATGCATAAAATCAAATGGTCGGTCTTTTGGTATTGTTCATTCCGCCTTGAAACCAATTGAAAACCATTTGAGAATCAATCAAGGTACTTGTGATATAAAATCAAAGCATTTTGTACCTTAATTATTTTTGATTTTTTAGAAAAGCTCCCCCTCAACATGTGCTTCACGTATTAGAAGTTGTTTTAGCACATGGAAGCAAGAGGACTTTGAAATCTTAGATTAAGAATGAAAGATCCAATCTTTTGATTAACATTTTCTAAAATGATCATCATCACTTCCCGATCAAATCTAGTATTTGAAGTACTTTGAATGAAATATTTTGGGAAGGATGAGGTTTTCTTATGATTGCTCTCCCTCAATATGTGCATCGAGATTCAAAGTGTTTTGCACATATTAGAGGGAACTTGCACTTCGAGACAAATCAATCACCTTTCAAATCTTTTTGGTTTGAGATAGATGCTCCCCCTTAACATGTGTATGGAAAATTTGAAATCGTTTGGCACATGTAGGGAGGAGTGCTTGTTATTATCATTATAAAACCACTTATTGAATTATCAGTTTATATCGAATTTAAATCACAAATTCTCCCCCGATCACAATTTTCAACTCCTTTGAGATTTGTGATCTCTATTGATTTAAATTGTTTTGAAAGCTTTTGAGGAGAATTGTGACTTGCTTTTAAAACATTTAACCGATAAGGATCAAATTCGAGACTTTAAACTCTAATGATTAAACATGCTTAAGTATCTTATGAAAACACAACCTTAGCCTTGGTCCGGATCCAATTGTACAAAATATTGTTCTTTTTATTATCCAAAATTAGACCTTACTCGATTACGTACAATTGTTTGAAAAATAACTTTTGATTTGATTTAAATCATTCTCCTCTCAATCAATGACATAGGTTGTTGATTGAGTGTTATAGATTTTGACAAATGATAAGTTCGAGATGATTTTCAAAATATAGTCTAAGTTATTTTCATAGCAATTTTGTTTTCATTAAATGACAAATATTTTCGAAGAATATTTAGAAGGAAAAATATTTGTGAAGGAAACATTTGTCTTTTGGCGACAAACATTTGTTTTTATAATCAGAGCATGAGGTTTCAAAAATTAGATTAAGCATGGCTCTGTTCTTTCTTTTAAAACGGGTTACTGCCTGAAATGACAATAAACCATTATTTTTCTCCATCTCAATTTTTTTTATAAATAATCAATAAAAAAACTTTATTAATACATTTCGAACTTCATCTAAAGATCCGTGTCATTTTTGAATGACAATTCAAAGTCCGTAGATGTTATCGAAACGGGAAAAAATGACAAGGGAAACAATATTTTTGGAATTTTTCAAGATTTTCTAATTTTTATGGGTTTTGAAAGTTTTATAATTTTCTATTTTCTTTTTGTTGGTTTTATAATTTTGTATTTTGCTTTTTGATAAAATATATACAAAAAAGACAATTTAGTTTAAGAGGATGATGAAATGCGTACCGAAATAAGGATATCGTTCAGCACGTTGTAGAAGAAATAAATCAACATCTCTTAAACTTTCACTACCAAAAAATTCGAGGCTTCTATGAAAATCGTCTGAACATGAGTCTTCTAAATGTAAATCTTTGGTAGCTCCCCCCCCCCCAAACCGACAAACTTCGTAAGAAGACTATTTCCCCCAAGAAGAAGTGAAGCAAATAGTCTCATTGTATGAAGCTCAAGAGCCCGAAGAAGACGAAAACACCGAGTAACAAGTTAAAACATTGATCATCTCTCGGTTATCAAACCCGAATAATTGATTAAGCCCGATCACATGAACTTGTTGTGCGTCCCGATGTACACATTACTCTTCGAGTTGATGAGTGTCCAAATACTCATCATTTTTTTAGATGTTTATAATCTAAACCGCAAAATCATCTCGAAACACTCAAAACACATCAAAATGATCAAATTATCACAAATCAGTGTTTTATGTGTTTTAAATGCAAAATATCAAAATCGATGAAAATGTATAAAGTTTGCAAAATTGGCGCTTTAGTCCCCAAGTTTTAAAAGTTGTCAAATCTAGTCCTCGAATTCAAAATGTGGAAATTTATCATTCAAGGTCCCTCAAGTATTCTAAGTTGTTTAAAATGATCCTTGAATGATTCTTTGGTCAATTGGCAAGAAAGGTCCCTTAACTTTGAAATTTACAAAATAGTCCTCGGACCTTTAAAATGGATTTTATGCAAAAGGGTTCTTGTATTATCAAAGTTGGCAAATTTGGTCCTTGTGAGAAGTTTGGAAACATGGCACTTTCAGTCCTTGAAGTTTGGTGAAATTACACTTTTGGTCCTTGTTTACTACTAAAACCAAACCGGATCCTATTTTAATACTAAGGCCCAAATCCAATCCAATACACAAGCCCAACCCATCCTTGCTTTGACCTTTGCCCTTGACCCCAGTCCAAATCTCATTTTGACCCTACCACAACCATTTTGACCCCCCCCTGTTATTAATACTCGTGGTCAAAGAAAGTCAAAACCCACCTTGCGCCAAATACCATGGCATCAGAAAGTCTCTCTCCAAGTCGTAAATCCAAAACCATGACTGGTTTTCACCATTTTTCAACCCCTCCCATACCATGTCCCTCCAACTCCTATACACTCCAAAACCTTTAATTACTTCAACCAAATCCATTAATTGATAAACCTCGCTTGAAGAATTTTTGGCGCCAAATCACAAGTGGACGGATAGGATGATTCTAGCCAATCCAATGGCTCAAGTTTGGTGGGAAAGATTCGTAAGTCATGGGGATTGTGAAAAGTCTATAAAGTGAGAGATATGCAATGTATCAATATATCTAGTGTAATTTTAAGCTTTTATTGTCGCTTTTAAGAATTTTCAAGTTTCAAGTGTATGTTTTATCTTCAAACTCAGTATTTCAAGTTTCCATGCTATAATAAAGCTTTTGTGAATCTTTATTTCAAGTATCAAAGTGTATTTCAAGTTTATGCAATTTTCATATTTATGCAAAATCTCAAATTGGATCAAATGTTGTTTTCATTGTTTGTATGGATTAGATATAAGTCACTTAAGCTCCAAGAAAGCTTAATCAAGCTTTTAGATACATCTAAAACAAGTTTAGAAGTTAAAATAAAAAATCACCAAAATAGCAATTAAATACTTAAAAATCAAAATCATGGTGAAAAGGTGTTCACAAATTTAGCAAGGTGTATCTTGGATGGCCTTGGTATAGTGCTTATTGAGAAGCTATAGGATTTGGTTTTGGTCTTGGTTCTCGCTTTTAAGCTTGGAAGCATTTGTAAGCTTTTTGATAAATTTGGCATTTTACTATTGTAGTGGTTAATTAGCTTATATTTTTGTTTCTTTGTTTATTAGTCATAATTAAGTGTATTTAAGCTTTTAAATCAGTAGCTTGTTCTTTTAAATTTGTATTTTATAAAAATTTCATTTTAACGCTAAAAGTGCATTTTGATCAAGTCTTAGTTTAATGTTGTTATGGATGTTGTTTAAGGCTTCATTAGTACTAATAAGTAACATTAAAAGTTTGAAATCAAGTTTATGGGTTAAATCTTTGATTTGCTTTGAAAAAGTTCATAACAACCAACAATAAGGTGTGTTTGGTTTATTGTGTTCAAAAGGTTCTTTGGTCATTGGTTTGTTGGAAACTGTCTAAATAAGTCTAAACAACTCATTTCACCAAGAAAACAAGTCCTTGATTAGCAAAAAGTCAAAATTTCATTTAATCTTGTCTATCTCGTAAACATCGTTGGATTTTTCAAATCCATGATCATCATTTTGTGTTCAAAAGTTGTTAATCTTGCTCAATTTAGTCTTATTACACCTTAACATAACATATTCAAGTGATTTAGATCAACTCAAAATCCACTTTGGTCAACTTTTGGTTTTTCTCAAAAGTCAAAATTCTCAAATGGTCGTTTTGAAAAAACTTGGAATTTCACCGTGGGTTCATTAGTAGGTTTCAGATTATAAGCTCTTGGGGTATTGTAGTCTAGTTGGTAAAGAAAATACAAAATGATAGTTCTTAGTTTCTCAGCTTTTTAAGTGCTTATTTTATAGCTTTTCTTGGGTACCTTGTTTGAAAATCGCCTCGCACACGTAAATTGATCCCAACTTGATAAGCTTGCATTAAGCTTATTACTTGTCCAAATCTTGTGTTCTCTTGTTCTTTGGAAAGCCAACCTGGTCCTCTTGAATTATCAAGTTTTGTTTTTCACTTTTGAGCTTGTTTGGTAGGGTCGCTACAAGCTTGAAACTTGTCCCATTTTCTGCTTTTCATCACAACAACCAAAGTGCTTATTGGCTTATTAGAGCTTTTCAGTTTAAGTTTTTGTGTCTTTTAGCTTCTAGTCAGTTGCTCTAGCTTATTTTTATCTTAATCTAGCTTTTGTTTCAAGTACAAGCTTATTTGAGCTTATTTCACCCAAATAAGCTCATATAAGATCTGTTGGATCATAAGCTCTTCAAATCAGCTTATTTGAGTTTTGTAAATTTTTGTCTTTATTAAAGTTTCATATTATTAGTATATAAGTAGTTTTCAAAAATAAAATCACAAAAACATCAATATAAAAATAGTGATAGCGTTTATTTAAGATTTTTAGCTTTTGATTTTTCTTTTCAACTTTTTAATAAGCAAATCTTGTTTTTCTTTTTCTTAGGTTTCATTATCATATAGGATTTTTAGAAAAGTTTCAGATTTTTCTCTATCTTTTAGTATTTATTATAATTTTAAATAGTTAAAAATAATAAATAATTAGTAATAAATAATTAAAAGTCTAAAAATATATTTTCTGTTTTAAAATTAGTTTTATCATATTTTAGATTTTTCAAAGTTAAAATTTTATTTTTCCAAGTTTATTTTCTATTTTCTAGTATTTAAGTGTATTTTAAATAGTTATTAATTAGTAATAATTAGATAAAAAGTGTGAAAAATATATTTTAGTTTTAAAATTAGTTTTATAGTATTTTAGATTTTTCAGAATCATAAGTTTATTTTTCTAGCCTTATTTTGTATTTTCTTTCATTTTAGAGTATTTATTAAATAGTTAAAATAGTTTTAATTAATAATAATTAATTAAATAGTGTTAAAAATAATTTTCTTTTTCTAATAATTTTCTTTTATTTTTAGGATTCCAAAATGTCATTTTTATATTTTTAGGTCTTTTATTTCTTAGTTTTCACTTTTTATTTTGTGCGATACGTAGTTTTTAAAACTTACGCTACGCTTCTTTGATCCGTTGTTGTGCTTTCCAATTCGTGTCCAATTCTATTCCAAATCAATCAAGAGTGTAATTTCTAATCATAACCTTTACGCATCACTATCCTTAGTGATCATTCCATCATCCGAGTTCGTTTAACACACCATCGAGTCTCCTCGGGACTAAACGACCCGGAATTCAATCTATTCTCCGTGATCTTAATTGTATTTGTGTTCGAGCGCTTTAAGTCTTTTGACTTGACTGCTTTAGCGCAGATCAAAATTTTACGCCACGGGGAGGCTTTAGCGTGTGTTCTAGCCATTTTCGCATCCATTGTTGCACATACCCACCATTTGTAAAAGTTTTGTAAAGTTATAAGAAAATCAAAAGTCATTAACACTTTTCCTAAAGTGTTAAAACACCAAAAAATATAAAACAACAAAACAATCGAACGTTTTCTATTTTGTATTCTCTTTAAGGTGATTCTTGAAGAGATACGATTTGGTTAAACGGACGATAACAAAAATATTGTCCAAAAGTTTTGAACCCATCTCGCACAAATCTTACCTACGCCTTTTCAAGTGGTACTTAATTGAATACATAAAATCAACCACCGCAAATCAAGGCAAGGCACTACCTAACTGGGGTGCGACCATTAATAAGTTCCCGAACATCGATTTAAAACTTGCCTTTGTGTCACTTGTGATTTGGTGTACCTTTTTCAAAGAAGCCATTTCATTTGTGATTATTGGTTAAGTTCACTTGTGTTTTGCCTCATTTGTTTTGAAAATTGGTTTTATACATAGTGCATGCGCACTGCTCTTCCAGCTCTACGAGTCCACTTTCCGAACTTGGAAAGATTCCTCAAGACGAGAGGACGCTCACCTCCTTCACCGTGATCGAGGAACGCCTACCACCACCACCTCCCGTCGAAATGGCGATTTAACGCATTATGGCGGAAATGCTCCAAGCACCCACCGAGGGTTATGGAGATGCCATCGCTTTACCCGTAATCAATTTCGATCACTCAATTGAAGACACATTTGATCCAACTTGTGTCTACAAATCAATTCCACGGGTTTGATCGTGAAGACCCGTATGCACACATCCGTTGGTTTAACAAATTGACTTCAACTATCAATTACAAGGATGTGCCACAAAAGTCATCAAGTTGATGCTTTTTCCATTCTCTCTCGAGGGACAAATTTGATTTGGTCGAAAAGAACCCCTCGATCTATCGAAACTGGGAGGATCTTGTTCAAAAGTTTGTGAATTACTTTTCCTCCATCAAAGACGACTAATCTTAAAATGAAATTTCGGATTTCGTCAAAATTTCGATGAAAACTTTGGAGAGGCATGGGAGAGATTCAAAGATCTCCTCGTGAAATGCCCCATCATGAATTCACGAGCTTCAACAAGTCAATATCTTTTACAATGGGTTGAACGGTAATGATCAAGATTCCTGAATGCAGCCGCAGCGCAATATCTTGAATCGTAGACCTAAAGATGTGATTGAGATTTGCGAGCAAAATCAAAAGTTCCTATTTCTCGCAACAAAGTCAATACTCCTAACACTCCCGCTCCTTCATCCAAGAACTCTTCCGAGTTAGCATCCGATAGTCGCTCTAACGGATGCCATCCGTTGTATGATTAAGGATGTTAAGGAAATCAAAAGCGAAATTCATAAGCCCGAGCCACCAAAGCCGTAAACAAGGTGTGTGAAACTTGTAGTGGTCCACACGCTGCATTATGATTGTCAAGCAACCGATGCTTCCTTTTACCAAGCCCCGTAGCTTCGTAAACCATAATCAATACCGACCACATGTCGAACCACACTACCGTGCTAACACTAATCGTGCACCACCCGGTTTTAACCAAAATCATAACATGCACAACCGAATCAAAACCAACCTAGAATGAACCAAGGTTATCAAAACCAAGGTAATTTCTATCCTGACCCAATCAAGGTTTCCAACATCGGGAAACCTTCATCAAAACAATTTCAATCGAGGGAATCAATTTCATGGGAATATGAATCCTAATCAAGGGAATTTTGGTCATAATCAAAACATACGACCTCAAATTGTCCCTCCAGCCTCCTCCCGTCATTACTCCTCCAGACCATCATCCGATGAGTTATCAAGCGCTCATGAAATCCCAAGATGAAATGAACAGTTGTTGGTCACCGATTGTCGATCCAAGAAGTCTTTAAATGATCGACCCTGCCTGTGTACTTTACCGAGCAACACGATCGCTAACCCGAGGGGCGATGCCAAGGCGATCACAACCCAAGTGGTGTTTCATACACCGGACCCGCTGCTCCTACTACCTCTTCTTCTTCTCTCCCTAAGGTAGTGGAAAGTGAACCTCCAAAACACAATGGACCCACGACTCCAATGCCACCTCCACCAAGCCAATGAGTCAAGTTACCAAGGATACTACGGACAAAGTGCATTATTCAAGCCCACGGCATCAAGACACGTCCTACCTTCTAGTCCAACCTCAAGTGGTCCGAAACCCAAGTCAAATCAAGGAGTTGTTTTGAACCTCCTGTAGCTCCTGCTGAGAATCGAATCCAAATCTTCTATTCCTTACCCATCGCGCTTGAATGAGCAAAGCTCCGTGAGAAAGCTAGTCATCAAATGGATAAATTTTTCCAAATTTTCCAAGAGTTACATTTTGACATAAGCTTTATGGATGCTATCATGTCGATGCCCAAGTTCGCATCGACTCTCAAGCACATGTTAAGCAATAAGGAAAAGTCGCTTGAAATGGCTAAGACTCTCTTAACGAGAACCGCCAAGAGCTATTCTAAAGAAGCTTCCCGAAAGCTTGGAGATCCCGGAAATTTCTCTTACCTTGTGTATTCCTCAGAATGGTTGAATGCTTTGCCCTAGCGATCTTGGTGCAAGCATTAATCTTATGCCATATTCAAGATGGAAGAAACTTTCTTCCGAACTCACTCCTACATGCATGACTCTCGAGCTTGCGATCGTTTCATATCCCGTCCTCTTGGCATTGCCGAGGACGATTTGTGAAAGTAGGAAAGTTCCATTTCCCACCGACTTCGTGGTTGTTGATTTTGATGTCGATCATCGGGTTCCTCTCATTGTTGGTCGAGGATTCCCGAGAACGGGCCGTGCTCTCATAGATGTATTTGAGCAAGAAATCACATTGCGTGTTGGTAATGAAGTCACACCTTCAACCTTGACCAAACTTCGAGGTACTCCGCAAACTATGATTCCGAATCGGTTAACCGAATAGATATCATTGATGTTGCTTCCGATGAGTACTCTCAAGAAGTTCTTGGTTATTCTCATAATTCGTGAGTGGGATTCCACCACATCTTCTCACCTATCATAGCCAATTCTACTCCTTCTATCACTCCGCTTGAGGGAAGCGACTTCATCTTAGATGAGATTGAAGCATATTTGGCTAGTGATTCTGCACTTGGGAAATTGATCACGCCCAATTGATATTGAGGGGATATACTTTATTGAGAAGTTGCTCAATGATGATCCATCATCAACCCTCATCCTAGTGATTCAATCCCATTGAGATTAATCAAAATGAGATTAACTGAGGAGATATTCTTCTTGAGAAAGTGTCAACTGGATACTTCTCCTCCTCTCCTCCCATCAAACTTCATAACGAGGAAGTCAATTCGCTTGAGAAAATCAAGAATTTCCGAGGTTGAGCTTAAGGACTTACCTCCTCATCTCGAGTATGCATTCCTTGAAGGTGATGATAAATTACCCGTCATTATTGCTCGAGATTTGAGTAAAGATGAAAAGTCGCCTCATTAAAATCTTGAAGTCACACAAGCAAGCAATTGCTTGGAAACTCTCGACATCAAAGGTATAAACCCCGAGTTTTGTACTCATAAAATCTTGATGGAGGATGACTTCAAACCAGCAGCTCAACATCGAGACGAGTGAATCCAAAATCCATGATGTTATCAAACAAGAGGTTATCAAACTTGATGCGTGATTGATTTACCCGATCTCGCATACCCTTGGGTCAGCCCAATTCATTGTGTCCCAAAAGGGTGGCATTATCATATCACAATGAAGATAACGAGTTAATTCCAACTCGATTGGTAACGGATGGCGTGTTTGCATCGACTATCGTAAGTTGAATGACGCCACCAGAAAAGACCATTTTCCTCTACCCTTCATGGACCGATGCTTGAGAGATTAGCAGGAATGAGTACTATTGCTTCCTTGATGGTTTCTCGGTTACTTTCGATCCCTATTGATCCACGTGATCAAGAGAAGACCACATTCACTTGCCCATACGGAACTTTTGCCTACAAACGTATGCCTTTTGGCTTATGTAATGCTCCCGCACGCTCCAACGATGTATGATGGCCATATTCCACGACATGATCGGGAAACAATGGAAGTGTTTATGGATGACTTCTCGGTCATTGGGGATTCTTTTCAATCATGTCTCCCATTTAGATAAAATGCTTCAAAGGTGTGAAGACACCAATCTTTGTCTAAACTGGGAGAAGAGTCACTTTATGGTCAAAGAAGGCATTGTCCTTGGCCATAAGATTTCTAAGAACGGGATTGAGGTAGATAGAGCAAAGGTTGATGTCATTGCTAAATTACCTCATCCTACTACCGCCAAAGGTATTAGGAGTTTTTGGGTCATGCCGGTTTCTATCGAGATTCATTCAAGATTTTTCCAAAATCGCCCGCCTATGACCCATCTTCTTGAAAAGGATGCTCCTTTATCTTCTCACCCGAGTGCATCGTAGCTTTTGAAACATTGAAGAAAAAGCTATCAAGCACCCATTCTCGCTGTTCCCGATCGACTTGCCTTTTGAGCTCATGTGCGATGCAAGTGATTTTGCTATCGGTGCAATCCTAGGGCAACGAAGAAATAAGCATTTTCACCTATTCACTACGCAAGCAAAACTATGACCGAGGCTCAACTCATTACACCACCACGTAAAAGAGCTATTAGCCGTGGTGTATGCTTTTGAGAAGTTTCGCCGATCTTATCTTGACCAAATGCGTAGTGTATACGGATCACTCGGCTTTAAATATCTCTTTGCAAAACAAGATGCAAAGCCGAGATTGCTTCGCTGGATTCTCCTCCTCC
Source organism: Chrysanthemum lavandulifolium (assembly GCA_022545495.1). Classification (NCBI taxonomy): domain Eukaryota; kingdom Viridiplantae; phylum Streptophyta; class Magnoliopsida; order Asterales; family Asteraceae; genus Chrysanthemum; species Chrysanthemum lavandulifolium. The sequence goes on from CM040246.1 coordinate 100,139,327, forward strand.
AAGAATTTGATATCATTATACGTGATAAAAAGGAGCCGAGAATCTAGTCACGATCATCTCGTCTGCATTAGAAAACCCTCACCAAGATGTTTTCGAGAAAAGGAAATAAATGAAACATTTCCTCTCGAGACACTCAATGCGGTTTCTTTTCGTGGAAATTCTACCACCCCATGGTTTGTCGACTTTGCAAATTACCATGCGGGTAACTTCATTGTGAAAGGGATGTCGACCCAAAGAAGAACAAATTCTTCAAAGATGTTAAACATTATTTCGGGACGACCCTTTCTTGTTCAAAATCTGCGGATCAAGTCATCCGACGGTGTGTTTATGGACGAAGCTATTGACATTCTCAAAGCTTGCCATGCCGGACCCACGGGGCCATCATAGTCCAAACTACACCGCCAAAAAGGTGTTTGATTCCGGTTCTATTGGCCCACAATCTATAAGGATGCCCACGATTATGTCAAAACTCGTGACGCTTGTCAACATGGTAATATATCTCAAAGGAATGAAATGCCACAAAATGCCATTCAAGTTTGTGAGATATTTGACATATGGGGTATTGATTTTATGGGGCCATTTCCATCTTCTCGTGGTAACAAGTACATACTGTGGTCATTGACTATCTCGTCAAAATGGGTTGAAGCAAAAGCTTTACCCACCAATGATGCCCGAGTAGTTGTGAAGTTTTGAAATCTCGCTTGCTGTGTTTGGAACTCCGAGAGCGATAATCGCGATCGTGGTACACATTTTGTAATGACCAATTTGAAAGAGTCATGCAAAAGTATGGTGTTACCCATCGCCTCTCATCGCATACCACCCCAAACAAGTGGGCGGTGGAAGTTTCAAACCGTGGTCTTAAAAGGATTCTTGAAAGGACAAGAGGCGAAAATCGTGCATCCCGGTCGGATAAGCTTGATGACGACTGGGCCTTCCGATACTTACAAAACACCCATCGGTGTACTCCATACAAGCTAGTGTACGGAAAGGCATGTCATCTTCCGATTGAGTTAGAGCACAAGGCTTACGGGCCTTAAAGCATGCAAACTTCGATATACGACACCGTAGGTGATCATAGAAAAGTTCAAATGAATGAACTAAATGAACTTCGTGATCAAGCTTATGAGAACTCTTTGATCTACAAGCAAAGACAAAGAAGATTCATGACTCCAAGATCAAGAACCGCTTTTCAACGTTGGTGATCGAGTCCTTCTTTTCAATTCCGATTGAAGATTTTCTGAAAGCTTAAGTCCCGCTGGTCCGGTCCATTCACTATCGCTAAGGTTTATCCTTATGGTACCGTTGAGTTATCTCAACCCGATGGTCCTAATTTTAAAGTGAATGGTCATCGAGTTAAGCATTACTTTGGAGAGGACATTCCCCCGTGGTTGTCCCGGATTTACAAACATTCCCCATGAACCAATGAATGCGGGATCGAGTCAAGCTAGTGACTCGGTAATCAAAAACATTAGCACGCACCATATGGGTTTTCACCCATAATTGCCTTCTTATCCCCTTTCTACCACCCAAGTGTGGGGAGTTTTCCCACACCGTTGTATATTCTCATTCTTTCTAAAAAAAAAAAAAAAAAAAAAAAATCTTCTTTCTAAATAATGGCCGTAATATTTCCCTTTAACGTTTTTGTTTCGCATAACCGCTTACTTTGAATATTGAGGGCAATATTCATTTCTAAGTGGGGGAATTCTCACGAATTTCATATATTATCTACCCAATTCCCCGCTTTTGGCCAAAATTTTTTTTTTTTTTGGAGTAAGTGTTCTACACTTTCTCATTTGGTTATCATCCGCCATGTCTCAGAAGACAAAAGGATTGGCTAATCCAGAGCAAACGGCTCTTGGTAAAGATTTCTCAAACCGCTTATATGGCTTGCAATTTGCCCAAAATTGTATGGTTCTTCACCCCCATCATCCTCAAAAGATAATGAGTTGGCTAGCCCGCAAGGTTATGGCTTGTGGTAAAGGCAAGGAAAATCCATAATTGGTATTCACCACCAAAGATAATCTTGATAATTTATCTAAGAGTTGGCTAGTCCGTATGGTACGGCTTCGTAAAGACACATCAAACCGTTATATGGTTTATGATTTGCCAATAAATCATCCGTTATCGTTGTACCAAGATTCTTACTTGAATCAAAACAATTGGCTACTCCGTATGATGGCTTTTGGTAAAGAGTTTTCAAATCCATCAAGGTTTTTCAAATCATTGCTAGGGACTAGCAATATCTCAATGGGGATTGATGAGTGTCCAAATACTCATCATTTTTGTGTAATCTAAACCGCAAAATCATCTCGAAACACTCAAAACACATCAAAATGATCAAATTATCACAAATCGTGTTTTATGTGTTTTAAATGCAAAATATCAAAATCGATGAAAATGTATAAAGTTTGCAAAATTGGCGCTTTAGTCCCCGAGTTTTAAAAGTTGTCAAATCTAGTCCTGAATTCAAAATGTGGAAATTTATCATTCAAGGTCCCTCAAGTATTCTAAGTTGTTTAAAATGATCCTTGAATGATTCTTTGGTCAATTGGCAAGAAAGGTCCCTTAACTTTGAAATTTACAAAATAGTCCTCGGACCTTTAAAATGGATTTTATGCAAAAGGGTTCTTGTATTATCAAAGTTGGCAAATTTGGTCCTTGTGAGAAGTTTGGAAACATGGCACTTTCAGTCCTTGAAGTTTGGTCAAATTACACTTTTGGTCCTTGTTTACTACTAAAACCAAACCGGATCCTATTTTAATACTAAGGCCCAAATCCAATCCAATATACAAGCCCAACCCAACTTGACTTTGACCTTGAACCTTGACCCCAAATCACAATACAAAAAGACCCCACACAACCCATTTTGACCCCCCATGTTATTAATACTCTCGGTCAAAGAAAGTCAAAACCCAGAAAACGCGCCAAAAAACCAGTGGCATCAGAGCTCTCTCTCCCAACCCGTATACCCAAAACCATGACTGGTTTTCACCATTTTTCAACTTCCTCCCATACCATGTCCCTCCAACTCCTCTACACTCCAAAACCTTTAATTACTTCAACCAAATCCATTAATTGATTAAACCGCTTGAAGAATTTTTGGCGCCAAATCACTAGGTGGACGGATAGGATGATTCTAGCCAATCCAATGGCTCAAGTTTGGTGGGAAAGATTCGTAAGTCATGTGGGATGTGAAAAGTCTATAAAGAGAGAGAGATGCATTGTAAAAATATATCTAGTGTAATTTTAAGCTTTTATTGTCGCTTTTAAGAATTTTCAAGTTTCAAGTGTATGTTTTATCTTCAAACTCAGTATTTCAAGTTCTTTGTTATAATAAAGCTTTTGTGAATCTTTAATTCAAGTATCAAAGTGTATTTCAGTTTATGCAATTTCTCATATTTATGCAAAATCTCAAATTGGATCAAATGTTGTTTTCAGTTGTTTGTATGGATTAGATATAAGTCACTTAAGCTCCAAGAAAGCTTAATCAAGCTTTTAGATACATCTAAAACAAGTTTAGAAGTTAAAATAAAAAATCACCAAAATAGCAATTAAATACTTGAAAATCAAAATCATGGTGAAAGGTGTTCAAGAATTTGGAGCAAGGTGTATCTTGGATGGCCTTGGGTTAGTGAGCTTATGGGTAAGCTATAGGATTTGTTCATTGGTCTTGGTTCTCGCTTTTAAGCTTGGAAGCATTTGTAAGCTTTTTAACCAATTTGGCATTTTATCGTTGTAGTGCTTAATTAGCTTATATTTTGTTTCTTTGTGTTCATTAGTCATAATTAAGTGTATTTAAGCTTTTAAATCAGTAGCTTGTTCTTTTAAATTTGTATTTTATAAAAATTTCATTTTAACAGCTTAAAAGTGCATTTTGATCAAGTCTTAGTTTAATGTTGTTATGGATGTTGTTTAAGGCTTCATTAGTACTAATAAGTAACATTAAAAGGTTTGAAATCGCTTTTATGGGTTAAATCTTTGATTTGCTTTGAAAAAGTTCATAACACCAACAATAAGGTGTGTTTGGTTTATTGTGTTCAAAGGTTCTTTGGTCATTTTCTTTGTTGGAAATCTGTCTAAATAAGTCTAAACAACTCATTTCACCAAGAAATCAAGTTCTTATTAGCAAAAAGTCAAAATTTCATTCGAATCTTGTATCTGCAATCATCGTTGGATTTTTTGATGATCCATGATCATCATTTTGTGTTCAAAAGTTGTTAATCTTGCTCAATTTAGTCTTATTACACCTTAAAATAACATATTCAGTGATTTAGATCAACTCAAAATCCACTTTGGTCAACTTTTTGGTTTTTCTCAAAAGTCAAAATCTCAAATGGTCGTTGAATAAAACTTGGAATTTCACCGTGGGTTCATTAGTAGAGTTTCAGATTATAAGCTCTTGGGGTATTGTAGTCTAGTTGGTAAAGAAAAATACAAAATGATAGTTCTTGTTTTCTCAGCTTTTTAAGTGCTTATTTAATAGCTTTTGAGACACCTTGTTTGTAATCGCCTGCACACGTAACATTGATCCCAACTTGATAAGCTTGCATTAAGCTTATTACTTGTCCAAATCTTGTGTTCTCTGGTTCTTTGGAAAGCCAACCTGGTCCTCTTGAATTATCAAGTTTTGTTTTTCACTTTGGAGCTTGTTTGGTAGGGTCGCTACAAGCTTAAAACTTGTCCCATTTTCTGCTTTTTCACCACAACACCAAAGAGCTTATTGGCTTATTAGAGCTTTTCAGTTTAAGTGTTTGTGTCTTTTAGCTTCTAGTCAGTTGCTCTAGCTTATTTTCATCTTAATCTAGCTTTTGTTTCAGTGTACAAGCTTATTTGAGCTTATTTCCACCCAAATAAGCTCATATAAGAATCGTTGGATCATAAGCTAATCAAATCACTTTATTTGACTTTTGTAAATTTTTGTCTTTATTAAAGTTTCATATTATTAGTATATAAGTAGTTTTCAAAAATAAAATCACAAAAACATCAATATAAAAATAGTGATAGCGTTTATTTAAGATTTTTAGCTTTTGATTTTTCTTTTCAACTTTTTAATAAGCAAATCTTGTTTTTCTTTTTCTTAGGTTTCATCATCATATAGGATTTTTAGAAAAGTTTCAGATTTTTCTCTATCTTTTAGTATTTATTATAATTTTAAATAGTTAAAAATAATAAATAATTAGTAATAAATAATTAAAAGTCTAAAAATATATTTTCTGTTTTAAAATTAGTTTTATCATATTTTAGATTTTTCAAAGTTAAAATTTTATTTTTCCAAGTTTATTTTCTATTTTCTAGTATTTAAGTGTATTTTAAATAGTTATTAATTAGTAATAATTAGATAAAAAGTGTGAAAATATATTTTAGTTTTAAAATTAGTTTTATAGTATTTTAGATTTTTCAGAATCATAAGTTTATTTTTCTAGCCTTATTTTGTATTTTCTTTCATTTTAGAGTATTTATTAAATAGTTAAAATAGTTTTTAATTAATAATAATTAATTAAATAGTGTTAAAATAATTTTCTTTTTCTAATAATTTTCTTTTATTTTTAGGATTCCAAAATGTCATTTTCATATTTTTAGGCCTTTTATTTCTTAGTTTTCACTTTTTATTTTGTGCGATACGTAGTTTTTAAAACTTACGCTTACGCTTTCTTTCATCCGATTGTTGTGCTTTCCAATTCGTGTCCAATTCTATTCCAAATCAATCAAGAGTGTAATTTCTAATCATAACCTTTACGATCACTATCCTTAGTGATCATTCCATCATCTCGAGTTTGTTTAACACACCATTGAGTCTCCTCGGGACTAAACGACCCGGAATTCAATCTATTCTCCGATCTTAATTGTATTTGTGTTCGAAGTCTTTTGCTTTTTTCTTGTCTTTTAGACTTGACTGACATTAGGCGTTGGAGAGTCGATGACCATAACTAAAGCATCCATCAACATGTAGTATATTCACTCTTCTCCCCTCAAAAGTTGCATCCGGTTGCCATTTTGATTTGGCAAAGGAATAAAAATACGATCAATGTTAAGCGTATCCTTGATGACCGACATTTAGTTTCTTCACTCTTCTCCCTCAAAAATTGCAAATGAAGTTTGCCATTTTTAATTGAGCTCTAGGCATAGTGGATCTAGTTAAGGAGCAAGGTTTGCCATGCGTGAATATTCGACCCGGGCTTCCACCGAAATCCTATATTGGTAAAAACCTTCCTGTGGGTTTCGTGATTGCTTAATCAGATCGCTTTCCAAACTTTCTTAATCGGGTTATGATTCTTAGACCTCAAAATAACACACCACATTTATCATGATTACGTAAAATAGACATTCTTTACATGTTTTGCGACAAAGATAAGACTTGAATTAATTTCGATAAGCTTAGAGCTAATACTAGAACAAACACGATTCTTTTGTTCAAGTCAAACTTATTGTCCCTATGGTGTTCTTTCACTTCCTTTTCATGATCACTTTTAGTTTGCGTAATCCTATCCTTCTTTGCATTGCTTCTAGGTTTGACCCGCTAACTTTAGTGTCAATCTTAACATCTATAGAAGTGATGACAGGAGCCTTAGTTTGTTTTATCGCCATTTGATTTTCTCGGTCTAGAAGCACCGGGTTCGAGGCTTTCGTGAGGCACATCAAAGGTCACATGCTTGACTTTAGGCATAGAACAAGGCATAACTTCTCTATCTTTCCTAGTACCGATTTAGGACATGTTGCAATCACACATTCTAAGAGTTCACGAGATCGTTTGGCATATAAGCATGCATGCCCAACAACATTATCAAGTGGTTTTCTATCTTATCATCTTCAACAATCTCACGGAGGCACTTTAGACTATCCTTGAGGTACGAAGATATGTTTGATATGCAAATTAATTGTTTCAAGATTGGGGATATATTTCACAATTACAAATATTTAGAACAAGCGAGCACCTTTGGTGCAACATTTTCACCACTAGTGATTGGCATTTTCTCTTTTACCACACGCTTTGATTCTCAATTTTGTTAAGCAAAAGTTACCTTTTCACTATTATTATGATTAACCTTGAGTGAATCACATGACTCGTTGTTCGAGCATTAACTTTGAAATTTCACTTGAAAACATTCATTTTCATCTTGCGCTTTATCAATTATGTTTTGAAGTTGGAAATTCGAAATCTAAAGCGGAGGCATACGGAGCCGATCACTTCATTCTTTTCACCCTTCAATTGGAAAATTTGGGCTTTCAACCTTTTGATCGTGTTACAATGAGCTCGGTTTGTTCATCACGTTTATTGATTTCAAAAACTGCATCAAACTCAGGAGCATCCGAAGATGTCTTGGCATTTGAGGTTTTAACATTTTCTTTCAGATGTTGATATTTTAATTGTAAACCAAGATATTCAACTTCCAATTTAGAAAAATGCTTGACCATGTTATCATGATCGTCTTTTTCGATTTTATCATGCAATTTTGAATTTTTGGTCTCAAGCTCAATGACACGATCTCGGAGACTTTCAATGATATTGACAATTCATGAAATTGAGAAGCGATAATGGAATAATTAAATAAAGATATAGAACACATCTTGAGCGATACATCTAGAAATCAAATTATCGTTAAAGATGTGAAGGTTCTTTCTCTCAATCTCATTGCTCTTAAGCTCACATTTATTTATTCTTAGCTCATTTTCCATTTCATTAAACACCTTTTCATTTCTTTAATCTAGATCTATGCCCTTTGAAGACTCTAAAATTGTTCTTTTAGTTGTTTAAAGAAAGGCATGACCTCGATAAATAACATTCTTTTTGTTAGGAATTAGAAAATTCCATGTTAAAGTGTCGGTCACCCCAATTATGATCTAGCATAAGTTAGCTCGTAGACGTGTCGTTATTTGTCGTTGTTTACGTTATTTATCGTTTATTAGTTAGTTATTAGTTTAGTTTAGCGTAGTGTTTCACCGTGGAGGAAGGACGGTCTTTACCCACCGTATCCCCGATCCACAGCCGATAGGAGGTCGTTGTGTTTGTAGTATAAATACCCCTTCCATCCATGGAAGGGTGGTGCATCATTTTAATCTAACCTTTCATTTGTGTAAACCTCTAGCAAGAACACCATCTCTCTCTACTTTCTCTCTCTAAAATGGTAAACTTGTATTTTGATCATCCAAGACCACCCAAATCATCAAACACAATAAAATAACGATCCTACAATTGGTACCAGAGCCAAGGTTATTGTGTTGTGTCGATTTATGGTGGTTATTGATTCATGGTTTAAGCTGTTTTGGTATTTTGTCTTGGCGAAATATTATTTTTGATACGTGTGGGTAACATGGTTGTTTAACATGCTTTTTGTCTATTATGGTGCGAAAAGTTATTTTTTCCAAGCTTGTTACATCGCTTGCTTTTAAACTTTGTCCACATGGTCAAACAATAATATTTCGTGATGTCTAAGTTGTCAAAATGGTCATATTCGTGAAGTCATAATGGGTCAAGGCAGCATTTTGCATGTATTTTCTGGGTATTCATGAATATGGTCGGAAAACATGGTTGGAAATAACGCCGGAATATGTCATATATCATGTTAGCGAGTTGTACACAAATCTGTCTAAATTCAATGTATCTACCTAGCGACTTGGTCGTGTATTACCTAGCGACTTGTTCTTTAACAAGTCGTAGCGAGTTGGCTTAGCGACTTGCTTAGCGACTTGCTTAGCGAGTTGGCTTAGCGACTTGCTTAGCGAGTTGGCTTAGCGACTTGCTTAGCGAGTTGGCTTAGTGACTTGCTTAGCGAGTTGGCTCAAGACCATTGTCACTAACGACTTGACTTGACTTAGCGACTTAGACAGAAATGAAGAAGAAGATTGACTGAACCATGACTTCGACCACAAAATGACTTAATACCAATACCAAATACAACTCAACACGACCTCAGTGTTTAAACTTCATCAGTCCGTATGAAACTTCAACCGATCCGAAACATACGATTCCAACATCACAACTTCACCAACAACTCCTAATCTATCCTATCCTCCATCTTCTATTTCAATCTTTGCAAGACTCAAACAAAATGAAATACTAATTAATCTCAGATTTGGTTCAAGTTTTGTTTCGAATCTTTTAAAGATTTTTTCAAATGAACCATCACTCATCATCGATTATTTTGGAAACCTTGTTTCCTTACTATCCGAACATAAAAGAAATGAAACCTAACAATAGTGTTAGTTTCTTTCTTAGTTTCGTTCAAAGACTCAAACAAAAGCATAACAACCGTTTCAAAGGATCTTGAAGATGACAAAAGCATAAAACCTACCCGAGACCCTTTCAAAGGATCTTGAAGATGACACATTAATTTGCATGATGAGGCGATCTTGGGGTTTATTTAACGGACTATCAAATTGTTTTTGTGTCTATTTGTTCGGATATAAATGGTATTGATAAACACGGATCCGAGATAAAGAGAGATTGATAAAGAGGATATAAATTGTTGTTTGTGTCGATTCTTATGATGTTTAGATGAGATTTTATTCGGATCCGGTTTTGTTAATTATAACGTTTGGTGTGTGTAAAAGATGGATGGTAGGCGTTTTTTTCGGATGTGAGTTTAGAGTGGGTGCAAGTTAAGAGTATGTTTAGGGTTATGACATGAGTTAAATTAGGGTATCTCATATCTTTATAACCGAATACTTTAACATGTATATGGACTGAACCTCTTTGGGCCGTGACGGTCATAGTTTTTTTTAATGAGTTGAATGCATCTCTTGGACGTGAACTTTAAGATTAATATTGGGTGGATTGTATCAATTATTATTTATGAATTTTTGGCTTAACAATTATGTTAGTCAAAATTTGTAATTAATATTTTGGCTAAGTGGTGTATATTTTGGTCATGATAAAAAATTTCACGGAGATACTGGTTCAAGGCTTGAACGAACTAGTCATAAATTGACTACGGGAGTTCATGTTTGATCAAGATGTATGTTATACGGATTTGTACATGGGCCTTGAATTGTGATCTAATAACGAATGAATGGATTAATGGACTTTTATGTTAATTGGGTCTTTATCCATTTAGTGGACTTGACTTGGATTATCATTAAATGATGGACATGGTATTCCTAATGCTTAAATGGTCAATGGACATGCGTTTGAGATATACTTGGCTTGAATGATATGGATCGGGAGATGTGTTGATTTCGGGTTAATTATTTTAGTATTGTATCCTGTATGAGCTTGGAATCTTATGTGATTTGCTTAATTGAAGAGATTTGATGATGTGATGATGAGTGTTGATACTTTGATATATATATTTTCACGATGATTATTATGTCACGGCTTGGCTTGAATGGAACTTTGTTGACTACGGGGTTGTTTGTACGGTATTTCTTATTTGGCTTTGCGATGGGTTTTCCAAGCGTGTTTACTTATTTCGTCTTCTTTCGTACTACCATTCCGCGAAGATGACTTGTTCGGGCTTTATAGAGTGTGATAAAGACTTGGCTATTTAGTTACGTTTGTGATTCTTTCTCGCTTAACAACGTTGCTATCACTTGATGTCTCATTTTTTTTAGAATGTCAAGAGGTTTTGTACATTGGGTACACCATTTCTTCTTCACAAAGATTAGTACAAGGTTAAGTAACAAATGGGAAATTCTACTTCATGATCAAGTTTGGTATATCGGGTTTACTTCTCCATGTGGTCATTACAATAGCCGGCAGATTGCGTGATTGATGTGTTTTCCAAAGTGTTGATTGGATGGTTGATGTTGTTGATGATGTTGGATAATGGACCGTTGATGAACCACGCATGTTCCCTAAAATGATATTCTCGAAACCAAAGTCGTCGTAACACATTCAAGTCGACATTGTTTACGGTTTTGTCTTGATTTTGTAAAATCCATGAAGAACCTATTTCTCGGTTTAAATCATAGACTTGTAAAATCCGTGACAATGGAAACATCCCGGTATTAGTAAAGTGCATTTCGGATCTATCTTACGGTTTATTCTTGGTTTTGTAAAATCCATGAAGAAACTATTTCTCGGTTTAAACCATAGAGTTGTAAAATCCGTAATGATGGAACCATCTTGGAGAAGAGAAAGTGTAATTTTGGATCTTACTTGATGTCGATGCTACGGTTTCGCTTCAAAGAAGGGATAAAGGGTGTACTTCATGAATTGGGTGTGTGTTTGGGTTTTCTTCATGGCAATTTGGTTATCACATGGTTTTATGGGGTTATGTGCTTTTAACCATGGTCGGATGAAACCATTATCGAGTTCGTTTAAATGTCAAAGAAGGCTATATTTGAGCGATTAACTGAGGATGTGACAACGGCGTTAATTCAATATTATTTATTTGAGGTTGAAGTGAATTATCACGGCGAGTGTACTTAGTATCTGAAGGTATCGGGGATGGTTGGATGAAGATTCTTCATGATCCTTGTTCGAGCTTACTATCATAAATGAAGACTTGGAAATCTAGTTATTGTTGGGTGTCTTTTACCTTTTCTTTTACCACTTGGGGAATTGGGCTCATACCACCACAAAATAACTATCACTTTAAGGAGTTACGTTATAGTGCTCGATGTCACATTCAATTGTGGATTTTCAAGAGGTGATGTCGTCTATTACTTAATGGTTGGTTGGTTGAAGAGTATAGAGTACTTAGAGATTCAATGGAGCATGATTTCTTGGCACCGCTCTTTGTTACACATGTGCAAGTTTAAGTCACGAGTTCGGGTTAGTTTACTTGAGGTCAAATTCATCATATTGGGTTATCTCCATCACCGTCACGACAAAAAGCCTCTTGAATGATAATGGTGATGATTACATGTTTTGCTAAGAGAGCGAAAAGAGAGATTATGACGTCTGCTCACATCGATTCAGGCCTCGTACTCAAAGAAAAGAAATGTGTACGTTTGATGCGCATTATCTTTAAAGAAGAGAAATCTTCTTATGACGTATGAACACATCGGTTCATGCCTCGTTCTCTAAAGAAAAGAAACGTGTATGCGTTTGAAGCGCTTATCTTCAAGAAGAGAAATCTTCTCATTATGACCATTCTCATCAACATGCTTCATACTTTTTCCATGCGCTTGGTTATCAAGTGAACCGGACTACCGATGATTGTTTTCTTATTCCACTTGCTCAACTATAATGACGATGGCGACATCATGTGCTAATTTTATGGGGAGAAGTGTGAATTGACTACATTTTAAAGATAATCACTTGTCTAATCAAGAATGGCATCTTCATATGCAATTCTTGAGGGGGACAAGAAGTATGATAATTATGCATGGTTGATCGATATCTGAGAATAAATGGTCAAACGGCTCCAAACATATGTAAGAACCGAGCTTCTTCTTATCGGGTCATCTTTACATGGTGTTTCTTCTAAGAGCCGTTAGTTGACATCTTCACAAGTCGATATGAGTTTATTGACAAAGTGCTTCCGTTTAATGCTTCACGTATACATCAACATGATGATTCGAACGATCTCTCCGTTCTTGTTTGATGTGATTGGTAGTTTGGTGTTACCATCTTGTGTGTTCGTTATGGCACGATTGTCGATTTCCTTGATGAACATCTTTCTGTTCTTGTTTGATTGGGAGGGATTTTAGTTAAGGGGATTTGCAAGATGTAAGTTGATTGGGATGCTTTTTGGTGATGTTCTTGTTTTTGGTGAGTTGAAGATGTTAACTATCTAATCCCTAACTAGACAATCTTGAAGAAGGTCGAGTCTACAGTCTGTTCTACATTTTCTGCTACATGTTAGAAGACTAAAGACGAGTTGCATTTAACGATCTAAAGACTTCTTCTTAATCTGGGCACTTATCAAACAGATTGTCGGTTTAGGGGAGAGCACTAATTGGGAGAAAGTTATAAGTCAGATTCAATTCCCAATTAGACTTGCTCATATTCTTCAACAAGTTGATTCCTACAAGATTACAAGTGTTCTTCTCATAAAGATTTCAAGTATATGGACTTATAAAGAGTTGTTGATTCTGAAGTGTCAAAAACCAGCAAGGAGTAAGGAGATAAGCACCTAAACGCGAGTAAACTTGATGAACGTAATACTTCTAAGTAATTGAAGATACCCGGAAGACAAATGTTATTACCATGAGAAACTCAAGGTTTGACTCATGACGAGTAAACTTGATGAACTTAATTCTTCTAAGTGATTGAAGATATCCCGGGAAAACAAATGTCATGACCGCAGAGAAACTCAAGGTTTTACTCATCAAAGCGTTTAGTGTTAATATTTCATCTACGTGGGGGAAGTGATGTTAGAGAAAGTTTCTGAAGATGAATGAGGTACACTGGTGTGTGATGATCTCGATGTTATCGCAATCATCGGGGAGAGAGATTGTGTACATTGGGGATGCTCACTTGCTTTTACTTAAGGGCTTAATATGTGATTCGTAGATATAATCACTTATTCGGTGTTGACATCCGCAGATTGTCACCCGCAGAGATAATCGATGATTCGGCCCGCTTCTTCAATGTTATCGGTTGTTCTCTCTTTGGGGAATGTGTGTACTTGGTCCTTGAGCTTCATACACGATCATCGGGAAGAAAGCCATTGTTTTTCCACAAACATTGGGAGGTGTTTTCCTTCCCTCATGATGTGTATTCGGAGAGTTCTTGGATATTGGTGTACTTGGTTCTTGAGCTTCATACACATTCATCGGGGACGAAAGATGTGAACATTGGGGAGTTGTTCTTCATTACCCTAATGATGTGTATTCGGGAGAGTTCTTGAGCATTATACAAAGAGACCGACCGCATCAATTCAACTACTTGGGGAATTGTTCTCTTGACACCTTTTTGGAATGGATCGCTTGGACGTTAGTTGAAAGGAAATTTGAGAAGTGTTATTTATGTGTGGGATGATATGTTGTTGTTCTTTTGGATGATATAACCTCGAATGAAGAATCACGGTGATTATTCTTAAAAGGAGCAACAAGTTCGATGATAATGGTGTGCTTCTTTGTGCATCCGGATAAGAGAAGCTTGAAAGAAAGCTTTGAATCTGCTCAGCTAAAGGATTTTTGGTTTGGGGGGAAGCTGCCAAAGTTTCACTTTCAGATGGTTCAATTTCTTTCTTCGATTCAAGAGCCCTGGAAGCTTTGGTGGTGAATGTTTAAGAGTTGATGACTTCTATCTTCTACGACGTGCTGCTCGATATCCTTGTCTCGGTACTCGTGTCATCATCTTCTTTAACTATATCATCTATTCTATCCTTGTACATATCTATCAAAAACCAAATACAAAAATATAAAACCAGCAAAACAAAATACAAAAATATAAAACCAACAAAAGAAAATAGAAAAATATAAAACCTTCAAAAAACCCATAAAAATCAGAAAATTTCAAAAATACCAAAAATATGTTTTCCTTGACATGTCTTCTGGTATCGATAACATCTACGGTCTTAGAAATGTCATTCAATAATGGCACGGGACCATAGATGAAGTTCGAGCAGGAGGTGTAAATATTTCTTTCCAAAACATGTCTCTAAATATGGCTTACTGCTTATTTCACAGATCAAAACCCAAGCTTCAAATAATGGCTTGCGCTAGCTTACGCATTTCAGTAACCCCGTGCTTAAACAATGGCTTGCTATTATTTCGATATTATTTCGCAACCCGCTCTTCATGGAAGGAAAGTGCTACGCTAAAACAATTTTTCAAATATTTCGTGCACTTATCCTAAAAACAAATGAGGAAAGTATGTCGAAGGATCTGTTGTTCTACTCAAATATTTTTCCGTCTATAAATTCTTCGAAAAATATTTGTTGTTTTCTAAAATGGTGGTAAATGAGTTGCTTGTAAATCTATCGATTCGAGTTTTTATGAAATTTAAAACTCAATCAATGACTTCAGTAGCTTTTAATCTTTTCGAAAATAAGTCATTGATTGAGGGGACAATATTTTCAAATTTATATCATCTAACGGACTTTATTAATTATCCTGTTTATCCGAAAAAATATAATTGCCTATGTTGAAGGACTAGGTTTCTAGGATATGATTGTTAGGTTTAGATGATTAAAGTTTGATGAACACATAATTCCCATACTTTATATGAGCTGATTGACATGTTGAATTGACTTTTATTAGTCGATTGTTGTTTGGGTGATGTCGACCACCATATATTTGTATATGTGTTCACTAACGTATGCAGGTATATTGGTTATAAGAATGTTCCCGATCCAGATCCCTCAATTGAAGATGATTGGATGCCGAAAGGAAAGGGTAACTATTTCTTGGGTTGACAAATGAAGAAATGGAGCTTAATTGGACTTCTATGGAGAGTTGGCATAAATGCAACGTAAGAGGTCTCACCGCATCGCAGATGGTTTTCTTCTAAGTGATTGAAGAAACGGAGCTTAATTTGACCTCGGTTGGCATTCAAAATGCAACGTAAGAAGTCTCATCGCATCGCAGATGGTTTTTCTTCCAAACCCTACAGCAACAACAACGGAAGCTTCTCAACCACTAACGTATCTTTGTGCAGGATACCATTTCTAAACAATTTTGAATAAGTTGATTAAATTGTTTTGAAAATGAAAATTATTGTTTTGAAAATAAATTGAACTAAATTTTGAAAATCACCGGACTTCATTTTATCAAAACTTGAGTCACTCAATTATCGACTACGGTCATGGATTGAGGGGGATAGTGATTTAAAATAAAATATTTTCAAATGATATTTCTTCACAAAAGTTCCGCTTTGTACAATATAAGTGGTGATCTAAAGATTTAATGTTATGTCATGGTATGATTTTTTCTTTAGAATCAAGGTCTTTCAAAATGAAATTTTTTCTGTTCTTGTTTGATTGTGAAATTGTTTTATTTTACTAAAAGATCTCTTAAAAACTATCATACCTGACACTAACAATCTTTAATGTCTTAAATTGGTCCTTATCTGTCATTTTTCAAAATTAAATCTTGCCACGTCTTTCCCCAAACTTTCTAAATTATTTAAATCAGATGGGATCACAAATCTCAAATGGTTTGATCGGGGGAGAGATCGTGATTTAAATCTCAAATCTGTTTTAATGGAATCAGTTTTAGTCCTTCAAAGGCACTCCTGCCTCCATGTGCCAAACGATTTCAATATACATAATGCACATGTTGAGGAGGAGGATTTATCCAAAAACCAGATGAGTATTTAAACAAGGCCACATTTTCTCCCATGTGTTCTAAACCTAATTAAATCACTTGGGATCCAAAATCTCAAAGGATTTGATATTTTTGATCGGGGGAGAATTTGTGATTTAATAATGAAATTTGATAAAAGTTGATCGTTTTGATTCGGTTGTGCAGTCGCTTTCTCATATGTGCTAAACGCTTTCGAATCTCGAAGCACATATTGAGGGGGAGCAAAACCATCGAGGTACAAAAGTTTTTTAAAAGAGATTATAAAGTACCTTGATTGTGTTTTCAAATGGTTTTCTTAATGGATTTTGTGATTGTGGATGTGCTTCAAAAGAACTCTTGCCTCTATGTGATAAAATGTTTTAAAATATCCTATGCACATATTGAGGGGGAGAATTTTACCAAGAAAATCAAATGGCTTTTTCGTATGAAAATTGTTCTAAATGATCAAAACTATTAAGGTACAAAATGCTTTGATCTCGTATCACAAGTACCTTGATTGTTTTTCCAAATGATTTTTCAATTGGTTTCATGAAGGAAAGAACAATACCAAAAGACCGACCAATTTACTTTATGCATTGAGTTATAAGGATGGTTAGGTTAGGTATTCGTTCCCACGATCCGCCGAACCGGAGGGATCTACCGAGGACAACCCACTAGAAAGTGTAGAGTCCTTAGGTATATTGAAAAAAGGAGAAAAGTGAGATACGGGAAGAGTGCGGACCGAGATGAGCTAGTCTTGGAATAAACCCAACAAGATTCTAGTTATGAAGTCTCGGTAAGCAATCAAGGGGTTGAAGAATGAAAAGAACCGAATGTGAAAAGGGTGAAAAGAAATAGCCCTCCATCAATTCAACCTTAGGGCGAAGAACGGGTTCAATACATATACTCTTGGTTGTTACTAAGGTAACACTGGTATTGAAGACAAGACGTCATGGACCCGAAGGACGATCGCACTAAACTTCCCAAGCCACTCAAGTTCCTCTTAAAAGGGCTTGTTTCATTCTCACGGGAACCGACATAATCTATCGACTTTCTCTTAGAGATTGTTGATATTGAAGAAGGAGACCTCTCCCTAGTCTCCGACACAGAACCAAATGTGCACGATTGAGTCTAGAGCCAAGAGATCATCCACAATATCTCGTTAGGACACAAAATTAATGATGACTTGCTGTTTCACACAATGTGGAAAGTAAGAATATATTAAGAGTCCTATGCATTATCCTTGTGGTATTGCCAGAACATCCGAGTGATATGAAAATATTCACGATGAAGATGGAAATCCTTCTAGAGCCAACTTCAAACAAGCTCTTGGTGGGTGACATGTGAGATCTTTTCGTAAGATCAAGCTTGTGACAACTGGATAGAAACAATGGGGATATTCACTCGTGAATCAACCTTGGTCCAGGAATGGAATTGACGAATACTTTTGGAAAAACCGTTCGATGTGCAAATCTTCTTTTCTCTAGCACGTCGAATGTGTATTCATTTCAAATTTAAAAGTATCTCGATTGAAAATACTTTAGAAAAACCGTTCGATGTGCGAATCTCTTCTTTTCGCTAGCACGCATTTAATGTGTATTCATTCTCTAATACAAAAGTATTTTGTTTGAAAATTGATCTTTCTCATAAACCTTCGTCAGTATTGCAAAACTCTTTCTTCAAGCAATACGCGATTGTTTTTCAAATCATTTTCATCAATCGGTGAATCTCAATTTGCTGGTTCACTCACTCCGTGTTGTCTTCTTTGAGACGTTCGGTTTGAGAACGCCTAGAACAATGCGAAACCCCGTCAAGGAGATTCTTAGGAATCCTACGATCACGAGCGCGTACTTGTCTTCGATCAACGGGAACCGTGGGCGTGTACCTCAATTCAACGAAGTGATCAAAGACACTTTCGTGTGTTTTATTGCTAATCGTTGTTTGCGGTACATTTGGACGGTTGCGGTGATCGAATTGAGAAGTCAATCCAAAGCCGCATGCTCACAAAGATCCACACTTAATTTGAAGAAATCATGATGGTGCATATCTACATAACCCGGTTCGATATTTTTATACTATGCTTCGCTCACTGCCGCAAATATCATGAACCAATAAGGCTTCCGCTACTCGATGGAAAGATGTCATGATTCAAAAGTGTGAGCATGTCGGTCCAAATGTCACAACTTCACATGAAGGCAACACTACTATGGATGATCCAGAGAGATTTACTGTGGCTGATGATCTCAAAGAAAGCTCGAAGATCATCAAAGATGTGGATCAGTCAAAGACCTCCACTCAAAGTACAAAACTATGCGGACTATGAAGAGTCACTGCATAAAGCACAAAGATTGAGAAAGTGAAGAATTCAAGTCTACGAGCTCAAGAACGAAGTCAAAGATAGAATGCTAGGAAGCAAAATGTATTTCATGGGGTGACCTCCCTTAGGGGGAGATTGTTAGGAATTAGAAAAATCCATGTTAAAGTGTCGGTCACCCCAATTATGATCTAGCATAAGTTAGCTCGTAGACGTGTCGTTATTTGTCGTTGTTTACGTTATTTATCAGTTTATTAGTTAGTTATTAGTTTAGTTTAGTGCAACACACCGTGGAGGAAGGACGGGTCTTTACCCACCGTATCCCCGATCCACAGCCGATAGGAGGTCGTTGTGTTCGTAGTATAAATACCCTTCCATCCATGGAAGGGTGGTGCTCATTTTCAATCTAACCTTTCATTTGTGTAAACCTCTAGCAAGAACACCTCTCTCTCTTTCTCTCTAAAATGGTAAACTTGTATTTTGATCATCCAAGACCACCCGAATCATCAAACACAATAAAATAACGATCCTACACTTTTGTTTGCTAAAACCCTTGTGGAGTTTGTTAGGACTCCTTGAGATCGTTTTGAGCCTTAGGTTTAACAATAACATAGATAAAGAACATGCACGGCGTAATTAAACAAAAACTATGTTATTGACACAAGGTTTCATTCACCATCACCTCCAATTATATTAATAACGTGTTACCTAATGTAACAGGATCAAAGACTTCTTTGATCTTGGGGTTAACTAAACTAACACTAACCTAGGCATTTACAAAGAACTACACGCCTAGGACACACACACACACACACCTTTAGTCGACTACATTATGGAAGACTTGTATAAAACCTACACCCCAAGTCCTCTTTATATACTAGAGGATTAGGGTTTACAAATCTCTGAAGGACTAATAAGTAAATTTTCTTTGCAAGCAAGTCCCTCCATCTTTTGTAGATTTCTTTCTTGTCACTTTAAGTCCTTGATGTTTCATTCTTTATTGTTTTGTATCATCAAATCAATAAACCCAACATCTTACCCTATTTGATGATGACAAACAAACACGATTCTCGTACGAACTTCCCTAGACGAAGTAGCGTGTTGAGATAATTAATCTCACCATGAATGAAACATTCTTGTCTTCCTTTGTCTTCCCCTTAATCCATGACATCGCACTCCAACATCTCTTCCCCTTTTTGTTATCAACAAATAGAGAATGTAAGTAGTAGAAACTTCCCCTTGAGTGGTGCATGAACATTTAATGATTCTTCAAATCTGTAAGCTCCTTGTAATGATCACTTATGAAGAAAACCAAATATAACTAACTTGATAAAGAAGTAGAATAACCCAAACTTGTGTCTTATGTCTTGTTTATCCATGTGACTCCAAACTTATACTAACACCATATAAGTAGACCGCAATCTCTTGACAAAATCCTCATCTTCAATGAGACACTGAGCACTACAATGTAACTCCTTTAAGTGATAGTTAACTAGGTCTTCATCCATCCACCCCTTGACCTATGAAAACTAGATTTTGCAAGTCTTCGTCAACATCCTTTAAGCACGAACAAGTTATCTCCAAAGTGTAACACCCACTTTAAGATATGATAAAATCACGAATCTGTGTAACTCAACTACAATATCAAATAAGTTATAATCAATCATCTTCGTAATCAACTAATCCAATAAACCAAATACGAGCTTTTTAATTCTTTAAGAATAACTTCCAAACTCCTTGTGTGCGTGAACCAATCTCCTGTGTGTGTCGTCCAACATCTTCAAAATCTCAAACTTATCCGAGAACCAAAAATTATGTGTCGACCGATATCAAATAAAACTAGCAGTGGAAACAATTTATATCGGACAACGCTATCGGAGTAACGATAAGAAGCCAAGCGAAAGGAAACGACATTGTATCGTGGTTACAAATAAAGTAGCAAGGGTAACGAGTGGACACTAGCGGTGGTTACGAAAAACACTAGCAAGGGTTTCGATAACACTAGCGATGGTTACGAAATTTGCTAGCAGTGGATTCAAGCCATATGTATGTCACAGCAGATTGAAACCCAACAAAAAGCTCCACCGTCCGATCACCAATCAATGCTTGACATGCACTCCACATGATGACAAAGATCAATATTATACATGATAGCAACAAATATATACTCGTAGGTCCCATTCCGGACATCACGTGACCATATAGCGTTAGTAATACAATGTTAATTGAGACAAAGATTCACAAATAAACAAAATTTGATGCCACCGACCCAATTAATGCTTGAATGTTAACCCCACAACTAATAGTACGAGGTTAAAATTCACATGTACCGCATTAATTAATTCTTTGTCGAATATGTCGCCAAGCAAAATTCTTTACAAGGTGACTTGACACATTATAACTTTTATCGAGAGCTCAATTGACAATCCCTCCGGTGAAAAGTTAGATGAATATATAGAGAATGTCCACCAAAAATTTCGTCACGATCCAACGGTTAACTAAAAAGTTATAGCGTTTTAAAAAGCAGTCTTTGAGAAAAATACGAACTTTGTACCACTTCAATTTTTCCATCTTCTTCATCGAAAAACCTTGCGAATCCCTAGGTAACGAGCTCCCGATCTCGATACCAATTGTGGAGTTTGTTAGGACTCCTTGAGATCGTTTGAGCCTTAGGGTTTAACAATAACATAGATAAAGAACATGCACTACGAAATTAAACAAACAACTATGTTATTGACACAAGGTTTCATTCACCATCACCTCCAATTATTATTTGATCGAATAACAATGTGTTACCTAATCGTAATGTGGATCAAAGCCTTCTTCGATCTTAGAGATTAACTAAACTAACACTAACCTAGGCGTTTACAAAGAACTACACGCCTAGGATACACACACACCTTTTAGTCGACTACATTATGGAAGACTTGTATGTAAACCTACACCCCAAGTCCTCTTTATATACTAGAGGATTAGGGTTTACAAATCTCTGAAGGACTAATAAGTAAATTTTCTTTGCAAGCAAGTCCTCCATCTTTTGTAGATTTCCTTCTTGTCACTTTAAGTCCTTGATGTTTCATTCTTTATTGTTTTGTATCATCAAATCAATAAACCCAACACCCTTTCCCTTCGATTATCCCCGTAGGTGTGATTCTCTTCTTACACGTTTTCTCAAAATCATCTAATAGTTTGTAAACTACATATAGGCTGATTAAGGTCTTGCTTTGAGTGGGAAGAGTTCTAGGCACTAAATGCATTGGTGTATTGGGTGGATATACAGTAGCTGGAGGCAATTTCCTAAGGGGAGGATTCTTTTCAACAAGCTTATCAGATTTTTTCTTTTCCATATCTAACTTCCAAAACACTTGTTTAGGGGTTAATTGAGTTTGAGGTCTAAACTTGTTTAAGGCAATCAAATTATCCTTAGTGTAATTGGGAGTTTTGAACGTTATATTATGATCTATACACCAAGAATCTTTTAGTTTCTTTTCCATTTTCTCTCTAGAGGCATCTTCTAACTCTATATCTTCTTCAGTGCACTCTAAGCAAGTAGGCTTTTGTCTAGGCTTAAGGATTTCATTACCATCATAGATCACTTTTTGAGCAACTTTTGCTTTCTTACCATACTCAGGATCGGGTTCTTCTACAAGGGCAATTACTACGCTTATCGCTAATACTCTATGCTTAGTGATTATGTGAGCAATCGAATGGTGTTGCCTTGTACATACAACTTACTTTCAAGTTTGTTCTTCAAAGTTTTAAGGTTGGAAAAATCATTTAAAAGTTTTGATTCCTTTTGTTTGAACTCCCGCTACACTTTTACATTTTCTTGAAGTTCTTGCTTTTGCTTAACGCTTTATTAAGTTTCTCTTGTAAGGAATTTAACTCTCGCTTTAATGTTTCTTCCTTAAGTTACTTTTTCGATTAATGTATGCATTCGACAATCCATTTCCGCTTCACGTGTGGTCACTCAAATTTAGCACTGTTTATAGATGGTAACTCGATCCTTATATATGTTAAGCTTAGTGGTAAGGGGAGTCATCGTGGATAAATGCAGAGTACTCATGCAACTCATAATCATCATTTTGAGTAGAAGATGCACAACTAGGTATAACGAAACTTCGATGAGTGTGTAAATACTCATCATTTTGTACAAAATAAATCTGAAATCATCTCGAAAACACTCGAAACACATCAAAATGATCAAAATATAACAAATCGGTGTTTTATGTATTTTAAATGCAAAAGATCAAAATCGATGAAAACATATCAAATTTGCAAAATTGCGCTTTAGTCCCCAAGTTTCAAAAGTTGTCAAAATAGTCCCCGAGTCAAAATTTCAAAGATAAATCATCAAAGGTCCTTTCTAAATCATAACTTGTCAAAATTGGTCCTTTGGTGAAAATGTAAAAGTTTTGAGAAAATTACAAATTGGTCCTTCAAGTTTGCAAATTGATGATTGGCCCTGGAAAAATTGAAAAGGGCAACTTTGGTCCTTGTAATATCAAGTCTTGTCAATTTCAGTCCATAAAACATCTTTGCAAAACTACATTTTGGTCCCTTGGTTTTGTGGAATTTGCAATATGGTCCTTGTATTATTACTTACCAAATGGACCTTTTTACCTTTGGCTAAACTGTTGGCCCTAGCCCAATCCAACCTTTACCCGGTTTTAAACCCGAAACAAACCCAACCCTATTATTAATATAAACCGTCAAATAACTTTGACCCATCCTTTCCCTCCCTCTTCACGTGATAACACCACCATCATTTCCCCCCCTGCATACCACCTGATCACACTCCACCTCCTCAACTATCATCACTACAACCCCCCTCCAAACAGAAGAAGCCAAGGGTGCATTTAATGCACCTCCAAAACCTCACTCAATCTCACAAACGGATAAAAAGGTTTTGGCGCCAAAACTCTTTAAACGGCTAGGATTAACTTGAGTGATCCAAGGGTCACTTTTATTGCTGGGATATGTCCAAATAGGTGAGAGAAGAAGCTTGGAGTGTATAAAAGGCCAAGAGAAGCTACAAAGAGATAGCAAGCTTTTACTTTTTTACTATGTATGTCGAATTGTAGTTTAAATTGTCTTGAATAACTTTTATCTGTATTTCTAAGCTCATTTTGTATCAAACAATAGTTTTTAAGTGTTTACAACTCATTTCAAACTTGAATTCCAAGTTATGATCAGTTTCCATATGAATTGTCCACTGTTTAAATTTTAAGTTTTAAAGTCAGTTGTTAAAACCTTTAGCAGCTCAATTTCAATGACAAACAAGCTTAGACAAGCTCATAAAAGCTTTCCATAAGCTCACAATTCATTTTTACTCACTTGTGAACCTTGGTCAACAAAAGTCAACACGGGTACAAAATTGAAGCAGAATGGATTTGGGTCAATGCAGGCTTGGAAATGGGTTGAAATGGAAAGCAATGGGTTGTTTGTATTAGGTAGTGGTACTTGTTTCATAGTATGCTGGCCATAGTGGCTTGGACTCTTTGTAAGTCAAAATTAAAGTTTCAAGCATAATTAGTTCTTGTGGTTTAAACTTGTTAAAACTTGTTCAAATAGCGTAATTAAGTCATATTAGTTAGTTTGTTCATGAATATAAGTTGGTTCTTGGTTTAATTACATTTTGAGCTCTAATCGCCACATAAAGGAGTGTTTGGCTTAACTGCTTATCTGTTTGTTTGGCTAATGCGTTGATAGTCTTATAGTGGTTCATGTTGGTTAAGTAAATGTGAACTAATTTGGGCATTAGTCCGGGTCTCGCAATGACCAAAAGTCAAAATTGCACCATTATCCATCTAATCGCCCACTGTTGTGGAATTTGGGATAGCGAGCCATCGGTTGTTTAGAAACCCATAAACTTGCTTTCATTGTACTTAATACATCTTATAACATCAATCTAAGTGACAAAATTGGATCCAAAGTTCAGTTTAGTCAAAGTTCATTATATCTTCAAAAGTCAAAAAGTGTGAAAATCTGTTTTAGGCTCAGTTACAAAGAATTTTCTTGAGTTCATGTTTGGGTCTTATCAAGTGAATCTTGGTGTTTCAAAAAGCTCAGCTGGTCATCTTTCTTATAAGCATTTTATTAGAATTTTGTGATTTATTTAGAAGCCCCAAACAGTCCTCTCTTTTAGGCCAAAAGTGCCCTGCACCAAAAGTCAGTGAACACTGACTTTTTCACAGATTTGGTAGCTTGTGTACAGGGCTTAATAGAGCTTGTCATAAGCTGATTTTTGGAACATTTAATCTCACCCAGGTCTTCTTTGATTCCCAATTGGTAGTTTTCCATTTGAGCTTATTCTTGAGCTTGTGCATGTGTTCAAAGAGGGCACCCAATCTGTTCTAGTTTAAAAAATCAAATAAGCCAAATCTGATCTAGCTTGCTAATCTGTAGTTATACACTGTTGTTTCAAGTTGTATTAGAGTTATTGTAGCATAATAAGGCTTTGGTAATCAGTAGGTAGCTTGTTTGTTCCATTTGGCTTATTTTAGTGCTTAATAATAAGCACTTTCCAAAGCAGTTTCATATTTCTACAAACAAGTGCTTGTTTTTCTATTTTTCTCAGATTCCTAGTATTAATTTAGAGTTTTCCTGAAAATTTCAGATTTTTCCAAGTTGTTTTGCTATTTTTCTTTATTTAAATTAGTTTTTAAGTCTTTTTAAATAGTATTTAATACAAAAAATTAAGAAAAGGTTCAAAAAAATAATTTTTCAATTTTATTAAGTTTAGATAAATATAAGAAGTGAAAAAAGTAATTTTCCATATTTTTCCTAGTTTATTTTGTTATTTTTAGCAATTTATTTAGTTTTAAATAGTTTAAAATTCATAAAAAATAGAAAAATAATCAGAAAAATACAAAAATAGTTTTGAAAATTCTAGTTTGATATTTTAGACTTTTCCATTTCATAATTTCATTTTTCTAGCTTTGTTACCTAATTTCTTGTATTTTAGATAATTATTAAATAGTTAAAAATAGTTTTAATTAATAATAATTAGTTAATTAGTTATAAAAATAATTTTCTTTTCTAAAAGTTTCTTCTATCATTAGGATTGTAAAACATCATTTTCATATTTTTAGGGTTAATATTGATTTAGTTTCACTTTTTATTTTGTACGTTACGTAGTTTTAATTTTAACGTGCGTTTTAGGTTTTAAACGTTCATCACTTTAAATATAGTGATAGCGTTTATTTAATAGGTTTTATCTTTTAATTTTCTTTAATTTGCATTTAAGGCGTTTTAATTTGTTGGCTTTTCCTTAGTTATAATAATCACAATTCCTTTATCATTCAAATTTCTCGATCACTAGACGTTGATTGATCCATTGCATAGCTCATTGGGACATAACGACCGGGGAGACTCTATACTCCTCGATCTTAATTGCATTAGTGTTTGAGCGGTTTTAGTCTTTTAGACTTGACTGTTAGCACCGATCAAATTTTGGCGCCACGGGAGTCAGTCTTGATTTATCTCCGCTTTAGCAGTTAGTTGTTTGAATCCTCACTCATTTGTTTATATCATCCATCTCGTATATATATCCATATTTTCTTCTAAAAATCCAAAACCCAAAAAACGACCAAAAACGTATAAAACACAAAAATATTTTTCCTTTTGTTTCTATATATGTATCAAATAATAAAATACAAAAGATTCGCGTTTTCTTTAATAATAACAACTTAAAAGATTACCACATAAACCAAGGCGTTGCACTACCTAACTGGGGTGCGACCATAATAAGTTCCCGAACTAAAGATATAAAACTTGCCTTTGTGTCCTTGTGATTGGTGTACCTTTTCAAAGCCATTCATCTTGGATTATTGGTTAAGTTCAATCGTTGTTTTGCCTCGATTTTGTGTTAATTGATTTTGTTGTGATATCGACGTTTGAACCGTAAAACCCATAAAGATTCTTCTCACCCAAGTTTTATAAAACGTCTTCATAATTCTCATTCTCATCCGAAGATTTTCATAATTCCCATTTCTCTCTTAACTCGAGGTCTCTTAGAGTTACGTCTGAGTGTATCTTGCTCGCCGCAAGCTCGTGACGTATTCTTAACAAGGAAAACGTGCCGAGATACGCACGTTGAGCATCCCACCATGTTCGGAATCCAGGGGATGGACACGAAGTCCAACCCGATCCACAAAATCCGACTCCCGATCTCCGAGCGATGGAGGAGCTTTGCCAACCCACGATGAATGGACGGGCGGTCCAATTGCCCGGTCAACATCGAGGCCACGGACTTTGGACTTAAACATCACATGATTCAACAAGTCCAAAGCTTTTGCAATTCGCATGGATCACCGGTGAAGACGCCAACAAGCATCTTGACAAATTTCTCATCGTCACCCAAAGTATGAAGCAAAATGGGGTCTCCGATGACGCCTTCGCTTATACCTCTTTCCTTATTCCTTGACGCTTCATGCCACTGCATGGTTTGATCGTCTTCCCAAGAACTCAATCCATAGTTTCGATGAAATGATCTCCAAGTTCTTGGCGAAATATTTTCCACCGTCGATGGTGACGAAACTAAGGAATGAAATCGGCAATTTTAGGCGACTTCCGACGAGTCCTTATTCGAGGTATGGGAGCGCTATAAGCTTTCAATTGACCGATGTCCGAACCACAACATGTTGCTTGTCACCCAAATAGATACATTCTATAACGGGTTAACACCGAGACATCGTGACACAATCAATGTCACTGCGGTGGTACCTTTATGAAAAGGCGACCAAGAGTGCTTTGATCTCATCGAAACATGACCGCCACCACAATTATTGGGATTCCTCTGCCGAGAGGAGTGAGTCAACGAGATCCACCGCCCTTCCATCTTCGAATTCACCACTCTCAACAAAAGTTGGAAGAAATATCCGCCGCCATGCTTAAAATGAATCACACAAATGCTAATCAACAAGTTAATGCCGTGAACAAGAGTTGTGAGACTTGTGGTGGTCCACACCCTTATTTCGAGTGTCCAGCCTCCGGTGGCTTCACTCAAGAGGCGTATATGCTGCTCAAGGTTCCTACAATTCGGGGTAACTCCTACCAACCGCAAGGGGACCGTAGCCTTCTAAGCTATCGTTCTAACAATTACCTTGGACCACCGGGTTTAATCAAAATCGAACAATCAAAGCGAAATAATCGGTTTAATCGAATCGAATCGAATTTTCAAAATCAAGGTTCTCAAAATCAAGGGAACTATAATCAAAACCGATTCCACGCTCCACAACAAACTGTTCAAGCTCCACCTCCTCAAGCTTCCATTGACATTGTTAGTTACATCAAAACAATGAAGCTAAGATGGTGTCCATGCAAAATCGATTACCTCTATGAGGAATGATTTTACATCCGAGATTAGAACAACTAGTAGCAAGATTGATCGACAAAATAGCAAGATCGATAGCGTGCTTGCTCTTCTCATGAGTCAAAACAATCAAGCTTCAACTTGGTGATCTCTTCCAAGTAACACCATTCCCAACCCTAAGGGTGAGTTGAATGCTATTACCACTGTAGTGGTAAGACGCACAATGGACCTATGACTCAATGCCCCTCCACCGTGGCAATGAGTCAAGTTACCAAGGATACAACGGACGAGGTGCATATCTCAAGCCCAATGGCATCAAGACAAGTCCAACCTTCGGTCGACTTACCTCCAATTCCCGAACCCGTTGTTCGATGACCAATCCTAAGCCTTCACTTCCTTATCCTTCAAGGCTTAATGATCAAAAGGCCCGCGACAAAACTAATCAACAAATGGAGAAGCTTATGCAAATCTTTCAAGATTTGCACCGAGATTAGTTTAGCGGACGCCTTCTTCTCATGCCCAAATCGGTCCAACAATCAAAAGTCATTGACTAACAAAGAAAAGATTTCCGAATTGGCTAAAACTTCTTTGAATGAGAATTGTTCATGGTTATCCTCAAAAGCTTCCAGAAAAGCTAGGAGACCCCGGCAAATTCCTCATCCCATGTGATTTTCAAGGATTAGTTCAATGCTCCGCTTTGGCGATCTTGGTGCGAGCATTAACTTAATGCCAAACTCCCATGGAAGAAGCTTTCATTACCTCCGCTTACACCTACGTGTATGGTCCTTGAGCTTGCCGACCGTGCGAGTTCTCATCCGTTAGGTATAGCCGAGGACGTATGTGTAAAGTTGGAGATTTCCATTTTCCACCGACTTTGTTGTTGTTGAATTTGATGCGATCCCGAGTACCCTCATCCTTGGGAGGTGCTTCTTGAAAGCGGGTCGCATTAATCGACGTTGATAAGGGGAAATCACTTTGAGGTCAAACAAGGAAGCCGTTACCTTCAACTCGATCAAGTTACGAGATATTCCCTAGTTATGAAGACACTTCCGTCAACATGATTGATGTCATTGACATTGTGTCGGGGAATATTCTCAAGAACTTCTTGGATTCTCGGTGGCAATCCCACTTGGTTGATCCCATCGTTGCTCTCTTCCACATCCTCACTCCGCTTGAGGGAAGTAACTCTATTCGGAGGAGATTGAAGCATATTTGTCTAGTGATTCGGTTTCATGGGAAATTGATCACGCCCTATTGACATCGAGGGAGATATTCTTCTCATCGAAGTTGCTCAATGATGATCCTCATCACTCCCTCCTCAATAACTTCATAAAGAGGAAATCAAAGCGATTGAAAAATCGATGATCCTCCCGAGGTCGAACTTAAGGACTTACCACCTCATCTCGAGTATGCATTTTTGGAGGATGACAATAAATCACCCGTCATCATTGCTAAAGACTTGAGTGAGGATGAAAAGCCGCTCTCATAAAGGTTTGAAGTCACACAAGCGAGCCATCGCTTGAAACTTTCCGACATCCGGGGTTGACCCAAATTTTGTACTCACAAAATTCTCACGGAAGATGACTCCAAACCAGTTCAACACCAAAGAAGGGTGAATCCTAAAATTCATGAGGTCATCAAAGCGGAAGTCATAAAACTTCTCGATGCCGGATGATTTACCCTATTTTGGATAGTCCTTAGGTGAGCCCGTTCATTGTGTGCCCAAGAAAGGTGGCATTCTTGTCGTTGAAAATGATGAAAGCGAGTTGATTCCTACTCGATTGGTTACGGGATGGCGTGTTTGCATTGACTATCGAAGTTAAATGAAGCCACCCGAAAGACCACTTTCCTTTGCCTTTCATGGATCAAATGCTTGAGAGATTAGCGGAAACGAATACTATTGTTTTCTCGATGGTTTCTCGTGTTACTTCAGATACCCATTGACCCCAAGATCAAGAAAAGACCACATTCACATGTCCTTATGGAACATTTGCTTACCGACGCATGCCTTCGCTTATGCAATGCTCCCGGTACATTCAAAGGTGTATGATGGCCATTTTCCATGATATGATCGAAAAGACTATGGAAGTCTTTATGGATGATTTTTCGGTCTTTGGAATTCTTTCCAACATGTCTCTCCCATTTGGACAAGATGCTTGAGCGTTGTGAAAACACGAACCTTTGTCTAAATTGGGAGAAATGTCACTTATGGTCAAAGAAGGCATTGTCCTTGGCCATAAGATCTCTAAGAAAGGGATTGAGGTGGGCAGAGCTAAAGTTGATGTTATTGCAAAGCTACCTCCTCCCACAACCGCAAAGGAGTAAGAATTTTCCTTGGTCATGCCGGTTTCTATCGTCGTTTCATTCAAGATTTCTCGAAAATATCCCGACCTATGACCCGACTTCTTGAAAAGACACTCTTTCGTCTTCTCTAGTGAGTGCATTGAAGCTTTCCAAACTCTTAAGAGGAAGCTCACGGAAGCACCAATTCTAGTTGCCCCGATTGGGACCTACCATTCGAGCTTATATGCGATGCAAGTGATTTCGCCATAGGTGCGGTCTTGGGGCAACGCATAGGCTAAACATTTCCAGCCTATACACTATGCTAGCAAAACTTTGAGCGAAGCTCAAGCACATTACACCACTACGGAGAAAGAATTACTAGCGGTGGTGTATGCTTTCGAAGTTTCGGCCATACTTGATCTTGTCCAAAAGCATAGTGTATACGGATCACTCGGCCCTCAAATATCTTCTTGCTAAGCAAGATGCAAAACCGAGATTGATCCGATGGGTTCTCCTCCTACAAGAATTTGATATCACCATCCGTGATAAAAAAGGAGCAGAGAACCTAGCGGCTGACCATCTTTCCCGTCTTGAAAATCCTCATCAAGGTGTGCTCGAGAAAAAGGAGATATGCGAAACATTTCCTCTCGAGACACTTAATGTGGTATCTCATCGTAGAGATTCGAGTACCCATGGTTTGCCGACTTTGCAAACTACCATGCGGGTAACTTTGTTGTGAAAGGGATGTCGTCCCAACAAAAGAACAAATTTTTCAAAGATGTTAAGCATTACTTCTGGGACGACCCCTACTTGTTTAAAATCTGTGCGGATCAAGTCATCCGACGGTGTGTTCACGGCGAAGTCACTGAAATTCTCAAGGCTTGTCATCATGGACCCACTGGGGACATAATGGCCCGAACTACACCGCCAAGAAGGTGTTTGATTCGGTTTCTATTGGCCCACAATTTACAAAGATGCCCATGATCTCGTCAAATCTTGCGACTCTTGCCAGCGTCATGGTAACATCTCTAAAGAGATGAAATGCCTCAAATGCCATTCAAGTGTGCGAGATCTTTGACGTATGGGGCATTGACTTTATGGGGCCGTTCCGTCTTCTCGAGGAACAAGTATATACTCGTGGCGGTCGATTACTTGTCTAAATGGGTGGAGGCGAAAGCACTACCTACCAACGACGCCCGAGTAGTGGTGAAGTTTTAAAGTCTCTCTTTGCCCGTTTGGAACTCCTCGTGCCATCATTAGTGATCGCGGCACACACTTTTGCAATGACCAATTCGCAAAAGTGATGCTTATATCGTGTCACCCACCGCTCTCTATCACGCGATCACCCACAAACTAGTGGGCAAGTGGAAGTTTCGAACCGTGGTTTGAAAAGAATCTTGGAGAGGACCGTAGGTGAAAATCGTGCCTCTTGGTCGGACAAACTTGAAGATGCACTTTGGGCCTTCCGTGCATCACTTACAAAACACCCATCGGGTGTACTCCTTACAAGCTCGTGTATGGAAGGCATGTCATCTCCCGATCGAGCTTGAGCACAAAGCCTATTGGGCCTTGAAGCATGCAAATTTCGACCTCAAGTCTTGGTGATCATCGGAAAGTTCAACTCAGCGAATTAAATGAACTCCGTAATCAAGCCTCACGAGAACTCTTTGATCTACAAGGAAAAGACAAAGAAGATCCATGACTCAAAGATTAAGAACCGCGTTTTCAACGTTGGTGATCGAGTCCTTCTTTTCAATTCTAGATTGAAGATCTTCTCGGGAAACTTAAGACCCGTTGGATGGTCCATTCACCATTGCCAAAGTTTTTCCATATGGCACCGTCGAATTATCTCAAACAGACGGGCCAAACTTCAAAGTGAATGGACATAGGTTGAAGCACTATTTTGGAGAGGACATTCCCCCGTGGTTGTCCCGACTTACAAACTTTCCCATGAACCAATGAATGCGGGGATCGAGTCAAGCTAGCGACTCGGTAATCAAAAAAGAGATGGCGAGCCATATGGGTTCTCACCCATATTTACGTCTTCTTACCTCTTTCTACCACCCTAGTGTGGGGGTTGCCACATGTTTCAAAAAAAAAAAAAAAAAAAAAAAAAATCTTCTTTCTAAATAATGGCCGTAATATTTCCCTTTTCGTTCTTTGTTTCGCATAACATGCGGTACTTTGAATATTGAGGGCAATATTCATTTCTAAGTGTGGGGGATTTCACGAATTTCATATATTATCTACCCAATTCCCGTTTTGGCCAAAATTTTTTTGGGAGTAAGTGTTTACACTTTCTCATTTGGTTATCGATCCGCCATGTCTCGTAAGACAAAAGGATTAGCTAATCCAGAGCAAACGGCTCTTGGTAAAGATTTCTCAAATCCGTTTATATGGCTTGCAATTTGCCCAAAATTGTATGGTATTCAACTCACCATATCCTAAAAGTGAAGAGTTGGCTAGCCCGCAAGGTTATGGCTTGTGGTAAAGGCGATGGAAAAACCATAATTGGTAATCACTCACCAAAGATAATATTGATAATTTATCTAAGAGTTGGCTAGTCCGAAGGGTGCGGCTTCGTAAAGACAAAATCAAATCCGTTGAAAGTCGGTGGTTTGCTCAAAATCACATGGTTATCGGTGTACCATGGTTCTTACTTGAACTGAAACATTTGGCTACTCCGAGTAATGGCTTTTGGTAAAGAGATTAAAATCCATTATGTTTTCTCAAATCATTGCTAGGGACTAGCAATATCTCGATATGGGGATTGATGAGTGTGTAAATACTCATCATTTTGTACAAAATAAACTATGAAATCATCCGAAAACACTCGAAACACATCAAAATGATCAAAATATAACAAATCGATGTTTTATGTATTTTAAATGCAAAAGATCAAAATCGGATGAAAAACATATCAAATTTGCAAAATTGCGCTTTAGTCCCCAAGTTTCAAAAGTTGTCAAAAATAGTCCACGAGTCAAAATTTCAAAAGATAAATCATCAAAGGTCCTTTCTAAATCATAACTTGTCAAAATTGGTCCTTTGGTGAAAATGTAAAAGTTTTGAGAAAATTACAAATTGGTCCTTCAAGTTTGCAAATTGATGAAATTGGCCCTGGAAAAATTGAAAAGGGCAACTTTGGTCCTTGTAATATCAAGTCTTGTCAATTTCAGTCCATAAAACATCTTTGCAAAACTACAGCTTTGGTCCCTTGGTTTTGTGGAATTTGCAATATGGTCCTTGTATTATTACCTTACCAAATGGACCCTTTTTACCCTTTGGCTCAAACTGTTGGCCCTAGCCCAATCCAACCTTTACCCGGTTTTAAACCCGAAACAAACCCAACCCTATTATTAATATAAACCGGTCAAATAACTTTGACCCATCCTTTCCTCCCTCTTCACGTGATAACACCACCATCATTTCCCCTTCATACCACACCGATCACACTCCACCTCCTCAACTATCATCACTA